>ML976679.1:448026-499630 GCA_010015655.1 Bimuria novae-zelandiae CBS 107.79 | reverse complement strand
GATCATCGCCCGTCTGATTGTGCATGATGCGGGGCGCCGCTTAGGGAAGGCACCTTCGGCCGGAGCGGTTCACATCGTGTGAGAGCAAAGGCTGCGCACCTCACTAGGTTGTATCGACTCGAAAGCCAAAAAGACAAAAGACAAGGCTCGGCTAACTCAGTGCTCAAAGTTCTGCCTTTATATTACTGATCTCATGGCGACACGGCAGCGGCGCCGTTGCTACTAGGCCGACTATTTCCTTCGCACTGTGGCTCAGGCCACTCCGGCTCCGGGGATGCTTGCCACATGCGCAATTTCGTCCATTATCATCGAAAGCAACAGCTCTAATCAACAATAAAGCGCTCCTCCCTCTGGCGCCTACCTCACACACAAGAAAAGCCTTCCATCACAGATTGCCATCATAGCTATTCTAGGGTGACGGTGCCCCATGCGCATTATCCGAGGATTTGATGGCTCGCATGAATACAATATGCATATACTGTTTATTTCGAATGTGGTACACAATCGGCAAGCCTACAACAAGGAGCTCCCACGCGGGATACTAAAGCAACGCGGGAATCGCGGATGCAGCCGAAATGGCTTTTTGTCTCCATCGGAAGGATGGAAAAAGCTCGCCATCTTCCCTGCTTGACCATCTCAAATGCCTTGCAGCATGGCTACCTCGAGCATTCTCGTTCTTTTTCCTCTTCTGTTCAAGAGCTCACTACCTGCCTAGGCTGAGGAAAACTATCGACCCCCAATACTTACTTCTAGCCGTCTGCAATCGAGGAACGTTGCCTCAGTTTAGGATCAATGAGCCTCGGGTCCTACGCGCTAAATCCAAGATCTTCGAAAGATTTGCGAAGCGTCTACTACTGCCCGCTCAGTGTCAGTAGAGGCCAATAACATCAGGGACTTCACATTATACCATGCATCTGTGGTGCAGATGCATCGCGAGTTGCCCGGCGTACAGCATGTGGATGCAATTCTCGGTAATTGTGTGACAAGGGTCATTTTCTGCATGGATCCTTTTTTTTTTTATCTCAGAAGAATGTAACACTCTTGGCGCTACTACATGATGATGAGGGATCAGGTCGAATACGCGCCCCTTCCACAACACAGCGTTATTCTGGAAATCCTCGTGATACCCACGGACCGTCTTCATCCCAACGGTACGTCCCGTTGCTCACCAAGGAAGACCCACACTCCCGCTAGAACCCAGCATCCTTCGCAAGATTAGGAATGGGTGGCGCAGAGGACGTGTACGCGAATTCTTTCAAGCCGCAAGTACCTGCATTCTACTAGATGCTAGTCAGGTACAGAGTTGGACACTGCAGCCTTGTGCCGATCACGCCTTGAGGATTGCTGCGAAGTACCATATTTTGTTGCTAGTACTTGTTGTTCGAGAATCCTTCGACTGGAAAACGTGGTACAACAGCATGGGGTTTCTGCAAGGCTGAAGGAACAGGCGCCACTCGAATCCTACAGCCTACATTATCTTCGTGAAGCGCCAAAACAAATGCGTAGCGAATGTAGGCCACGCTGCGGGGCGTAGAAACCAACACGCGCTTGACCCTATTCGCATCTTGCATTGTCCAGAATTTACGCCTGTGGCATCTCCGAAAAATGGCCTACAGCAAAGAGCCAACGTTGTATATTACTATATCTGGAGCATCTCAACCTGGCTTCCCCCCTGACAGCTCTCTTACGATAGCCAACTTCGCTTGCCCATGCCCGGGGCTTCGTTTCCGTGAATGCCGCCCGAGTACCTCAGCTTACCCAGGGCATTGTCGCGGACGCTAACCGCTATCACGTCTCGCCTCTGCTGTGCCAATCTTTGAATAGGGTAAGCTGAGGTCCTTCAGATGCACCTTGAACATTAGGCATCGCAGACGTGGTCGTCGGGGCCGCGTTTACCTACTAGGCTGCCGTCGGAAGACGCCCTAGCCTGCGTCAATCGCACAAATAACGATTTTGGGTTAGAACACGCGCTTGACGACAGGTGCAATATGAATGACATAGGTCCGGTACACAACTTTTTGGACATCGGGGTGTGAGATCTTGCCCCTCTACATGAGACAATATTCATGTATGTATACGGCCTCCTCGGCCCTACATGCTGTCGACATACAACACACTAACAACACGATACTGGGCATGGGCATGGGCATGGGCATGGGCACGTGTTGGAGCAGGATCAACTCAAGGATCGCCGGTTCTTAACCCAGCGAACCTGGCTACCCTGCAACGGTAACAAATTCGGAAGAAATGCGCAAACCACCGCACGAAACCTTCAATTTTATACCTCAGGAGTTCTGTCCGGGATTACGCAAAGTTTACTGTTGAAACTCATACCGTAGTTCGGGCTTCAATGCATGAGAGCAGCGGAAGGCAGCGGGAGTGGCTCTGATTGGGAGAAATGATTGGGAGACTAGATGCCGAAGCTGCCGTCGACGGTCTCGACTTTTGCAGGGATGCGAGCTACCCTATCTTCGATGGTGAGATATCCCCCGCACTGTCAAAATCTGCCACAAACGACGCGCCAATCAGCGTCTAGTCGATCTCAACACCAAATTTGAATTGTGATGACGGCAATTTTTGTTTTACAGCCAAAATCGACCTTTTTCGAAATTGCTACTACATGCAAACATGCCAAATCCTGCGTCTGCCGTCAGCAACGATCCTGACTTCGTAAAATACACAAAATACTCACAAAAACGAGGTGTTTTACCTGACTTACCGTCCACGCCGCCACCGCAATGGAGACCTCTCGAAATCAACAACCCACATACTTTTGGAGTCGCTAATTTACCTGAGGGTACTGACAGAGGCTCTCCAATTGCCCTCTTTGACTTGTTTTTCGACGCCGAGGTCATGGAGCAGATCGCACACTTTACCAACGATCGCGCTGCTCATGCGTACCCTCAGCTGCCCTCCGCGAGAGGCTGGAAACCTACGTCGCCAGGAGAGCTGTATACGTACTTTGCAATTGTCGTATATATGGCCGTCCACAGAGAGCCGTCGCTGGCAGAATATTGGAGTCGCGGTCACAAAAACGCGCCTACTCACAAGCTCAACGACTTCATGGGCTGTACGCGCTGGCACCAGCTAGATCGCTACCTGTACACTGCGGAAGTTAGTCAGACTTTTTAGTCACCTTTTGGCAGGGTGTGGGATCTCTCAGAGCTCCTCCGCGCGCGCTCTCTGCAGTACTGGCGCCCTGGCAAGCACCTCTGCGTCGACGAGGCTATTGCCAGATTTACCGGACGTGCTAGCGAGGTGGTAATCATTAAGACAAAGCCTACACCTGAGGGCTTTAAAATCTGGTGTCTGGCAAACGATGGAGTCGTCCTGAACTGGTTATTTTATGCTAGAGGCAAAGGCCGCGGCCCTGTTAATTTACTGACCTTTACTGACGCTGACGCGCAGGCTTTTACACCTACAGAGTTAGTACCCGTCGCTCTCGTCCTCGCCGTTGACGCTGATGGTCAGCGCCTTTTTCCGTCGGGTCTCCACATTGTGTGGGACGACAATCTGTTCAACACTATACCCATGCTTGAATATCTGCGGCGGCAAGGCGTGGGTTGCGCAGGGACGGTCCGGACGACTAAGATAACGACTGAAGAGACTTTTGAAGACGCTGCGCGCGTGGAGTTGCAAGCCGAGGACGTTAGCGTCAAAGGGCGCGCCCGCCAGAAGGTGGCAAAGGAGCGCTTTTCGAGCAGCCTTATGCGTCTGAAAACGCAGTTTACAAAGCACATGGAGTGGGGAGAGATTAGATGGGACTTGTCAAAGAGCGGAGAAGTCCTACAGGCAGCGTGGAGAGACAATCAGGTCGTCCTTTTTGCCTCTACCGTCGCAAAGCGTAAGTTTGTCGTCTCAACACTATGGCCTTGGCACGCTGACGATAGTCGCCACCAGCGATCCAGGTCATCATGAAGCTCCGCCGACGCTCCAAAATGAGCCAAAACAACAAGGGGATCTTTGAAAAAGCCTTTGGCAACGAGCCTGTGAGGCTGCTGGGCATACCGCAGATGATTGACGACTACAATTGTCACAAAACTGAGGTTGATCGCTTTGATCAGACGAAGGCGTATTACTCGACCCAGCAAGTTAAGCGTCGTACCTGGCGACCTTTGCTCTACTTTCTGCTCGACCTGACGCTTAACAACGCGTACAGGCTGTCCTCATACTCTGACGCTGCCGCCGCCAAAAGGAGCGGCCACAAAAGGTTCCTATACGACCTCATTGAGCAGCTTTTCGACCGCGGGACGCGTCTCTGCAACGCAGGAGCAAAGCGCAAGAGATCAGACGACGTCGTTGTCGCTGAGGAGAGCTCCCATCGCTCCGCAAACCTGTATAAACAGGCAAAGACTTGTGTACTTTGTGCGGAGCGTGGGCGACGCCAGCACAAGTCTCAACCTCCCAGGGTAGCTCTGGGTCACGTTCAAGGCAATTTACAGTCTCCTCGACCTCCTCAGCGTACTCCGCGTACGCGCTTTGGGTGTAGTCTCTGCCAACTGCCTATGTGTAGGCCTGAAGTACGCCCTGAGTGCTGGCAGGAGCACCTCCGCCGACTGCAAACAATCAAGTCAATTGACACCACCAAGAGCTCAATTATTAAGTAATTTAAGTTAAGTACGAGTAAAAATGCAGATTGTATAAGAATCTACAGCCAAACTTCATAAATCTCGGTGTTCATGCAGAATCGGAGCTATCGTCCGATTGGCCACTAGCAAGAAGTCCGCCTGTGGCAGATTTTGACAGTGCGGGGGATAGCATTTCACGTCGCTGAACGGGGTTCAACGGTCATCGTGAAGTTTACGCGTTTAAACTTCAATGGCGGATCCGACGGCTCCGCTACAGCCGGCACTTTTTTAGGCTTTCAGTTTCATCCGCGCTTCTCCGTCGGTATAAATTAGCCATGATTCAGGACTTGGGCTGGACGAGCTTGGTCCGATGTTTTTCGCGCAAAAATTGTTAGGTTTTGCAGCGGTACGTCGGCTGCGCAACCAGGATAAGGATGGTATCGGAGCTGTGCCGCTGGGCCCGGGGAGGCACAAACGTGACCGGAAGATGTCCCGCCGCCCCACCAAAGCTCGATAGCTCCAGATGTCGGCATTTGCTCCGACGTTGAGCCGCACCTATACCTCGATGGGATGATGTGCTTTTTGCGCAATGGGCCTCTGATCCGCCAGGTATCGTGGTGGTAGCTCATTGTCAGTTCTCTCTACCCCAATAGAGGAGACCATCAGCTTTTTTGCATACGCGCTCATGCAATGGTCTCTTGAGAAGAGCCTGCAGCACCAGCTTCACGCGGCAGGCCACTCTGGAAACAGCTTTTCCAACAGAGTTGCGCGGTTTGATTCACAGTGGTGCACCTAGCTTCTGTAATGCGTTGCCAGTTATGAAGGAGTCCCCGCGTAGAATCTGCGGTACGTCTAAGACCTACTTCATCGTGCTGTACTGAAGCTTGCAGCAGCTCGCCGAATACAGCCGGACTGTGATTCGCAGGTCGTCATCGATATCCGTTTCTCAGCATCGGATTCGAGATGTGCATTGGATTGGCATGGTTGACCAGCATTTACCACGCTAGTGATCGTCGCATTTCTGATCGTTCAGGATTTCCCGATCATTGTTCGACATCGTCAAAATGCCTATTGGCCTGAAGACCTGGAGCACATCCAAATGCGCCGTTAAACAACGGCAATAGGTGCCTCTTCAGTGACAGCGTGTTCAATCAGCGGCAAGTAAGGCGGTTCGGCGTGCGTGCAGTTGACACAACGAACGCGTTGACGTCATGGCGACCTCACTATGTACGAGCTTGTCTCTATATGACCTCCCCGCCACGAATGTTTACGGCCATCCAAGCTCCTATACATAATACCACCAGAATTCTTTCTCGTTCCTCTGGTATCCAATTGATTCGCAGGACGAACCCATGGCTTCGCAGCTACTAGCATCCGCGAAAGAAAAGGCCACAGAAATGACGAGCGCAAAGAACCAGAAGATCGCGGATCTCGCAATCGCGACGAAGGATGTTCACCATGAGAGCTGGAGGATCACATCAGACTGGGGCACCAAGCAGTCAAACACCGATGACTGGCTGAGGGTCGCCAGCGACGATCACACCGGTCCTGGGCTGCTGGAGGACGGCTTTGCACGCGAGAAGGTATGTTGCCACTTGCAGGAACCTCCATTTATCTGAGATCTGACTTTCATAGATCCATCGCTTTGATCATGAGCGTATCCCAGAGCGTGTCGTTCATGCCCGAGGCACAGGCGCCCACGGAAAGTTCACCTTGTTCGAGTCGGCCGCAGACGTCACTTCAGCTGGCGTGCTTACTGATACCTCGCGCGAGACACCCGTCTTCCTTCGATTCTCTACAGTACTTGGTAGCCGTGGGTCAGCAGATACTGTGCGTGATGTTCGCGGCTTCGCTGTCAAGTTCTACACTGAAGAGGGTAACTGGGATATCGTTGGAAACAACATTCCCGTCTTCTTCATTCAGGACGCCATGAAGTTCCCTGATGTTATCCACGCGGCAAAGCCCGAACCTCACAACGAGGTCCCTCAGGTAGGTCTTATGACCTCAACAAAGCTCCACGATACCTAATCCGAGTAGGCACAATCCGCGCACAACAACTTTTGGGACTTCCAGTACCTGCATCCCGAGGCTACGCATATGTTTTTCTGGACCATGTCTGACCGTGCAATCCCGCGATCATACCGCATGATGCAGGGCTTTGGTGTCAACACCTACACGCTCATCAACGACAAGAACGACAGGCACTTCGTCAAATTCATCTTCACGCCCGAACTGGGTGTCCACAGCCTCGTCTGGGACGAGGCTTTGAAGATTGCTGGGCAGGACCCTGACTTCCACCGAAAGGATCTCTGGACTGCCATTGAGAGTGGCGCGTACCCGAAGTGGAAGTTTGGCATTCAGGTCATCCCTGAAGCCAAGGAGCACGATTTCGACTTCGATATCTTGGATGCTACCAAGGTGTGGCCGGAGGAATTGGTACCCATTCGGTACATTGGTCAGCTGGAGCTGAACAGGAACGTCGACGAGTTTTTCACACAGACCGAGCAGTCCGCCTTCTGCACCAGCCACATCGTTCCCGGTATCGGCTTTAGCGATGACCCTCTGCTCCAGGGCCGAAACTTCTCTTACCAGGACACTCAGATCAGCCGTCTCGGCGTCAACTGGGAGGAGCTACCTATCAACAAGCCGGTTTGCCCTGTCATGAACCACAACCGCGATGGTGCGATGCGCCACACTATCACTAAGGGTACGGTCAACTACTGGCCCAACCGCTTCCACTCCGTGCCCCCGGCTACGGAGAAAGAGGGTGGATATGTTGATTACGCGGCGAAGATGGCTGGCATCAAGTCCCGCATGCGCAGCACCAAATTCAAGGAGCACAAGAACCAAGCCGAGCTCTTCTACAACTCCATGTCCGAGCCCGAGAAGTCGCACATTATGAACGCCCTTGCATTCGAGCTGGACCACTGCGATGACCCTGTTGTCTACGAGCGCATGACAACCCGTATCGCAGAGATCGACGTTGATCTTGCGAAGTCTGTTGCTGAAATGGTCGGCGGTGACCCCACTAAGCTGGAGCAGTCCCGGCCTAAGCACAACAAGAAGGCCAAGGGTCTCTCGCAAATGGACTACGCACCCGAGAAGCCCACCATCGCCACACGTATGGTCGCCATCATGATCGCAGACGGCTACGACGCTGTGGCGTACAACGGCATCAAGGCGGCCCTCACCGCTGCCGGCGCCCTCCCCTTCACCATCTCACCCCGCCGCAACAAGATCTTCGCCGCCGGCGAGGACAAGTCTACCGGCAAGGGCGTCGTCGCAGACCACCACCTCGAGGGCATGCGCTCCACGCTCTTCGACTCCGTCTTCGTGCCTGGCGGCGCCGACAGCATCGCCACGCTCCGCAAGAACGGCCGCGCCATCCACTGGATCCGCGAGTCCTTCGGCCACCTCAAGGCCATTGGCGCCACGGGCGAGGCTGTGCAGTTCGTCCGCGACGCGGTCGACTTGCCTGGCATGACGTTCTCGACTGATGGCGACGTCGTGGATAGCTATGGTGTTGTTACCGCGAGCCAGGTTTCGCCGAATAGCTTCAAGGAGGCGATCCAGATGGCGAAGGGCGCGAAGGACTTTGTGGATGCGTATACTTTTGCTATTTCGCAGCATAGAAACTTTGATCGTGAGACGGAGGGGCTAAATGCTATGGTTGCGTACTAGGGTAGGAGTGGTGGAGACGGGATGAAAGGATACCAGAAGTGATGACTTAAGGATATCAGAAAGCAGACTGTCTTCATGGTTAGTAGTTGCTAAATGCGAATGGGATGTGTAATGAGACACTTGTCATTTCACGGGGATGCTTTGGTGATGATGGATGGGGACGAGGTCGAAGCCTGGAGAATTGGTATCGTGAGTGCTCGTTGACGGAGAAGATTGTGCTGCTCGATGGGGCGTAACCTCTCCAGGTGCATGAAGGATAATCATCTTCAAAGGGTGAGATTAAACCCCTTATCATCTTGACGTCTAATACCCGTCGAATATAATCTGCTCTTGTCAGAGTATTCGGCACCCTAGCTGGACTTTTTCCTGTCCAACGCTCACGAGCGCCAGCTTGCTATACAAGAAATACTTGGCAGGCCTCATGCTGTGTCTGCATGTCGTTGCACTGCTGCCGTTGTGCGGTGCGAAATTGCTCGAGTTAAGACTACTATATATGTATATGTAAACTTGGCTTTAGGCATTCTATTCCCTTGCCCTTTCTCAGCGGTATCACTATTACTTACTGTTACTATCGTCTCTGCACGCGTTGCCCAGTCGAGAACCGCATCCATATATCAGCGAAACAAAACAGAACAAAATCAACCTCCTATACGCCCAAATGATGGTGCCGTTCTTGCGAGCTGACCCGAGGGCTCCGGTGGGAAATGATCCCGGATAGTGTATTTAGGATGTTTTTTTAACGTCGAGGTACGCTTAGAGGGAATCTTTGGTTAGGGAAGGATATGAGTTCTTTAGCCTCCGAGGCTGTGGAAAATGGGAGCAGAGTAAGGGGATTCGTTTCTAGGATATTTATAGTGCGAGTAGCTGGCGAGCATGGATGGTCTGTTTCCGAGAGGGAGCTGAGATGGTGTGTGTATACATGGTTTCTGGATCGTGGATTTTGAATTGGAACTGGGGATGAGGGGGTGATGAGAGAGTATAGCAGTTTGTTGGAGGCAGGTTAGTCTACAGGTCCGTCTGACTCTAACTCTAACCCTACTCTGTGCAATCGACGGTGGAGATTAGTTGCCTAATCGGGAAGTTTGACAATCTGATCGGTTTAAAATTGAGAGTAACGTTTGCAACGTAAGTAGAAAAGGATTCATTGCCATTCCAAGCCACGATACAATAGGAACAAGAAGGATATAACCTGGTATCTAGGTGCCTCCAACGCCTAACTATGCTCGTTCGGCGCCGTGACGCCATGACGGAAAGGAAAAAGGAGATATCTGTATAACCTCCACACCCACACTCGACTCGCCTCCACGCTTACGCCCACCTGTGCGACATACACACGCAGAAGCTGCCCTCGCCGCGCATCGACTCGCCCCGTAACTCCTTCATCCGATGCAGCCACAACCTATACGCCAGACGAGGTCTCTTGCACCCCGTCGCCCTCGCTTTCAAATACCGCACCCACTCCACCTGCGACTCATCCGGTCTCCAGCGCTACTGATACTGATGCGGGACGCCTGCAGGCGGCGGACCTCCGGGCTTCCCAGTGCCGTGCTCGTGCCCGCCCATCTGGTATCCCTGCTGCCCCGCCTGCTGCCCCGGTGGCGGCGCGGCTGCTCCGCCCATCTGCGCCTGCACGTCTGGGCGGTACTTGATGTCTTGCCAGAAGCTGCAGATGTGGCAGCCGAGCTCCTTGTATGGCTTGAAGCTGAAGGGGATAACGGGGATAAAGCAGAAGGTGAACCATTCCCAGCGCTTCATCGGGCGTGCAGAGAAGTTGCCACAGTTCTGGCATTGGAAGGTGTGGTTTTCGGCGCCCGAGAGGCGGGAGGTGAAGGCTAAGAGAGTGTTAGCTTGGTTTCAGTGGTGATGTTGTTGCCGGTGCGTTTTCTGGACAGTAGCCCTCGGCAAGAAGGTGCTGTGGTGTGACGCTGGGTGTACTGGACACGCGACGCAAGCATGTGCGTCATCCATCCAGTTGTCGAGGGTTACTCTCCAGGAAAGGCGGCGAGGGTAGGAGAGATGTTGTGCTTGGGAGAGACGTACTGTGCGTTCCGCACGTAAAGAAGAAAAACATGGCTGCAGCGACGTTGCTCTCTCAGCGCTGGGGATGTTTATTTGGATGTGGTGCGAAGATGGGGTTGCTCGTAGCTCTCGTGCGCCGCGCGAGGTGTAGCTCGAAATTAGAGAAACTCCGATCAGGGATCTAGATTAAAGTGAGAATGGATGTGTTTACGATGCAAGGCACCGGTATGTAAGCCGGATATGGGAGGCGGCGTAGGTGTAAAATGGCGGTTTTAGAGATGAGCAGTTGTACGGGTACATGTGAACGCGGAGGTGCATTGGCGCCAAGTGGGCTACGTCGTCATTGCACTCAGCCACACTTGGCCACACTGGGGATGAAATGCAACGCGTGGCACGGGGCGAGCATACAGCCCGATCCTCGTTGTGCATATTGATGCAGGCTGTCGAATGTCGCGCAGCAAATGCACGTCACCTGATTTGGATGATCCGAGCCCTTCCAAAGTGCATATGTGGAAATTGCAAGTTTGATACCCAGAGCTCACGAGAGGTGATGACCAACCTTTGCAAGCGGATTTGGCATGTTCATCCGGTGATTGCATGTACTGAATAAGCGGCAAGTACACGGCTACGCATCGAATTGTGGTATTTAACTCATCTCATTACGTATACGCCTGCCTGTAGACACGGCTTTTGGAAAAGAGTCTCGTGTCAATCATATCGATGGGCTTCCATGCAGCCAAGCCATTACATCGTCCCCATCACCGTCTTCAGAAGGTCCCGAATCCGTTGCGGAATATCCTGGAAGGTGACACGTCCTATAGCCTAGGGTTGGTGTGAGTAAAAACCGGGGGTTATCGAGCATAAATCCAAAGCAGAAGGGATGTCCAGAGTCCAGCGTGGCCAGCCAGAGTCCATGTGTTTCGCTTACTGAGTTTTGAAGAGGAGGATGGCGCAGTGTCCCAGGTAGAAGTAGATGAAGTGCTTGGTTTCTGTCCCCGTGTCAGCCGGTAGGGGCATGTTTTGCAATGGTTTGTTTGGCATACCATGGGTCACGAAGCTGCCAAAGTTCCTACCGACGATGCAATGCCACGTCGCGCCCTTGCGGCTGTCGAACTAGATGGAAGTTAGCAGACAAAGACGGCTGCTGTGTCATTGCAGACTTGCCTCCTTCTTGATGTACTGGGCGATGTCCTGGTGATTGTTAGAACCTCGAGTGGATAACGGGTCTCAACTCGTGGCATACCTTCTCGATGGAGAACTGGTCCATGGCTGTCTGGGCTGCGCCTGTCAGTAAACATTCTTTTAGTGCCGAGGTTCAGCTGGGATCCATACCGACTTCAATAGCTTCCTGTTGCATCTCATCGCTCTGCGTGGGAAGTTAGCAAGATTACAGCGACCCAATGGGTGAAGTAAGTACCATGTCGGCCGACTTGATTTGAGCTGTGCACGCGTTAGCAGTCAATCGTACTATGAATGTACAAGTCCGGAGCAGTGTACCACCCGTACCTTCTTGCTTGATAACGACATCCTTCTCGCTCGCCATGATGGCGATTGCTGGTAATAGTGTATTTGTTTGAAGCTGCGAGTTGATCGGACTAGTATACTACGCGAACAGCCGTTTACAGTGCGATGTGCGTTGCGGAGAGTTTATGTCGCAAGTCTGGCGCGAGCAGAACCGCGGGCTTGGCGCGACAGCGGAAGGTGCGACCGAGCGCCTCGCTTGCAGCCGCTAACTAAAAATTTTGGGCTGTCGCAGGTCGCGTCCAGCACCTCTCGTTCTACTTTCACCCGTCCTACTATTCAGCCATGGAGACTTCCCGCATATTCGTCCGTGGCTTGCCGCCCAAATTCTCAGAGGAAGATGTCCGCAAACACTTCGCCAAGTTCCCCGTCACGGACGTCAAATACTTCCCCGCCCGCCGCATTGGCTACATCGGATACAAGACGCCCGAGGACGCTTCGCAGGCCGTCAAGTACTTTAACAAGTCTTTCATACGCATGTCCAAGATCTTTGCGGAGCCAGCGAGACCTGTGAGTTAAAGTGGTTGTGTGCGGGTGAGCACAAGCTGACGAATGTGTAGATTGAAGACAAGGAACTCCCCAAATCGCGACGGCAACAGAAGCAGGAGAAGAGCGCACCTAGGCACAATGACCATGTACCGCCGCCGAAAGAGAACAATCTCAAGCGGAAACGCGATGAAGTCGAGCAAGATCCGAAGCTGAAGGAATATCTCGATGTGATGCAACCGCCCTCCAAGCAGAAGGGCTGGGCGAACGAGGAGGCTCAGATGGACTTGAATACCGCGCCTACTCTAGAAGCCTCTAAACCCATCATCGCTCCAGAAGGTGAGAGCGATGACAAGTACCAGGTACTCACGAAAAAGCCGAAGACTACAGAACAGAAACCTTCCCCCACAACAGCGCCCGTAGAAGTAGAACAAGCAAGGCAAGAGAAGTCCGATTCCCTTGACCTAGCAGACGAGCCTATGGAGCTTCCTGATGCGCCCGTGGAAGCGGCTGGCCCTGTCACCGATGAGGACTGGCTTCGGTCGCGCACCAACAGGGTGCTCGATCTCGTGGAGGACGACGAGGTCCTGCCTCCGCCCACGGCCAAGAAAGCCGACGAGACCGAGGCCGAAATCCCTGCGAGAGCCGAAAAAGAGACTGAGGCAGAGAGGACTGCGCCAACAACAATGGGAGAGGATCAACAAGACAACGATGCTGCGCCAACTGAGGAAGACAAAGTACGTCAGACGGGTCGATTGTTTCTCCGAAATCTTCATTATGAAGTGACTGACGACGACCTACGTGAAAAATTCGTCAAGTACGGTCCACTGGAAGAGGTAGGACACATTTCCACTTTTCATGATTCTCGCTATATGATGAACATCCAAGATAGGGACAACTGATGCATTGCAAATGAGGTTGACCGGGAGACTATTTTAGTAGATGTGTCTCTTATCTGAAAACAGCGAACCCCATACACTACCGCACTTTCTGGGAAAACGCAGGCACAGTCGCTGACTATTTCAAGGTCCATGTACCGATGAAGAAGATCGACGGAAAGGGCAAAGGGTTTGCTTTTGTCCAATTTGAAGATCCCGAACATGCTGTCGAAGCTTTCCTTGAAAATGATGGAACCATTTTCCAAGGAAGGTTACTACACATTATCTCTGGAAAAGCGAAGCGAAACGATGCACTCGATGAGTTCGCCATCTCCAAACTACCGCTGAAAAAGCAGAAAGAGGTTCTCAGGAAGAAGAATGCGTCTGCAGCAACCTTCAACTGGAATTCCTTGTACCTCAACACTGATGCTGTGCTTTCGACTGTTGCGGAGCGTCTGAACATCAGCAAGGCCGAGCTGTTAGACCCTACCTCGTCAGATGCTGCGGTGAAGCAAGCGCACGCCGAGACTCATATCATCCAAGAGACCAAGGGCTATTTTGCGCAACATGGTGTAGATCTCGAAGCGTTCAAACGCAGCTCAAAGGGCGATGTTGCCATCTTGGTTAAAAACATCCCCCACGCTGTCAGAGCAGACGAGATACGTCAGCTTTTTGAGGAACACGGCACGATTCGTCGGTTCTTGATGCCTCCGGCAGGCATGACTGCTATCGTTGAGTTTGCAAATGCCGCGCAAGCGAAATCTGCCTTCATGTCTCTCTCGTATAGGAAGATGAAGGACTCCATATTATACCTCGAGAAAGCGCCCAAAGATCTGTTCAAGGAAGGCGCAATAAGTACTTTCACACCAGCTCCAACTTCCGACAAGCCTGGTGCAGTACTCTCTGCGCAGGATTTGCTCGAAGAAGAGCCACAGTCAACAAATACTGTTACACTACACGTGAAGAATCTCAACTTCTCGACCACAACACAGAAGCTATCCGAGACATTCAAACCACTGGCCGGGTTTCGGAGCGCGGTCGTTCGTACCAAGACCGATCCAAAGCGTGGCGTGCTCTCACTCGGTTACGGATTTGTTGATTTCAGTAGTTCTGAGACAGCTTCGGCCGCGATGCGCGCTATGGAAGGATACAATCTCGAGGGTCACTCGTTGAAAATACAAGCCTCGCACAGAGGGGCAGATGCTGCAGAGGAGCGACGGAAGGAGGACGTTGCAAAAAAGGCTGCAGGGACCAAGATCCTTATCAAGAACTTACCCTTCGAGGCCACCGTAAGTGATCCTAAAGACATTAAAGCTGCATGATCTAACCTGTATCCAGAAAAAGGACGTTCGCGCACTCTTTGCGCCTTACGGATCCTTGCGTTCGGTCAGGGTTCCGAAGAAATTCGATTCGTCCTCGCGTGGATTTGCTTTCGCCGAATTCTCGACGAAGCGTGATGCTGCTAATGCGATGAACCAACTACGTGGCACACATCTGTTGGGCAGGCATCTCGTCCTCACGTTCGCTGAAACTGAGGCAGATGACCCAGAGCTGGAATTGGAGAAGATGCAACAGAAGGTTGGGTCGCAGGCGAACAAAGTCGCTCTCCAACGTTTAACGTCAGGTGGACGTAAAAAGTTTAACGTTGCAGGCACTGATGATCTAGACGAGGTTTAGCCAGCGCGTCGCGTCGCGACACCGAGCAGTCCCTTGGTCCATCCCTTGCTGGCATGAGTAAGGGTGTGAGCCTTTTACAACGACTTTTCGTTCTATACTTAAGACAACAGCGTCACGTACCCTTGGCACACGGCCATGAAATTTCGCTACACGCGGCTGGAGATTTTGCTGCCTACACAGGTCTGAATCAACTGCATGGCCACCACAGCGCGTCGCTGCCTTGCTCCCTATGTCTTAGACGCGAGAGACATTTGTCAGTCCCGCATGCTCGCTGCCGCGCTTGTACTGTTAAGTGATGTTTACACTGGCTGACATTCTTCGACTTTAGAACATTCCCGTGCTTCGTCTCCCTGTCAGCCAGCACGCTCCAATCATATGATCTAAAGATAATCGACAGTTGTATATGTCCTTGCTCATCTTGCTAATCATAACCAAATCAGCAATGTTATCATTCCACCCTGCGGAAACCTCGTGTGCGTAATTATACGGACGGCAAGCGAAATGGTTCGGACTCTATAGCGTGTTAGTCTAATCTCAATTCGACGTTATGTCGCTACAGCGATTGCGTGGTCCATCTTCGTGGTAACCCGCTGTGCCCTAGGCGGGGCGAATCCTACCCTGCAAGCGGACGTCTAGGCTCATTGTATATCACCACTTTCTCCTACATTGCTGCTCGCTCCCTTCCGTACCGTTCTCTCCAGTCATTCCTTTCCTCCAACCGCTTTACGTTCCTTTCCCTCAGGCATTGTTGGATTCCACTCTTTTCAAGCATTCCCAATGATGGAACTACATCATCCTTCATGCATTCTCCCATCCAATGCCCCAGCCCTACCAGAGCCTGAGGCCTACATACCAAGCCGTGCATTGCAGGAACGATCAGCAAACAGACTGCATGAGTATTCGGAGGATGCCTCACCCCGAAAACGCTCACCTGTTTACGCTGGCCGGCTAGGCGGCTACTTCACCGGCAATCTTGCACCTCACTTTAGCGTCGACAAGTCAGAAGCACAGATCGAGATCGAGACGAAGAGGCTGTTGAAGCTTCTAAAGAACTGTGACAAGTATCAAAAGTATCGTGAGCGTCAGCCTTCCGAAACTGCTTCCACGAAGCCTGAAAATGATAAGCGTTGGCCGGATCACGCTGAGGAGGCCTTCTTCAGAGGTACGTATCTTCATCTTTTGAATAACCATCGGCCATTTATTTACTTGTCTAGCACTCGTACGATGGCCGCCTATGGGTCGTCGGAAGCTGATGCGAGAGGGGCAGCTGCGTGGCCGCAATGAGTTGGTCGCAGAGTCTATCATGAAGGACACCGGCGAGCTTCGCACACGGAAGCAGGTCTCGAGCCACATCCAAGTGCTAAAGCCCATGCTGGCAGACCAACCTCAGAGTAAGCAGTGCTGGGTTTTTGCGAAGATAAGGTGTTGACACCCAGTCCAGTCTTGGTCTACATGTCCAAAGAGGACAAGTCCGGTCGTGATGGCCGGAGTCGTCATGCCCGCTCGCACTACCGGCACAGGCACACTTCTTTTAAATACGCTCACTCGCAGGTCGACTCTGAGCTGCAACAGAGCTTGGGATATCTGCCGTCGCCCGTCGCGCACGGGAACGTCCACGCCGGCCACGATGAGTCTGAATACACGGTAGCCAACTTCGACATGTTTGTCGAAGCAGCGAGTGTCCGCGTCCACACATTCTCTCAGATCAGCAACAGTAGATCGCGGCTCGACGACTTGCTTGTCACCGACACCACATCGTGGCACAAGCAATACCCCGAATTCAAGTTCCACCAAACCGACAACTTTCGGGGGGTTCCGGTTATCGTGTGCGATGCTAGTATCAAAGTCATGACAAGCAAGCTGCCCCCTCAGGCAGAACTCAGCATCACGTTTGACTTACGCTCACAATTCGACCTTTCCGTCTACGACTCGATACAGTGTCAGACACGCTTCTTCGACGCTGGTATATTGTCTGACCAGCCCGATGGCGAGTCGCACACTTATGAAAACTACTTCCCGCAAAATGGGGTTATGAAAGTGCATTTCGGCTCCGGGTTCTGGGTCCAGAAGATGCGCTGGCTCGGCGATCTGCTCGCCAAAGCTTCAGCACAAGAGGACCTGGCGGCTCGCACGCGCTACGAAGAGCACGTCCGGGGGGAGCTGCAAAACATGACGGCGGCGCAGGACATCTACGGTACCAGAGACGGCGAGCAGGTTTGTCTAGCAACGGTGCTCTGGCGGTTCAACCAAACGCGCACCAGCAACGAAGTTGGCCGCATGATGTGGCGCGTCGCCAGTTTCGGTCCTCAATGGGTCAAGGATGAAGACTTCGAGCACATCCAGGACCGTGTTTCCGCCCCCGCGCCCGTCGCGCACACGCCTTCCTCCCTCCCCTTCTCAATACCGACATACACGCACGCTATATACCCCTCCCTCCCGCTGGACTTCGCCCACGCCTATCACCCCCCACAGCTCGACCTCGACACCCTCGC
Organism: Bimuria novae-zelandiae CBS 107.79; assembly: GCA_010015655.1. Lineage (NCBI taxonomy): Eukaryota > Fungi > Ascomycota > Dothideomycetes > Pleosporales > Didymosphaeriaceae > Bimuria > Bimuria novae-zelandiae. Next base: position 482,308 of record ML976679.1, on the reverse strand, counting down.
GCTAGAAGCCATCACAGGGCCCGGCGCAGACTTTCCGCACCCCCTTTCCGCCACCGCATCCAGTCTCGCGACGGAGTACTCCCAACACTCACACTCTCTCCCGCCCCTATCGCACAGCCAAGACACAGTCGGCATATCCCAGCACCCGCTCGCTTTATCCCAAGAGCAGGCTCGCTGGGACGACGCAAACGCAAACGCAAATGAGTTTGACTTCCATGGCGGGTATATTACTATCCAGGGGTGTTTGGAACCAGGTATTAACCTTCCTTCTTACGACGCGTATGGGACTCACCACCATCAAAGTACGTCCCTCGCGCTGCCGTCTCCGCTGCCTCATCTCGAGGATATGGCGATGGGTGTGTCAGAGGGTGCGTTCGGTGACATAGGACCGCTGAATGGAGGATTTGCGGAGGAGGCGTGTTTTCCGACGAAGCCGTGGTTGCATGCGGGGCTTATTAGTCATTTTGAGAGTGAGACGGGTGGGTATGGGGGCGAGGAGGGGGAATTCTGGAAGGGAGGGGATTTTGGAGAGGAGGGGTGCGAGGATACGGGCGTTGGGGCGGAGGGGAGGAGGGATAGTAAGGGTTGTGGAGGGATGGAGTATGGGAGGGAGAGGTAGGTAGGGGGTATAGGAGGAGGTAATGTTTAATGTGAGGTGTGTTGGGAGGGAATATCTTATCTTCTACTAATGTTAATGTTAATGTTACGGAGAATTGAAGTTGTAGGTAGTGAGGGAATGGTTGGTGCTCGCGTCATGGGTTGACTTCTTGCAAAGCTGCACCTGCACGTTTGTTAGATTGAGAAAATTCGGGCACGTGGAGAGCACTACGCATATAAGGCCTACTCTTCCACCTCAGAAAACGCCGAGAAAAGCGTACGTTCTCTACCTTATCTACCGCCAGCTATCTCAGCGCTGACAGTCAGGAAAGTGACAAGTCACTCGGCGGTTGGTACCGTCCACGCAGCATTCCGTGGCTTATCCACTCCACAACAACAACAACAACAACAACAACAACCGCACACACACCTCCAGTATGCAGAAAGCACGGCGTCATATCCTATGCAAAGAATCAACTTAGACACCACTCCTACCACGCAAGAATAAACAATCACACCATCGAGCACGTATTCTATTCTGAGCCACGGCAAAGCGTTTAATGAGGTTCCAAAGCTACTTATCATGTTTGCTGCCATGAAGTCGTCTCCCTCAAAGAATCAGCCTATCCATAAATTTAGTCATCCAACAATATCACTTTGTTCTGGAAAGATGGACGTGTAGATAGTGTATTCATTTATTCGTATAGCCCCACGTTTCCCTGTGTGGGATGTATGATGGTGTATCTAATTCAGTCGTCTCATGTCGTCTCGTCGTAGAAGCGTGGGTAGTCGCTTTATGCTATGAGGATGCCAGAAATCCAAACCATGCTCGCTCTCCCATGACACGGACGCAGCACCTTATGCCAAATCACAACCGCAAACCCCAAAGGTCAAATACCGCAGAAGACTCGGGTCTAAACGTCTTCGGGGTAGGCGACACCTAGTTCACCTCCTCACGCGCGCTCTGAAACCCCTCATCCTCATCCTCATCCCCACTCGGCTCCTCTCCAACCTTCCCCATCTCCTCCTCCACCTCCTCTACCCCGCCCTCACCCACGCCCATCCTCCCAACCGCCCTCCCAACAACCGCCTCAGTATCCCCCCTCATTCTCCTCAACACCGCCCTCGCAGACTCCAACCGCGTCTTCTTGACCTCTTGCAGGTAGGTTAGCACCAAGCGCGCACACTCCTCCTTCGCCTTCTTCTTCCCGTACACGTGGCGTACCTCCCCGAGGGGCCCCTCGTGCGGCCCGCCGCCCTTGAAGTAGCAGGCCACGGTGTGGAAGCCTGGGGCGGCGGCCTCGGAGGGTGAGAAGCGCCATTCGGGGGTGGAGAGGGAGAGTTGGGTGGCGAGGTGGGCGACGAGTTGGGTGGGGGACGAGGAGCCTGTCGCGGCATCCACATCCACTTTAGAAGAGAGACTAGGGGAGGGGTTCAGGACGGAGGCGACAGAAGGTTTCTTCTTCTTGATGCCGCCGAGGTCGGTGGCGTGCTCGGGCCAGGAACCCGCTGCTTGGAAGTGCTTAACCGCGCAGCCAGCGGCGTGGTGGCGCGCGGCGCGCTTGGAGGTGAAGAAGGTGGTGCGGGAGCCGAAGGCGCGGGCGTGACCGTCGATGGTGACTTCGCACGAGTACGACTGGCCGAGCTGGAAGTCGGTGTAGACGGGCTGCGGACTTCCCGTACTACGCTGGAACTCTGTTTCCCCAAACACCCATATCAGCAATCTCCCCCATATAGATATACAAAAAAGAGCGGGGAACGTACCAAGCAACTGTCCGATATAATTCACAACCGGCTCCTTCTCCAGCGACGCTTTTTTCGCCTTGGGCGCCTTGCTCAACAGCCCAGCGTCCTCCATCTCCCTAACCACCCCAACGCACAACTCGCTCAGCCGCTCCTTCGCCTCTTGCTTACTTCCACACGCACTCTCCACACGCAACTGCTTTCCCAGAAACTCCGTCTTCGCACGCCACCCCTCGGTGCTGTCGCTTTCGAAGACGAACACCGGCCGCGGGATGCCGAGCTCCTGGTACTTCTCGTGGAGCTCGATTGTGTACTTGGACGAGCGGGCCGCGATGACGCGAGGTTCCAAAGCCGGCGGTGCGACGGAGGGAGTCGAGGCTTTGCGCTGGGCTATGAACTCGTCCATGGAGAGGATCTGGCCGGGCAGGTTGGCGGGTGAGTGCACCGGCACGGCGGTGGGGGTGTCGAATTCCATCTTTCGTGTCTTTCACTGGGGTGCGAGCACGGTTTTGGGTAGAGATGTTCGTGCTGCAGAAGGAAGGGTTATTTAAGGAGTGTAGATAGCTAGTCAGTTATCGATAAGCATGGTTTGGGGATTTGTTGTATGCGCGGTTGTTTGGTGGGGAGCGTTTGCGGCGCGTGGGGGGTACTAGCGGGGCACATGATTGCGCGACGACGCGTCTGTTTGTCGCGCAGACGTGAGACATGATTGCAGTCGATTGCAGAGTCGCTTGTCGGTAAGCAATGAAAATCCCGAGCACAGCAAATGCCTTTTACTTCAACTAAGAGGAAAATTCTAGTTTACCCGCCAGGAAAGATTGCGCAGAGGAATGCCCGTTTTGACATGTAGTCGAAACAAGGATTCACTTCTACACACTAGTAACTTGGCCCGCCCCTCCGCCACCCAACTTCTACGCATTCCTTCCTTGTCTCTCTCTATAAAATTTTTAGGAAATTGCAATTCGAGCCGTCTTTTAGAGTCTGTCTGGGGGTTGTCGCATGCCGCCACATGTATAAGACTACTTGTGAGGTGTTGAGAGGCCCACGCCGCATCTGTCCGACCATGTCGAACTGAATGTTTTAACTCTTTATATGTTCATACGCGCACTTGCCTCGAGCCTACCTGTCTGCGTCTGAACGTTTGACATCACAAGCAGGCGGGAACACTTCCAACGAGAAACTCGTTCTGTTATCCTGGACATCGTTTCCCATGCGACGATGCGCAAAACGATACAGATACACGCTACCTAATATCTACAGCGGAAGCGAACAAAAAAAGATGGCCGTTACGCAAGCATCGAGGAAAAGGCTCCACTCCGAGCATATCATCCAAAACAGCTTGCCTGAGCCCAAAAGAAAGATTCAGGCCAATACGTAGAAGAGAAAACGCCATGAGTGAGAAACTAGACAACCCTGTCGATGCTGTTGATGGGAATACGCACTATCGTGTATCGCTAGAGCCCGGGCGTACTACGCAGCTCAGTAACGGAAACGCGCAAGGCTCGGACTAAAAGTACCGGTGCCGCAGCGGAGTAGACGGGGGATGGGCCACCTAGACACCACCGCCCTCGCTCTTCCGCTTACTCCGATCGCGTTTCTTGCCCACCTTCTCCTCCACGCCAGCATTGTCCTCCGCGCCCGTCGCCCTCGTCGCGCGTCCACTCTTACTTTTCTTCTCCTTGCGCGCCTCGTCGGGGCTGGCCTCCTTGACCGGCGTCGTGGCTTTCTCTTTCTTCTTCTTGTCCTTCTTGGCCGGCGTGGCTTCAACGGTTGCCAGGGTAGGCGGCGGGACCGCCGTCTGCGCGCGCGCGGTAACCGGAGGTGGGATGGGCGTCTGCGCCTGGGCTTCCCTGCCTGCAGCCGGGGCGATGGGGACGTGTCCGTTCACACCACAAGCGGCCAGGGTGGCGGCGGTCTTCTGGCGCTTTGACGGGCGCGAGGGCGTCTTGCCGTTTGCCGCGTTCTTAGCAAAGGTCGGGGGAGGCGTCGGCGCCTTGGAGGGCGACGGCTCGTCGTCGGAGGCTTCTTCGGCTTCGTCGGACGCGTTACCGTCCGAGTCGAGGGCGCCCGCTTCGGCTTCGTCGGAGACTTCCTCGGCGGCGAGGGCTTCGGCGGCTTCAGCGCCCTTTTGCGCTTTGTACGCGTTCATTTCTTTGGTGTACGTCTCCAGGGATTCGCGGTAGGACGCTTTCCATTTCTGTGCGTCGTGTTAGTAGTTGTCTACCAGCGGGTTGTACATGGCGAGGTAGTGTATGTGCTGTGAAACCCACCTCCTTTTCTTCCTCAGGCAACTCGTTCCAGCGTCTGGTGCACTCATTGTTGATAGCTTTGGGTTCCAACGTTTCGCCTTCAGGAAGTGCATTCTCGAGATCATGTTTGACAATGGGGCGCGCGCTCTGCGTAAACAAGAAGGCGGCAGTCAGAGGGCGCTTGGGCGCGTTGGGGTCCCTGATCTTCTTCTCGCGCTTGCGCTTCTTCGTCTTGCCCGCGTCTTGAGCAGCGCCGGCCTCGCCGGCCTGCGTCGTCGTGAGCGACTTGGTGAGGTTCGCGACGCTCTTGCTAGCCTTGTCAGCCTCCTCGATCATATTCTGCGCGCTCTCGGACAGCTGGAGGCCCTCGATGGGTCCGTCGTCGCCGCCAGAGAGGAGCGACGACGTGTGCTTGATGTAGGCGTGCATCAGATCATTGATATTGGTGGAGACATTGTGGAGGCCTTTCTGGACACTGGTGAGGGCCATGATAACCTGTTTCGGTGTAAGAAATTGCCCTCCATCTGGCTTGTGTTGTCTCTTAGACGCGACACGTCGCGGTGCTGGCTGAGCGCTTTGCGCAGGCGGGCGCGGTAACAGCGGCTTCAATGGGCCCATGCTGCAGTCGCATCGACGTCGCGATCGCGATCAAGTAGATGCGCTGCGTGACAGAGGTGGTGGGCGACGGAATTTGCCACGACGTGCGACCAAGCGCGGTGCATCGTCGCATCGCGAACGAAGCTGAAGGCAAGCGCGTCTCGGTGCGACTCGACAGCAACACCAGCGGACCAGGAAGGTGCACTTACCGAATCGCGCGTCTCTCTGTATTGCTCCTTGGAGATGTTGAGCTCAAGGCCCTCTTCCTCGTTCTTCTTACGGGCCATGGTTGCGGTTGCAGTTGGCGTCGTACGCGGCCGAGTTTGTTGTGGGCAAGGCGAGCGCGCAGAGGTGGGCGAAGGTTTAGGGTACCAAAGGCGAGTGGTTGGGGGGGGTACGCTCGCTAAAAGGGAATTGCAAACGGGCGCTGGCCGCCCGGGAGCCCCAAAAAATTGGCGCCCTCAAACTTTCGGTGCCTGCCGCAAAGGCTGCCAAACCAGGCTGTGTGCTGGGGCGTCACCGCTGGTTTGTTGGCTACAGTCCTCGCTCTACTTTGGGGACATTGGGACGCCTTTTACTGGGCTTTAAGGAGACCGCCTCTGCGTTGCACTGCATGCAGCCTGCAAAACCAGCGTGAAGAGCCGCTGCAGCCTGCCCAACCAGCTCCAGCTCCTGTGATTGGCCACACTGCCCCCCCCCCCCCTTTCCACCCCCCACAAGCTCGTCCAGCCGCCTCGGTACGGGCTGTCTGCAGGTTCTCTCACTGCGCTTTTGGGGTACATGCGCCCGTTATTTAGGCTACAATCCGCCTGCTACAGTACGCTTCCCGTGCCAAAACAGAGCGCCCTGTCCGCTTATGCTGCTCCCCTATGCTTTGGGGGTACATGCGCCCGTCGTTCAGGCTGCCATCCGCCTGGTACATTGCCCGCGCCTCCAAACAGAGCCCCTCGCGCTCGCGCAGTCCCCGTTCTGGAGTCGTGCATCTCACGCACGCCGCCACTGTTTTCCGCACCAGCCATATTTCCCAGTCGCATTTTGCGCGCAAGCATCCCAAACTTCCACGACGTTGTTCAATGTCCATGTCCACATATAGTACATCACGCTTGCACATCGTACCCAAAATATTCATCACATTCACTACTAATTCTCCACCATATACAATTTCCCCCATTCCATCTCGTCACACAAATGCTGATTCTCCAACGAACATGCATATTCCCACTAATACACAAAATACCCCTGCGTCAAAGGCAAGCTCTCAGCGGGTTCGGCCTCACACACCGTCCCATCAGCCTCTACAGTGTACCTCTCAGGGTCGACCTTCATCTTCGGCCTCGTATCGTTGAACTTCATGTCCTTCTTACCGATGTTTCTGCAGTTCATGACGGCCTCTACACGCTTCCGCAGGCCGTACGAGTTCACGACGCCGGAGGAGATGGAGGCCTGTGAGACGAAGGTGATGCTGCTGGAGGGAACGAGCGGCGCGAACATTGGGCGCATGTAGATGGGTTCGACAGTTGGGATGGAGGCATTGGGGTCGCCCTGCACAATTCAGTCAAATGTAAACTCTCTCCCTAAGCACAGGAGGCTCACCATCTGCGCATACGAGCAAAACCCGCTCTTAATCACGAGCTTCGGCTTCACGCCAAAGTTCTGCGGTTTCCACAGCACCAGATCTGCAACCTTTCCGACCTCAATGCTACCAATGAGGTGGCCCATTCCCTGCGCAATGGATGGGTTGATGGTATACTTGCTGATGTACCTCTTCACTCTGAAGTTGTCTGCATCCGTCCCTTCGTCTTCCTTCAGAGTACCGCGCTGCACCTTGTTCTTGTGCGCAGTGTTCCACGTCCGGAGTATGACTTCCCCGCAACGGCCCATGGCTTGGGAATCCGAGGACATCATGGAGATGGCGCCGAGGTCGTGGAGGACGTCTTCTGCGGCAATCGTCTCGGCGCGGATGCGCGATTCTGCGAAGGCGACGTCTTCCGGTATATTGCGGGAAAGGTGGTGGCAGACCATTAGCATGTCGAGATGCTCGTCCAGCGTGTTCTTGGTGTACGGCCTGGTCGGGTTGGTAGACGAGGGGAGCACATTGTCGTGCTCAACGACGCTGATGATGTCTGGGGCGTGGCCTCCTCCTGCACCTTCTGTGTGGTATGTGTGGATCGTGCGGTTCTTGATGGCTTTTATGGTTTGTTCGACGAATCCGGACTCGTTCAAAGTATCGGTGTGGATGAGAGTCTGGATGTCATATTCATCGCACACGGTCAGACAGGCATCGATTGCTGCCGGGGTCGTGCCCCAGTCTTCGTGCAGTTTTAGACCGCAGACACCGGCTTCGGCTTGTTGCTGCAGCGGTCGCAATTCGGCATCATTTCCTTTGCCCGTGATGCCAAAGTTCAATGGTAGTTCATCTATGGCTTGGAGCATCTGCTTAATGTGCGTCTTTCCAGGCGTGCAAGTCGTGGCATTCGTGCCAGTACTTCACAGATCAGCGAAGTCTTTGGTGTAAAGGGTCCGAGACTTACCTTGGTCCCGTCCCGCCTCCGAGCATGGTGGTGATTCCGGAGGCAATAGCTTCGTATGCTTGTTGAGGGCAGATGAAATGAATATGAGAGTCGAAACCACCGGCAGTAACAATATTATGTTCGCCAGCGATCACATCCGTGCAGCTTCCAACTACCAGGTTAGGGTCTACGCCGTCCATGACGTCTGGGTTCCCAGCTTTGCCTATGCCCGCAATGTGGCCATCCTTTATACCAATATCAGCCTTGTAAATGCCAGTCCAGTCGATAATCAAAGCGTTCGTAATCACAGTATCCAGGGATTCTTTATCCGATCTTCCACCTGCTTGACCCATGCCTTCCCTCAACGTCTTTCCACCTCCAAAAGAACATTCGTCGCCATATTTTGTCATATCCTTTTCGACCTTTATCCACAAATCGGTGGCACCGAGTCGAACTAGATCACCAGTGGTGGGTCCGAACATGCTAATGTATGCTTGTCGTTCCATGGTGCAGATATCGATGTGTGCGGCATCCCCTGAGGGCTCTGGTTCATGCAAGAAGCCTCCAGCTTTGATTTTCTCCATGATAGACTTGTTTATTTCACCGATGAAGCCCGAAGCAATCTGGTTCCCACCTTTGATGACCTGGTTGCCAGCAATCTGTACCAATGTGACTGTCTTGGTATCGCCGGGTTCGAAACGAACAGAGGTTCCTGCGGGGATATCCAAGCGATAGCCATGCGCTCGTACACGGTCGAACTGGAGTTGCGGATTCGTCTCGATGAAGTGGTAGTGCGATCCAACCTACGTTGGGTAAGTTTTCATACCCATGCTCCGTTCACATTGGTTGTACTTGGATAGGCCTATCTCCAGTGCTCTTCACCTTCAAGCGAATCCTCTTCCTTCCCTCGTTGAGCTTGATGGTGCCGGCCTCCCCCTTGACCGCCACAATTGCGCCAGGTTGCTTCGAGCTTTCGTATACGCTCGCATCGGGCAGCGGAAACATGTCGTTCGCGGGGATAGGCAGAAAGGAGCCATACAAGGCTTTCTCGAGGTCGCCATCATCGGAGCTGATGGGATGGTGGACAGTGACGAGGTATGTGCCGGTCGGGAAGGTGCCCTCGACCATCAGCTCGGAGAGGAATGAGACAACAGAAGGGAGCACATGGCGGCGACCCAGCATGGTCTTGCCAATGGACATGAGGTCCGCGACCGTGTGGTTTCCATCGCGGATCAGCTGGAGAGGTTCAGCATGGTGAAGGCGCGTCGCGTGGCGAGCATACTTCTTGGAGGTTGTTCGCGATCAACGCCTACATCTTGTCAGCTTTACTCACATCGGAGAATAATGCTACACACGGTCGCTTCGGCGTGGTTAAGCTTCACCCCACGGGCCAAGCGTCGCTGGGCGAGCAGTCCCAGTTGCGAAATGACGAGCTTGTCGAGCTGTCCCAAAGGCGTTAGCTTGGAGGGGCATTTGGTGTGTCACGAACGACAACGGGACCCTGCCACGCACCTCCTTCGGACACAGCTGCATCTTGCCGAATCTGTGTCGCTGGGACTGTCCGGATTAATTTTATGGGTAAGATATATGGTGGGCTGCAGACACAGCCTCAGAGCGCGCCGTATGAGCAGCACTCCATAGCTCCGCGCGCCCGACGTTTGTGGGGTAGCGGGACCGCGATAACGAGATAAGGCAGCTGAAGCTGTCACCCATCTGTCGCGCCGCCCAGCAGCACCACCTGACCACACGGAACCGCCACCGAGAACGTGTGCTGCAGCCTTAGGTAGAAGACTGATGCTCCATCAACGTTTCGCATACAGTGAACGAACATACAACACTGCCTTGCGTTTGTCGTACAGCTCCTGTCCCTCGTCGCTTCCTGTTCTGTGTCCGGACCTTGCATCCTCCGCCACTCACACTCACACTGTCTTCTTCTTCTTCACCACCAGCGCCGATTTCTGTCATGCACGAACTTGTCATTACATTAGCACATCTCAAATTTGCTGATCAGCCACTGTCCGGGTGGCTTACCTGGAACGTGAACTCCTTCGACTACTTACCCTGTGTGACCCCAGGATACACAATAGCGTCGAAATTCCTCCCCTATGAGCTTTAGCACACCGATCGGCAATCAAGCCCAATGAATTCATGGCTTCGCCGGCTTCGTGGAGAGCATGACGAACCCAACGAGGACCACGGTAATCGCCCGAGCCAGGTTGAGCGCAGCAGAGCGAAGCCGCGCCTACGCCCCGTAGAGCCTACACCCAAGGATCCGAACGCTCCGCTCAAGCGACTGCAGCTGCGTCAAAAGTGTCTGTACGAGCGGACTATGCCAGGGGAAGCATTCGTCTCCGCCCATGTGAATCGCCTGCAGCATGGGTACTACCAAACCAAGGCTCTACATGAAGGTCCGCTGAACAACGTGTACTTCGTCTCGGTACATTTCGTCTTCCATCCCAAAGACCACCACCACCATCGATTCAGAGCAGCAACCATCAAGGTCTCTGTGCACGGTCATTTCAAAAGTTCGACGGATTTCGAGATTGAAAAGGGATGGTACAACCCACCGCGCTCGCATCCACGGATATTGAAGCATGCTCCTGAATTGATATACGGCGCTGTGTCCCCAGAAAATCTTCAGTGGAACTTCAACTTGTCGAGTTCGCTTGGCGTCTCACAAGCGCCCCTGAGTGCGTCCCTGAACCCGAGCGGTGGCGTCAAAAAGACATACAAGGTGTACGATATGATGAGTGCTCAAGGATCATTAAGAGTGCTCAAAAGTCCACTGGGTTCCGATTTCGATGTGGACGACGGCATGGCCGTGTGGACTCTGGAAGAGAATCAGACCCAACGCTCCGGATTGCCGCGCGAGTTCGACTTTGTCATGTTAGTGCACAAGCCGGATGACGTGAAAAAAGTCTATCTGAGCGTCGATCTCGATGCCACCATAAGCTCCTGGCATGGTGATTACCCTGAATGGTATACTAATCTCTCCCGGTATTTGCCCAATGTGGACTACACGCTAGACATGGACACAGAGATAGGACAGAAATTCCTCCCTGAGAAGCCCGGGAGAGGCTTCAATTTTGCGGACCTACCACATGCCCTTGATCAGTACGTGTGCATGCCTGGAACCATGTATCCTACCGCCGACACAAACTCGGATGACTTGGGGTCTGGAGATCAGGGCTGGAAACGGTATCGCGACTACGAACCCAGGTATGCCATTCATTTCAGTTATTCCCATGTGCCCCTTTAACCCGAGGTGTGGCAATACAATTGTCCAACTGGTCCATGCGGAATCCTTGAGGTGTCACCGGAAGCATATGGTTAATAGGTGTACAGACGTCCTACCAATGACTATCGTGTATCAGTACCCGCACCAACTACTTCACCTGAGCCCATGTCTTCTGATAAGCACATCACCACTGGGGGTCAGCAGCCTGTCCCTGCTTCGACTCCGCATCAGTTCGTCCTGCCAGATACTCTAAATGTGAAAGTGACACTGGAACACAGCATTCCTCGCTCTCCGACTACGTACCGTTACTCCGGGTCTCCCCTCAGCCAGCAAGATCCTGCAAGGCAACACTCTATTCGAAGAAGGAGATCGCGATCCGAACTTAAGGAGTATGGAGTACAGCAAGCGCTTCATGCGCTGGCAGGCGATACGTTGAAGGAGAACGACAAGAGTGCGCCAAAGCGAGCGCCAAATGTTGTTAACGCAAGGGGCGACGGAGACTGCAGTCAACGGTTGGGCCTAAGGAACATGTCGATCAGATGACTACGATCGTTATGGAGAAGAAAGTCCTCGGCCACACATCGGGCAGCGCTACAAGTTGGGCTGCTTGCCATGCGCATTCTGTCTCCATATTAACATCACATTTATGACACAGTATCAGAAGTCGGGACATGCGCGCACGCCAGCCTGACATCTACTATGCCTTCGACCTCGTAGTTTGTGGGATAGAACAGAACAACCTGCGCCTTCGAACAGGCGTCAGCCTTCATCCATTCATCAGATGCAATGCAGGCGCAAAACCAAGCGACCTTGTGCGAGACTGCAGTGCAATGTTAGCAGGAATAATTCGATGGCTAAGATTACACAACAGTATCGCATCGCCCCTCGACTGGGGCGTTCACGATAATCAATTCTCCTACGCGCAATCATTGGATGGAGGTCCGTTAAGTCGATCCTTTAGCGGGTCATGCGGTGTTGAAGCGCAAAAATGTCAAGCTACAGTACTATACAGAACATGCGGAGTAGACACCTTCTGACCTGAGTTACTTTGGATGGCCGCATTCACCAGAACGAACCTTCGTGCTGGGATAAATGGGAACGTGGGTGCACGTTGCTGTGAAAGGGTGGCAATGAGGCGCATTCTGGAAGCGTTACCCATTCTATTTGGCGTTCTGTACGAGGTATGGGACCAGACTGGTCCGCGAGCAGCTGAGAGCTACACGAACTACTCGAGTCTGTGTATCTGCGACGATACCGCGCCGGCGGTCAGGGGCGACTTGAAGCCCATTTTTCAATTGAGTAAACAATCTTACACATGTAATTGGCAGCATAGCTGCTTTTCGCATCCACCTCCCGTTCCAAGAATACTATCTGCGCCATAGTTCCGGCTTGCTTGAACAGTTCATCTCCTATACGAACCGGTACCTGAGACTATGAATACCACACGCGCGCTCGTCCGGAGTTCCAAAGCTAGACCTTCAATAGCTTCATCGTATAGGTACTACGACGCGCTGTGCCACCCACTCGATGCAGGTCGACGGTCGCAACGGCGAGCCGCCACACCCGACGCAGCTTCATGCAGGTACAGTGCAGCACATGTCGCAGGCAGCTGATCGCGACAAGACCAATATCGTAACAACAACAAATTCATTTTTGCTTCTGATGATGCGAACTAAAAGTGGGTTTGAAGCCATTATCCCCGCATTGTGCGATGCTGGGGAATGGAAGTGGACCAACACGCGTCGGCGCTAGAGGAAACAACCACGTTAGTACAACGCTCTCACATGAGCATGCCGTTGCACATCATGAACTCCTTTCATCGCCTCGCGAGCTGCATCCTCTTTGAGCGAAATCCCCGAAGAGTCTCCTCTGGCTTACGCTCGAGATGAGATATTCGCCGCGAGCTGAACTGACGTCGCGCTACTGGAGGAAGCTTGGAAAGGTACACGAACCTACCCCCTTCGCGATGTACTCGCACAGGGCTTCGGGAGTGGCGGATTGGCCGCGATGTCTGCAGCGCACGGTTGTCGAAACGAGATGACGGGCATGAGTGCAAGCAGATCAGTGGGCAGCGCGCCTCGGTGCCCTCAGCATGTGTCGCGCTCCACAGGCCCCTTCCGAGGCTTGATTGGCTACCAGCGAACGGGTCTAGTCGGCGCCTCTCAAAACTACGACCACACACGTTGCTGTATCGCCTTGTACCCTCACAACGACGCTCTCATGTCGTGGAATTAGCGGGCTGACAAGCCCAGTAAGAGGTACCAGGTAGGGACAGCATGGACGGGCAGGGTGGGCGCCGGGGAAGGGGCTACGACGGGGCGGCCGGCGGCGCGGTATACATTTCTCGTTCATCTCGTGTCTTTTCTTGCATCGCAGCGCAGCGTGGTGGTGACAAGTTGGTGCTTCCTTCCTCGACGGGCCTGGTGCTGGGGGCTTTCCGCGTGTGCGAGCTGGCGGCTTCCTTGTTCTGATTCTGGGTTGCATGTTTCTCCCTCGACCGTCTGATAATCGTAATTGAAACGCCTCTTCTCTTTCTATATCTGTGTCCTTCCTCCCGCGTCTGTTCCGAGTTCTGCTTTCGCATCGCAGCTTCGCATCTTCGTAACGGCCGTCGATCTTACGGCCGCCATAGTCCACGGGTCTCGCATCGTCACGCGCAGCGGGAAGGGAAGGGACTCCAGGGCACGCAACCTACTACACCATCTCACCAGAGACAGCTGGGAGTCGTAGGCCGGAGAGCTGAGAGGTAAGTGAAGCTAATTCCAGGAGCTGGATGCTTCCTGCTGGCATGGGAAAGCTACAATTGGGAAACTGACACCCTTGTTCTTAGGCTGTTCCGTCGCTAGCCAACGACATCGCACATGGCTCCGGAGCCGCAATGTACTTCATCGACATAGCTCTTCACAAAGTCATTGCTGAGGATATTAAAAGAGATTATTCGCGGTGGCCCCAGTTTCCCTGGGGGGAAGACAAGGCCTCGACACCAGGTGAAGCTCAATCGAATCGGAGCGGCGTGTAGCAGCCTATAGCGGCGTCGGCGACAACAACAGCAAACGCAGAGATGGCGCTATATTCGAGTTCACCGCAGATGCGGACGGTCAGCCCGGCGACGCCAGTCCACTCCCCACACCACTCGGTCCACAGCTCCTCCTCTTCGCGCCTTTCCGTCCGCAACCTCACCCTACACGAGTACCGCAAGCAATTGAACTCGCCTGCATCTCAAGCCACTCCGCCGGGCAAGACACTACGAAGGAAGGCGGCCGCGTCTGGTCTCAAAGAGATCGAGCGCGTGCCTTCCGTTTCAGGCGCACCGCCGGGCCCGACGACTCGAGCGCCACCTCATCCTCTACACATATCACAATCGGTAAGTAAGTCTCTACGCCTTATGGATGCTTTTGAAGTGTCTTTGGCGTCATGTACCGCCTCAAGTCGAGAGCTAGAGTATAGTCGGCTTCTAATTGCCTATGCTGGGGCGATGTAAGGTGGACGGCTTTTGTCGGAAAGCTGTACCTTGAAGCCGACTTCTCCGCCAATATTTGCCTGGATAGCGCGTCCTGTCGTAGAATCTTGAGCTGATATAGCTGTGCAGACACAGTCTTTGTATACGTACCAGCGGCTTCCACCGTCTCCTCCGCACCAGCAGCACGATTTGTCTGTGGACGAGCTCTTCCGCTCGCAATCTGCGGAGCCAAGCGCTCAGTACAACACAACAGGCAGTGTACGTAAGTTCAAGCCGATCAAAAGGCTACCCAAGCCGTTGTCCTCCACCGGACACAGACCCCTCCCTCCTGCCCCAGCTCCCGTTGCTCCCGTGACTTCAAATCAAACACGACTATCGCCTCTTCGGACAACGTCATTCCCCTCCTTCGAAGACTCTGACCTGCGCGACTCTCAACCTACGCCCTCAACGTTTTCGCTTTCGCGATTTCCGCGACCGCCAAACTTGGTCGACCCTTCGCATTCGCCTTCAAGCGACGGAAATGGCCCGCGTGTAAACACCACTAGTTTCGCATCAACTGCACCTGCCACCCCGCCTGCGACGCCGGCTGTCATTCACTACCGCGGTACATCCTTCGATCTCGTAAATCCGCACAATTCGCTTGTTTTGGACAATATTGTGACGCCGTCGCGAGACCTCGATTCGAGCGATTACCTGCCATTGCGCTCGTCGGAGGACCCGCTCGACCTCTCAGAGGTATTTGTGTCTGTCTTTGCGTGCAAACAGTTGCTGATTGCTTTAGATGGCTCCAAAACGTCCGCTTTACGGCGATCTGTCCTCGGCGTACGCGTCCATAATCACAAGGCGCGGTGACGATATGCCAGCTCCGCTGAATGTCAATCTCCCGCTTCCACCCACACCAGTTGCGCATAGTCCAGGATCCTCAGCGTTTGACTCGCCTCTTCAGAGCCCTGAGCCACTGGCTGCCATCTTCCCGTCCACGAATCGAAAAGCCGCCGCCAACGAATCCCGCTTTTCCTTGAAACAGCTCACCCGGTCGCTTACTCAAAGGTTCTCGAAGACTCCTGAGAAACCGCACGAAGAGGAGCTGCGAGAATTTTCTGACTCGCGCGTGAGTCTCGCATCAGCGACTTTCGAAGGTGAATTCCCACGGCCCCTCGAGCGAAGTTATCGAGCAGTCTCCCCAAGGTCTGCAACTTTACCAGATGAGCCAGTCACGCCCGTCTCGCCGTTGGACCAGGCTGTCCATCTTATGTCGCAGAGAAGCTCCCCTCCATCAGTCGAAATGCCCCGATTTTCCACACAGCGAGTCTTTTCTGCACCTCTCTCGTCGATGCTTCCGGATAGTCCATCGACCCAGCTCGGACGGGCAGGCGAGGAGCGGCCGTACGCTTCAGAGTCTGAGTTTACGACGAGACCATACTATGACGACGCTGCTTCGATATACCCCAGCTCCTCCATCTACACTTCTGACAGCCGCCGTCAGTCCAAAACTGCTCAGATTCGTTCAACTAATAGAAAGAGCAACCCTTACTACTGGCGTATGAGTGGAGGTACAGACGCCATTGCCGCCGCGTACAAGTCCGATGCCGTGCCACAATATCTGGTCTCGCAACGGGCGAGTTGTCAAGTGTCACAGCCTCCTCAACAAGCAGTTTTGCACCTCTCACTGCAACCAGAGATTGAGAAGACAGACTCACTAAGCCGTCTCATCGATCAGTACAAGAGCACAGATGGGTCGAGCGTCTCTCAGCCTCTACTCGATGAAAACAAGACAGGAAATGCCGATGTCGCAGGCTCTTTGGCAAATATTCCTGAACACGCTGCGCCGACCGAGCGACCAGACATCACGCGGATCACTTCTGGTCTTAGTCAATTCGACTTGAATGTAGCACGGTCCGAAATCGATAGCAAAGAAGACACGCCACTCTTGCCTTCCGAAGTCGAAGGTGCCGGCAGGTCCAAGCTCGCGCCCCCCCCAGGTCTACCACCCTCCATGCCCGCCCCGTTAGCGCCTCCTTTCGAATACGATGAGATACTTGATTCGCCCAAGCGATCCGAATTGTCTTCAAACTCTCCATCCTATGGAGACACTAGAGCGCTTCTTCAGTTTTCGCGTCCAGATATTGAAGAGCGGGCTCCAATGCATTCAGGGCTCAAGTCGTCGTCTTCTTACTCCCAGCCTGGTGCTTCTGCTGGCCCGTACACGCCCCGACAAGCCTTGGAACAGGCAGAGAAGATATTTGCCAAGGCGGCTAGCCAGCAACAGGCCGAAAGCATTCCAGCAATGTGGTCTAAACGGATTTCGAGCCATAATTTATTACGCAAAGGTGACAACGATTTAGACGAAGAGCAAGATCGAGACGAGTCATCCATTCTGGCTGGCTACGAAGATGAAGTTGAACGCGCTGATTGGGAGACAGTGGGGAATGGGAGTCCTCACCGGGCCATGCGTGCCTCTGTTGGGGAAAGCCTTGCGGACTACAGTAGCTCTGAAGGGAGCCATATCAGCCGAGATAGCATGGGGTTCTCGGGGCCCTTTCCGGTATACGACGAACCACCACTGGAACCTGGGGCGTTCGACTACCAGCATCCGACACCGCTGCGCAGCCACTCAAACCCCTTTACATCATCTCCTCCGGCTCTATCCGGGGATTATAGTATGCATAGAATCGCGGATGAAAGTTACCAGAGCCCCGTGCAATCAAGCCCGCCGGCACATTCAAACACGCCTACATTCTACAGGAGTAGCCCGGACGTGTATACTCCAGGTAGTCCCCAACAGGAGCACTTTCCCTGTTCGCCTCCAGACATGTCCTTTCCTACTAGTCCTCGACAAGAGCACTTCCCCTTCGCGCCTTGGGCCGAGCCTAGGCCCCGGGCTGATCCCTACGCTCTTAGCGACAAGGAGACACAGGAGTTGCTTGCATCGGGTCCAAACGATGAGATATTGTATGAGCATGAGGAGGAGGAAGCAGGTCAGAACGACTCTTTCCAATCTCAAGACATCTCCAGCCCGATGCAGCCCATGCGAATCACCATTCCTACGGCAACCACGATGGAGCGCAGTTCAAGTCCTACCCCTCGTGAGAACAGCTTCGAAAAGCTCACTGTGATTGGGCCAAAGGGAAACTTGACCGGTACGCCTCATGGAACAAATATGCACGAAGCTGGTAGCAGCATAGCAGATAACAGCAGCCCTGGCGCTCTGCTCGACTCGAGCCCCTTGGTATCTTCGATCAATGGCCACCGAAACTCCAGGTCTGCTGCTGCCCGCGAGGGTAAGACGTACCGCGAAGCTTCTGATTATTTTACCCAAAGTAAGACACGAAATGTCAGCCATGGCGGCTCAGCAGTCTTCGAGCTACCCGGGCGTAAGGGCAGTGTGACCCGCATTGTGCCGCGCATACACACGCCGCCGCCTGGCCGACAGGAGCGTAGCCCATCACAGGCGACGCTACATTCCCAAGCGTCATCGTTCGCGAATCCTAATCCCCGAGCTAAACGGTTGTCGTTGCGGTCTTCAATCGCGCCCCGCGACTCACGCCGTCGAGGCAGCCGTGCAGCAGTCCCTGGGCAGACGAAGCTCAGGCAGATGGTACTTGCGCCGAGTCCTCAACTACTGTTATCCTCCGACAACAGTAACAACGACTCTCGCCTGTTTGGAACTGAGCATAGCGTGCGGCCATCCACTAGCAATACGCATTCGCCTTTGAGACCGCGCCCTAGTCGACCGACATTGCGAACGGTGCTTGCCAACCAACACTCGCCCCACTTGCTCTGTCCCGAGCAGGCCATTGACCCGGAAGAAGAAGTGGTAAGGCGCAAGCTGTCCTGGGTCATCTTCGCCATCTTCTGCATTCTTCCACCCGTGCTCATTCTCTATCGCTGGATGGGAGACTTGGTTATTGTCAATGTGACGAATGGGCGGTTCTCGCACGTGGCGCCAAAACCTAAGCAGATCGCGCTCGGGGCTGGTATCGCTGTTAATGTCAGCATCGTCCTAGCTATCACACTACCGATTGTGATCGCGCGTGCTGCTGGGTCTTTGTGAGCTGGGCCAATACTTCGCAGAATTGTAAGTGAGCAAGCTCTCATGCCTGGATCCGGGCTCACCGACCTGCAGTTAGCATGATGTGGTCCTTGTCGCACGCGCGACGTCATGCGCCGCAATTTGGGAAAACACAGGCGCTGCTTTTGTACAACGACGGATCACGCGGTCGATCGCGACCGAGACTCTGATTTTTTGTTTCGTCGCTTATGGACGACTTCACATTCCCTGACTATTTCCTTTGTCGAGAACTTGCATTGAGCCGGCGTTGGGGCCTTGTGGACTAGTTGATGAAGGCTCTCCTTCGAGACGGTCACGCAAAACTGGTTGCTTAATTGAAAAAAGGCTGGTATGGGATGGGGCATGGCGTTTACGGGACGGGCTTTTTTTCTATCTGGGGTGATTTCGCTGTGAGCTTTTTGGCTCCCGCCCGGGCGAGCAATGGTATCTTCTTTTCTTGTTTTGCTTTAGTAGCGATAATGTTTGAAATAATACTTATCAGATGGGAATGTTGAGGGGAATGAGTGAGGGGGTTTCCGCTGGGTTGGGTGGGAAGAAGTAGGGAATTGAGTGAAGTGTCAATGCGACGTACTCGTGCGAGTGATCCAGATCGAGCTGGCATGGAAGTGTGGCTCTTACCCCTTGTTGTTAACGTGTCGTTCCAGTTATAGCTGCTTTGGCAGGGCGCCTGAGTACCGTACGCCATGAGGCCAGATATCGCAACGTTGATGTTAAAGCCAATGCTCACTCTACGCGCAACCTGGAGGATTGTAAACACCTCCCTATACGTTATGTTGTTTAATGCTGTAGCCCTAAACCCGGTGCATTAAATCGTACCTTGGCCTTTAAGATTGTTTATTCTAACCACCTTCTCCCTTTTACGATAAACGAGAGAGGAGTTTCGTAGATTTTTCGTAACCCTAATAAATGTACTTTGTATATAGGGTAGGAGAGGGGAGAGAATGAAGCGCTACCCGTTAAGTAAAGCCACTTCTCTTCTCTCCCTAAAAGAGCGTAATTGTAAGGCTAAGGCTCCCTGCTGGTTGCCTAAACGCGTCTACGGCTTTGCTTTTGTGTTTGTGGTAGTGGTTTTAGGGGTAAATAGAAGGAGTAAGTGAGGCTAAAGGGAACAATAGCTAAACATTCGAGAAGGGTTTAAGCGCCGGGCGTGGGGTTAAGCGGCATGCATGACGGTGTGGATATCGTTTTAATCCTAGGAGGAAGAAGAAGAAGAGGGGGGGGGGGGGGGGGGGGGGTAGATACTTTGGGCTTGGTGGGAACGTGGTGTTTGCGGGAGGAGGAAGAAGGGATAGGCGCGGGTGTTAGGTTTGCGCGGAATTATTGCGTGTTTTATACGTAACAGCGAGGATATTGAATTCTTCTTTGCTGTTTAAGCTGCAAGGCAAGTGTGCGCGCAAGACGGGGTATGGCTAAGGGCGGGAAGGAGGGCGGTACTTCCTAGAGGAGCGTGCGCGACCTTTTTTGTGATCAATTTAGCTACACAAGTCTGAGCTTATAATGTTGATACTGTAATAATAATCTGTAGCGTTAGTACAAGTGTTGCAAAAGGCACCTTGCTAGAGCTTTCTGCGCTAGCTAGGGTTGAGCCAAGCAGCTAAGCAGCCAAGCACGCGATTCCCTAAACCTATAAATAGCTAGTTATTATAGAGCTTCCTCTTCTTAATAGACTTTATTTTTAAGCTTCCTAATTATTATAACTATACGCTATAGTTATAAATTTAGTACTTTTATAATACTTTGTAATATACTTACTTTATACTAATTAATAATTATAGTAATAAACTATTTCTTACTTTTTATTATCCTTACGCTTATATCTTAACGCTTATAACTTATAATAAAGCTAAACTATATAATAACTACTATAAAGCTCTTAGTAAGTAACTAACTTATAAATTATAATTTATTTTTATCTTAGTACGCGTAGCTTAAGTACTACGTAAAAACTTAAAAAAAATATAAAATTATATTAATTTTAAAGCTCTTAAGTAGATAAATATATATAACTAGGCTCTAGAGCTACTAGATATAAATACTAAAAGTAAGCCTTATATATAATAGCTTAAGCGCTATAAGCTAGAGTCTACTATTTATAGTTAGCTTATAATAAAGCTTTAGGCACTTTAAAACTAAGTCTATATTATAATTAATTTATAAAAGCTAAAGCTTATAATACTATAGTTAAGTAAGTAGTAGACGCTGCAGGCGTTAATTAGAGAACTTAAAAATAATTTCTATCTAAGTAATAATAATTAGAAGGAGCAGGTATAATATATATATAAAGAGGTTACCCTACGCCTACAGAGTAGCAGAATAACAGATATAACTAAATAACTATCCAAATAGAACCGCGCACACGCTAACGCTGTGCTCCTAAATCTCCTAGAGATAAAGGGTACGCTACTAATAAAGGATTTCTTATGCTTAGCACTACAATATAACTATAAGTAGGCTTAGAAAGAGCTTAATAACCTATCGCGACCAGGCGTAGTAGTAACTCTATCTTTAGAAGGATACGCTCGCTGGCTCGCGTAGCTTAACTAAATAACTAAGTACGTAGGCATGTACGCTACGCTTAGAGGGCGCACTCCTAATATAAGCTATAAGTACTTATATAGAGCAAATAGCTAGTATTAATAAAAGCCTATAGAGTGTAACTACCTTTAGTACGCGCTCTAAGGAAAAGTATTTTATAAACTTTATAATAAGTTTATAAGTAAAGAGATTAGTAAAATTAAAAGCTAAATTTAAAAAAATTAGTAAAAGGTATTATTAATTAAACTTAAGTATAAAAGGTAGGTAGTAGACCCTCTTCTAGTCTTTTTAAGAAATATTAAAATATAGATTATAATAAGCCTATAAGTAAGTAAGCCTTTACTAGCTAGGCGCTATAATCCTATAGCTACCTATTTTCTTATTTATCTACGTAGGTACTCGCACGGGTCATGTTATAAGTAGATAATTACCCTTAAACATTTATTAAAGCTTTATAGTAGAAGTATGCTGCTCCTTTTCTACCTTTCTCTTAGAACTATATATAAACTAGCTACTTAGACTAATTACCTAGTAAGCTAAAGATTTAAGCTAAATACTTTTTAAGCTTTACGCGTAAGTTTATTACCTTTTATATTTTAAGTTACTATTTAGCTTATTTTACTACGCTTTATAAGCTAGGGGGTATATTATAAAAGGCACTTTACTAAAGCTTTTTATACTAGTTAAAGTTAAGCTAAATAACTAAGTAGCTAAGCACGTAACCTTTTAAATTTATAAATAGCTAGTTATTATAAAGCTTCCTCTTCTTAATAGACTTTGTTTTCGAGCTCCCTGATCGTTGTGACTATGCGCCACAACAAGTAGTTGCGTGCAGGTTGTCAGAGAGGTAAGGTGGCGGAGACCAAGCCTCGGGGAGGATAAGTGCACGTGAGGTGAGGGGTATTTTGGCGCTAGTGGCCGAGCCTGTTCCGCATACTAGCTTGCGATCCAATGCAATCCACAAGGTGAATTTGCAGGCGATCCTTCCTTCTTCCTGAATTGGCAACAGCCCCGGTACCTGAGAGATCTAGGTGCGTTAGATCAGCATGCTTCCAGATGGATTTGAGCCGCGGAGGCGGAAAGTTACATTCGCCTGAGATTCTTCATAAACACAAGCGTTCGCCTGTCTGTTCCCATCGTACCCAACTCTCGGTATCTCACTCCCAGACTCAACATGCTACTGTTGGCAGGTGTTGCAGCTCTACTCTTTGCTGCGTCGTCAAACGCGGCAGGAGCAGCCAGGAGCCTTTTCGGTGGAGAGAAAGTCGCCTGCTCCAAGTTGAAGTCCCGATACCCCGACAACACCTTCTTACCTGGGACCTCGGGCTACGTATATGAGACACAAGAGCGTATGTGTATCCAGTCGAAACCCAAGTCCGATATCTGCTGACGGTTCGCAGCTTATTGGTCAGCTACCGTGTACAGCAGCCCTGCGTGCGTCTTCGTTCCTCAGAATGCCCAGCAAGTTGCCTATGCGGTCACTACCATGACCCTTACACTTGCGAAATTCGCTATGCGTGGAGGAGGGAATATGCCGATACCCGGTTACAACGGAATCGATAGCTCCGGTGTGCTGATGTCTTCATCTAACTTGACGACCTTATCTCTTTCGTCGGACAATTCCGTTGTCTCCGTTGGCTCCGGCAATAGATGGAGAGACGTCTATGCTTATCTCAAGCCGTCGGGACTTGCAGCTGTTGGTGGTCGTGTGGGCCACGTTGGTGTTCCTGGTCTCTTGCTCGGTGGAGGGATCTCCTTCTACTCCTCCGAGTACGGGTTTGCTTCAGACAATGTTCTCAAGTATCAGGTATGTTACCACCTTTTCTCTCAAGTTTAGGTCTGAGTTAACAACGGTAGTGTGTGTTGTCCAGCGGTCTTATCGTTGAAGCGACAGCAACGAACCAGTATTCTGATCTCTTCTGGGCATTGAGGGGTGGCGGAAACTCCTTCTGCATTGTCACACGATTCGACTTGCGACCAGTAGAGGGCAGCGAAGTCCACGTCGGCATCGGGCAATTCGATCAGTCTCAAGCAGTAGGCTACCTGGACGGCGTTTACAACTTTGGAAAATACGGCGGTTCCGATCCAAAAGCTGCTATTATACCGACCATCCTCACTTTTCCTGCGGCGAACCTGACAGTTTATGCTGCTGCGAAGTTCTACAACTCTCTCACCGATAACGCGGAGGTGTTCGAGAACTTCACACCGCCAAAGCTTGTCCCGGTCGCCGATTCGTACACACTGCAACCACTTTCCGATTATATCTCAGCTACAGATGCCCTGCAACCACTAGGATTACGCCAGGAATTCCGGACCCTTTCCTCTGTCGTTGATCGGGAAGCTGTTCAGCTCATTCACGACACCTTCATTTCAAACGTCAATGCCGAGCTGCCCAGTGTTGCTAACCTTCAGGCTTCAATCACTTTCCAGCCCGTAACTGCGGCGTTCCTTTTGCACAGCGCCGCGACTGGAGGTAACCCTCAAGGCGTCGATGTTTCTCGCGCACCCTACTTCTGGATGGTGGAGAACTTTACCTGGTCTTCAGCGAACGATGACGCGAAGGTGCGCGCTGCCGCTGATGTGATCACAGCGAAAATCAATGGTTTGCTCCGTGCAAAAGTATTTAGCGCGAAGTATCTTTACATGAACGATGCAGGAAAGGGTCAGCCAATTTTCCAAAGCTATCCCGCTGCCAACCTCAGGAGGCTCAAGGCTATTCGTACCAAGTACGATCCTCTCGGAGTTTACACTAAACTTATGCCTGGCGGGTGGAAAGTTGCTGATGCCTGAGCGACCAACCAGCACACCCTAGTTAGATCTATTGGCTACATATATCGAATAGCACGCATGATTTCAATCATACCAATATAAGATATTGGGTCTTCCTGACGGCTTTTTCATCGTCCGGATGCAATGATAAACCGAGACCAGATGATGTGCGAGCGTTATGCGGTTTTCTATGTGCTCGATCCTACGCTTTACGACAAGTCACGATATGTCCATCTCGATTCGGGCAAATAGTATCGAAATGCGCAACCATGCATTCATTTGAAAATTCGACATATCGATAGCGGACAAGGGTTAGCTGCGCCTCACCCCTACAAAACGGATGAAAAGCTTGAACGCGAGGGCACGGTGCAAACGAAGGGGGAACGTAACCGAGCCGCTGCGGAACCTTGAAAATGCTTTCCGCGAAAGGTTGAGACCAAGTTTGATACCGGAGAAATTGCTCCTGTGAGATATCCCTAGTGACATTATGATGACGCTTGCACATACACACGCTACATCCTCGAATCCGTTCATTTGCACGACAGATGTGATGTGGTTCCCAACGGCTGGGAGACAAAGTTCGCGAATGCTGGGGGTGGTAATGGCAAGCCGGTCATCCTGGGGGTCGTCATTGGTGATCGTTTCGCTGGGACGTTCCGGTTCTTTGCACGACAGCTCCTTCAGCCTATCCATCTAACTCCCGAAGTTTACGGGCTGCCTAGCATGCCTTCCATTGCCACTAGCATACTCCGAATCCGGCATCGCCTCCCATACAGTAACCGAGCGAGATGGTGGGGGAAAGACTTACAGAACTAAGATTTAGTCTGCGGCGCGGTTACGGCGCCTACCGTCCCGTATATGGCCCATGTAAACTTTCATTAACGTGTCTGGCAAGTGAGCGGCGCAGGCAAGGTGGTTGCAGGTAAACCCACCATGATTTTAGCTCGGCTAATTTTGATTAGGTAAGTCGACCACACCAAACGATAACCCAACTAAGCTAAAATCCTCTTACTTAACTTAAGTAACTAAACCTAAATATTATAATAATATCCCCTTAATTTATTAAAATAGTACCTAATAAGCGTAAGGATCCTTTTTATAATAAATATTTAATTTAATTCTGTTCTAGAAAGCTTATAAAGCGTATTAAGCCCTTGCCTGCGCTCCCTTTGGCGCTAAGCCTTTCGAACTAGTAAAGGTACCTTAAAGGCGATCTGAACCCGTTCCCAACGTGTTTAGAATAAGAACAACTTTATCGAGATTTACCTTAGAGAGGTATATTGCAGGGTGAAGGTAGGCAATAAGCTCTATAAGGTAAGAAAAGTCCTCTTTTTAACCTATTTAGAACATATTTGCATAACTAATTAAAAGGTTCCTAATATATTTAAAACGCGTTACAGAGTTAAGGCGCACTTGTTAATTATGTTAAGAAGTATTACACGGATATTAAAGTACTAGTATTAGAGTCTACTAGAAATCTTAGTATAATAAAAATATTAGCAGCTTAGAGCAAGTTACTTTAAACCCGTTTTTAATACGTTCCTAATAGATCTATAGTCTAGTATTTAGCCATTATAAAGACATATAACGAGATCGCGTCTAAAAAGGCTTCTTAACATAATCTAAACGTGCCCGAGCTACCCCTAACCCCCTATTATTATAGTAAGAAGGCTGCTGAGTCTATTTTAGTTAAAATCCTAACAGGTTCTAAACGACTTAAAATCCTTACCTTTAAGAAGACAAATAAGAAGAAAGTTTAAATTACTAGTAATATATGCTAACGTGTTCTTAAGTTATTAATAACCTATTAATAATGTGTTTAGATTAACTATAGCCAGGTAGCTAGTATAATTAAGAAGGCTAGTGGCACTGTGCCTTATGCACCGTACCAATAAGGTAAAGGCAATAGTATTTCCCCTATCTATTACGTTTGAAATTAGTTCCTAATATGTTTAGAATACTATTAGACCAATAGATATAACAGTGTTAAATAGTTTAAGGGTTAGGATAACTCGGACGATGCTAAGGAAGTTAAAGTCTAATACTAACGTGCTAGGATAATATTCTTAACACTATTAGAATTAGTTCTTAGTAGGTTAGGGTATGGTCTATAAGGTGTTCTTAGGGTGGTATAAATAGGTTTAGTACCTACTAGCTATTATAGTAATTCTTCTTGCTATAGTTCTTTTTTCTAATATATATAACAATGCTACTTATAATAACTATAGTAAACCTGCATGTTATTATAATCCTAACGCGTTTAGAACATGTTTTTATTTATTCTACGTGCCGCGTAGGTCTTAAATTCCTAGGCTTAAAGCTCTCTCCCTCTTAAGTAGCTTTAGTTTATGCAAGCAGTTCTATAACTTTTATTTTTATATTATTACCTTCTTTTCTCTAAGCTTAAGGGCTGTTTGCTAAGATTAGGCATTAAAATTCTATTAAAGTACTTATTACTAGAGACTTAGCTAAGACAAAGGTAATCTTAATAAGTTAGTAATACGTTTAGATAGTATTAAGGTTAAGGTAGATATTAAATTACTTTTTATGTTGTTAATTAAGTGTCTAGAGCTAGACTATCCCTTATATTAAGAAACTGTCTTTACCGAGAGGAGCTACGAGCTCTAATATAGTCTAAGGAGGAGGCTTAAAAGAGAATAGTATTATCTCTATTATTATTAAACTTATAATTAGTTTCTTAATTATAATGCCTATGT
Organism: Bimuria novae-zelandiae CBS 107.79; assembly: GCA_010015655.1. Taxonomy (NCBI): domain Eukaryota; kingdom Fungi; phylum Ascomycota; class Dothideomycetes; order Pleosporales; family Didymosphaeriaceae; genus Bimuria; species Bimuria novae-zelandiae. The sequence goes on along the minus strand of ML976679.1, from coordinate 455,821 downwards.
CTTTTGCATTCTAAATATGTTAGTAACGTCTTTAGAACTAATCTATAATAAACTATACTTTGCTTAGCTATTGCAGTACTATACTAAGACATAAGACTTATAGAATAGTAGCTATAACGTATATGTCTTTTAACTTAACTATTAAATTAATCTATATCGCGTTAATTAAGATTCTAGGCTCTAGTAATATTATAGTTATATTTATAATATATTTAAGACTATTTAACTTACGCTAGAATTGCTAGCAAGAGATATAATAACTTTAAAAAAAATAAAACTACTTAGTAGCTTACTTAATATTATTAAAAGTCTTCTCTAAGATATTCTAATTGCGCTAAGTTATTAATATAATATTTTTATTAAGCCCTGCTATAATTACTATATTACGTTTATATTTTACCTAGCTACTAATTGTTAGGCTTTCGTAAACTATTATAATGTTACTAATATATTCTAAATAGATTAGGAAACTATTTACTAATTAGTTAAGTATAAAGAGTGTTATACTCTTCCTAACTTTAGTAAATAAGAAGAGCCGTTATCCGTTAGCACATAGTGCTAAAGGCAGGATCTATCCTACTAGTTACTGTTCTAATACTCCGCAGGAAATAGGCTGTATAGAACTTAACTATATTTTAAAGGTACTATTACTATAACTAAAAGCTAGAATTAATAGACTAGAGGTAGCGCCTAAATCCTTATAAAGCTATTAGTAATAGGTTAAAAATATTTTTAAACTATAAACTACTTATCTACTCCCCGTCTATATTAATAGTTATACTAATAAATCTATTATTATATAGATGCTTTTACCTTATCTTCTTGCGAGTGTATTAAGAAATGTGCTTAAATAGTATCTTAAAGCATCTCTAGTAGATACGTTACCTTTTATAGTTAATATATATGCGAGCAAGAGTAAATACTGCATATATTAGTAACCTAATAATAACTAATTCTAAACCTATTTACATACGCTTTTTATACTGTTCATGGTAAAATGCGAAGATAAGCTCATGGAACCTACGTACTACCCGCTTAAAAGAGAGGTCAACCTGAAATGTCTCTAGGCTTGCAAAAACAATAGCTTGTTGTTTGTACATAGTTAAAATAATACTGCCTAGGTTGTTAGTAATAATCTCTCTGATGTATGCCTAGCACATGTTACAAACAGTTTACATACCTCTTTTAGGTCTTAATGTCTTATGTTTATCTTAAATTTAACCCTAGCAAGGTCTTGGCTAGAGGGAAACATAATAAGCTTCTCGCGATATATAACTTAAGCAAGACGATCTATATTTGCAAGCGATTAATATATCTACGTAAAAGAGGGCCTGCTGTGCCTTTTATAAAGTTCCTTAAGGAACGGTGACTTAAGGAATAATACTAGGAAATTATTAACAGGTTCGTAACAGGTTCGTAATAGAACTACACTAATAGTTATACTTAGATTATTTACCTAGCGTATTAATAATACAATATCCTGCGTAAGGGCTTCAGGAGTCCTTATTAGTGGGGGTGGAGAGTGTGTATGTATACCATGTGACGTAAATATATAATGTAAGCTCTGGCTTACATATATAGGTATAATAATATTATACTGTACCCTAAATCCTACCTTTAAAAGCTTACCCTTCCCTTAAGGATAGTTAACACCTTTAAAATATATTAGTAAGCTGTTATTAAGATTATTAGAAATAGTTATATTACCGTAATTATAGAGTTTAGTCTTTATTAAGAAAATAGTATTATATATCTCTGCTTACGCTAGATCCTTAGGGAGACTATTTTTAAACAGGCTTTAAAGGTATAAAATATTATATTAAGCCCTAACTATTTTAAATAGATGTCTTTTTGCCTTATTCTAGTAGGTCTAGCTACTATATTTAATATACTAGACAATTGCTAGAGATAGCCTAAATATATTATTAATATATTAAGAATATAATCTTAACTCGCTCTAACGTACCTTATGTTTTATCTGACGTAACACTAGTGCATACGTATCTCTAGAATATATACATGTAGTTCTGTTACGATATTAGTGCATGATAGCCTAATAGAGTCTAAATCTAATAAGAACGTATTTAGAACTTGTTTAGAATATATACGCCGTGGACTTTTTCTTCCTTGCGTCTGGTTTAAACCTGTACAGGTTCAAGCGAGAGCCCTTCATCTGCTCCCATATCCCATCCGTGACGTGGGTGTGGGAAAGATTTGCTAACCCGCTGTCTAAGTACTCGCAACGCTTTATTCTAGTGCATTTATATTAATACCTTATTACTAGACCACCTAAGAAGACAAAAGTTGTGCACTTAAGATAGTCCTTTTGTTTCCTATAATATTAAAACTAACACTGTGTTAACGCGTTCTTAAGCAGTTAAGAACACCTTAGTACCTATTAGGCGTCTTATAGGATTATTTCTCCGGTGGTCCTCGTAGGGTCTATGTGGACGCAGTAACTGTATTCGATAGTAGACGTCTAGGGATACTCTAGAAGGAGGAGCATATATGTAATAGTTACTATAGTAAGGGGGCTGTGCGTCTTATTTATTAACGCTATAAGCGTAATAGTAGCGTTCTAGATATTATAAAAATATATTTATAATATATTAATAATTAGTCTTACCTTAGTGTTACTTTTATTATTTTTCGCGCTATCTACAGCGTGTTTATCTTAGAACCTTTTAGCGTTATTAATAATAATAAACTTATTAAGATTACTGTCGGATTACCAATCTCAAAGGCCTCAGGCGTGTCACAAGGAATGCGTGTGTGGAGGAGCGAGCATCCCGTCAATGGTCGTCGAGACCTCTGTCGTGTTGCGAAACACTACATGTGTGGAGCGAGCCCCATATGGGACTAGCTTCCATACCCCGCGATGTACTTCGCTCCTCAGTAGATAGAACGAACAATCAATAATCAATCTTCGAATGTAATCCGTTTTCATTTCCTTTCCTTTCACTAGTGAGAGCCTATCCAACAATTACTATTATATAAAATATTATTATTTAAGTTAGATAACAGTTCTTAGCTCTTTATATTATCTAAATTAGTTAGTAATAAATTTTTAACGTGTTTATAATTACCTTTCTCGTGTTTATTATAGCATTTAAAGATTAAAATATAGTATTTAGGTTATAGCGGATGCGTCTAGGGGCTTAGCTAATAAAAGAAATTATATAACTAAGCTAATTAATAATATAACTAACTAATAATAAACCTTACTAACACGCTTAGACTAGTAAATAGGGGGTTGGTCGTCCGAGCTAAAAGTGTGGTCGGGTTACCTGTATGCACGCAGGCAAGCGAGTGGCACGCCTCACTAACTTTTATACCTCTATAGCAAACTAACTTAATAACACGATATAGTAATTATATATAATTATTATTTTAAATTAAATAGTATTTATAGTATATTTTATACACGTTCGTGCATTATACTTAGTTTCTTTATAATAGCTATAGCGCGTTAAAGCCTACTAACTGGTACCTAATTGTGCCTTACTTTAACACGTTTTATTTTTTAGCTATTACTTAACGTCCTTTTGAGTAATAATCTCTTATACCACTACCTTTATTAAGGTGCCTTACTACTATATCTACTTCCTTTTTTACTTTCTACGTTTTATAATTGCCTTATTGGCCTTTTTAAGTTTTTTAATTTAATTATATACTTTTATAAGCTATTACTTTAGTGCCTTTTCTAAGCTAATTATGCGCTATCATAATAAAAGTAAGTAATAAGCTTTTATACTTTTAAATTTTATTATAAATTAATATTAATTAAGCTTTTAGCTTGCGCACGTTACTTAGTATTATAGCTTTTTATAAAGTAATTTTTAGTAAAAGTAGTGTTAGTATATAAAGCTTAATGTTTAATTTTAATATTACTAACTTTGAATTATGTAAGACTAGGCTAGCACCTTAAAAGCTTATATAAATATTCTCTTTTATAATAACCTGCTTATAAGCTACGCAAAAGACTCGTAGGAACTTTAATTTTATAATATAGCTAATATAGTTACGTATTAAGCTTTTAATCTAGTAGCTATACGCGCGGTTTAATAGCGAAAAGTAACTAATATTAAGTAGTTATAAAAGATATAATAAATATAGTAGTATATAAAGAGTATAAATATTATTCTTTTTATAAATTAATTAAAATTTAAGCAAGTTATACTTTTATAGCTATTAAGTATAAGTAGCTAGCATACGCCTACCCTATACTTTACTATATATTTAATAAAGTGCTTTAGCTACTCTACAAGGAGGCGGCGATCTGGCAGACAACGGCAGAGTGGCTCGAACCAGCGCTGCCGGGCGCAAGATTGGTGGGACCCAAATGGTATCCGGTGAAGGCAGACTGGATTGAGGTAGCGCTGGCGATAGACGTAGAGAGCGGCAAGGTAAGTAGGTTAGCGATAGAATAGTTTAGCACGGAGAACAGGGTACCCTGCCGAGACAGTCAGTGCGCCGCGACACTAACGCGCCACCCCAACACCAGCACCGCAGCCAGCAACATGAGGCTATAAAGTTTTACACAAAAGCTTTTATCGCGAAATTTTCTAGAGTTAAGATTTTATAGAGCTGTAGAAGATTGTTAGCTAGTTAAATTATAGATATCTGCTTAGTGTTTTAATTATTTGGCTACTGCGCGATGCTGGCGCTAATGGCGTAGATATTACTATATTAACGCGTATAGATGCCGGCGTAGGCTTCTTTCTCTTTATAATTATATAAGTAGCTTTTAAAGCATTCTAGCTTCCCTTTTTAGTAATTTTAAGACGTTTTTAAAGTTATTATTAAGCCTTGCGAGCCTATTAATAGAAGCGTTACTTAGTAGCCTAATTAGCTTTCTTCTTAGCGCGCGTATTTCTAGCTACTACACGCGCAATACGCTTCTCTTGTAGTAGATAAGCTTTAAGCTACCTATTTACTATCTAGATCTCTCTCTGCTTACTTTTCTGGAGTTGTAGTTGTTGCTTTTTAGCCTTTTATTGGCTGAGAGAATCGCGCGCCCTCTATACGCGGGCAGGTAACTAGAAAACAGATCCTCTATGCCACTTATCTAGCTGCTTAAAAGGTAGAGTCCTGCCCTTTATTTAACGCCGTTTCTAGTTTGTGAGGGCTTCTCGTAGCCCCTAATTCTCATGCTCTAGGAGCTACTTCTATATAAAGATTAAGTGTATAGTGCGACTTAGCTTCTTGGCCTTATCACCTCCCCCTGTATTAACAACAACCTTTAAAAGCTAATTAATTTTGCGCTAATCGGACGCGCTAAGTACTAAAGTAAAGCTTTTATATAATCTTTATTCTAGAGACTTATCTTTGTTAAATTAACTAAGGATTAGTGTAGGATCTAGCGGCGAGATACCTGTATACTTAAACGCTTTAGTAATTAATTATAGCGTAACTAACGTTGTCTAGGCCCTCTAGAATAGTGTAAAGAAGTCTCTTTTAGTAATTATTAATAGCCCCTAACTCTTATACAGGTATGCGGAGAGCTCGTCAGAGTAGGCGATAAAAAGAGACTTAAACACACAGACATCTAGAGGCTGTAGCGTATGAGTGGTGTAAGGGGGAAATATCGCAAGGAGGATCTTTTTCTAATTATAGTAGTCAATAAAATCTATAGTAACGTAAGATCTATGCCTATTAAGGACTAGGAGTCGCTACTGCCGTCAAGCCTTCTCCTTAGTATAGCGATTAAACACCTGTTTTAGCCATTAAAGCCCTATCTCGTTGTTTAACTATCCAGAGGTTGATAAGGTAATAAAGACTTTATAAGAATTAACATTAATTTCCTTAACCTAGCTTGATTGTAGAGTCTCAGCGTTAGATTAATAGATTAGTAATAGATTAATAGTAGATCCATCGGCGCATATACATGCGATAAGCGAGATCCACTCACGACTGCCATCCTGGATAGATTGCCTCACTTGGCGACTCTTATATATAGGCCTATCGAAGATCCTTTTTGACCTGCCGGTGATGCCGAGTAGGAAGCCTTTTTCGTCCATATTATAGGTATGCTAAGGCTCTATGCCATACTTTATAATTTTCTTATATAGAAGCTTAAAGTAGAGCCTATATTTTGCGCCTGAATTAGCGTTGTAGTAATTACTATCTAGCCTAGTTGTCTATTGCAAGATTAGGGAGTTAGGGTAGCGCCTAATAAAGTAATTAACCTATCGTATAGAGATATCCTTTTTAGTAATAATTAATATAAAGTTTTAGATTATCTAACGCGTAGGGGGTAGACCTTTCTAAGTAAAACGCTGTATATACTGTAGAAGCTTAGATTCTTGTTATTAGTTGAGATTTTGGCGAGTCTATAGTAGCTATGTACGCGCCTGCATGGCGCGTCTATGCCGGCGCGTTACCGTGTTTTATCAGATAACGCACGGGCATCACTTGGCGCACGATTTCCGGATGCCCACACCCACTACTTTTGAGGCTGTAGAGCTCTATATAAGAGCTATTATCGCGAGATTTTCTAGTGGAGAGGTCTATAGAGCTTAAACAATTGATTGCTTATAATAATTTACATGCGAAACCTTTGTGGGAGGCGTATATTTCTTGTGCGCGTGCTAGGGCCGGGTGTAGGCTCCTTATTAATAATAGAAGAGAAATCAACCTTAGTAATATTAGGCGCTTTATATAGACAAGATAGAGTAGTAAAAGTAATTAGCTAACGTCTCGTACCCCTTTAGAATAATTATATATCTTTTTAAAATTATTTTTTGGCCTCGCGTGCAATACGTGCTTCTTCACGCGTAGTAGCCTTGCTACGCTGCTCCTAGAGGCGGATTTCTTTAGCGGCAAGCCTCATACGCTTCCTCTCCTCAAGCATGGCTTGTTTCTGTTCTTTCTACTACTTTTATAGAGCAAGTTTCTCCTCCTTCTATTATTATTGCAACTACTCGTCGGCATCCTTCTGCGCCTACCTATCTTGGGCGTCTTAGACTTTGGCGGGCGACCAGAGAACAGCGCCTCTATTATACTCTAGCGGTGCTTTAAGTAGTAAAGGCTTGCCACGCTGTTGCCACTTTCTCTTATTAATAAGAGCTTCTTTAAGGCAGTTATTTTCGTGCTGGAGAAGCTGCTTTTATACAGCTATATAATAAATTATCTAAGAGAGCCACTATAAGTGTTTAGAATAAGTATTTTTAACAACCTTGCGTAGTAAGCGCTCTATCTTTCTCTAATCTAAAGCGCTAAGTACTAACGAGCTACTCTTAGAGGATAATAGCCTCTCTACTTTCACCTTTTAAAACTTTTGTAACACTACCTCTACGTTTAATAGTAAGAGGCCAGTAACCTTAAAGGACTTAATAATTATCTTATATTTAAACGCTATATTTTAGGCGTAATAAAATATATAGAAGAAGTCGCGCTTTATAATAGAGGTAAGGCCTTAATAGCTATACATAAAGTCTAAGAGCTTGGTAGAGTATGCGCTAGAGAGAGGCTTAAAAAGGTAAACGTTAAGTAGCTAGAGAGTATAGGTAGCGTAAGGAGAAAAGATAGCCAAGAGAATTTAATTCTTATTATAATACTTAATAAATTCTATTATTATATAGGAGCCGTGGCTATTAAGGATAAAGAGACGCTAGGAGCGACGCGCCTTTGCCTTTATCTCGCGATTAAACACTTGTTTTAGCTATTATATACCAATCTTGTTGTTCGTCCATCTACTGGCTAAGGAAGTAAAGAAACAGTTATGCTCTTATAGGTTAAAATCTTAAAGCTATAAGTCCTGTATATTACTAAAAATAGCCTAGTAAATTAAGGT
>ML976679.1:391693-445586 GCA_010015655.1 Bimuria novae-zelandiae CBS 107.79 | reverse complement strand
CGACGCGCCGACTGCAAAAGCTCTCTCCACCGCCGTAAGATCGCGTTTCTGGGTCTTTTTTTCTCGGGGTTTTTGTACCTTGTACTTGTACGGCTTCCGGCGATTAATAGGCATTTTTTTGGTGTATATAGGCGTGTGCGGCGTGGCTGGTATGGGTGGGAAAGTGGGAGTCAAGAATGTTGGTGTTCGCGTTGGAGCTCGGGTGCCAAGGAATACACAATAAAAACGAGCTCCTTCGTAGAGGTGTGCACGATGCGCTAGCTCGGGCGGCCAAGACCTAGCGGACAGCACGCGTCGGCGGTGACTAAGGTAGCGACTAAGGAGGAGGCAGAGAAGCTGCTCAGGTCGGACAGTGTGACGTTTGGCAGAGGCCGGCATCATGATGTCGCCGTTCGAGGAGCGGCGCACGCCGGTGGCCTGCTTCAAGTGCAGACGGTTCGGACACCGGGCACGCGACTGCATACGGCCAGAAACGTGCGACATGTGCGGGCAAGAGGGCCACCTGCGATGCGCCAACTGCCAAGGCCCGCATCGAGCATCGCACCGGTAATGCCCAGAATACAGGAGAGAGATGGGTAGGATCCTCACGCGCCAGCGCCATGAATACCGTGTCTTGGCAGATCGTGCGCCGCGTCAGATTTCGCGCCCCCTAACAATGAGGGGCCTTAGCTTTGACGCGTCGCAACTCTATTAATATAAATCCCCTTAAAGCTATAACGTGGTTCACCACCGAGCGGGCCAACCCCACTGAGCGGGCCAACTTTGCTAAATGCAGCCTACCTCTAGCTTATACTATAATACCATCACAACATAACGCGTAACAACTTTATACTAAAAGCGCACTATAGCTTGCTATCTAAGCTATAATTAAAAATTATAATAAAAGTAAAAGACGCGTTATTATAGCCTTTAGCGTGCCTTAAATAATAGTATAATAATAACGCTAAGGAGCCCTCTCTTAACGCAATCGCGAGCCTAACTTAAAGAAGCTAACTAAGCTAGAGGAAGAGGCTTTAGTCTAACGTATACTTAAGCTTAACTAGCGAGGAATAGGTGCAACAAGGGATATAGTCTAAAATATAGCTAATAATCTACTTGCTAAGCGCGGTAGATAGCCTATTAGTAAGTACTAGGTAGATAGGCTTAAGACGCGTATGCTAGAAATTAAGCTTTAAAAGAGCTATTTATATAATTGTTAGCGAGCCCTAAATAAAGATCTACGTATTATAACGCCCTAGTTTAAGCTAGTTACTAATACTAAGGCTAAATACAGTATCGCTAATAACGACACGTACAACTTCGACGAGACAGGCTTTATAATAGGGGTAATACAGGGTTAGATAGTCTTTACAAGCTCTAAGAAGCAAAGCAACCTAAAGAAGATTTAACCTAGTAACTATAAGTAAGTTACTAATATCTAGGGTATTAGCGCTAAAGGCTAGGCTCTACTACTCTTTCTTATCTTTTCTAGTAAGGTTCTAATCACGTCCTGGTTCTATAATCTACCCTAAGACTAGGTTATTAAAGTTAGTCCTAATAGCTAGACGTTAAATAAGCTTAGCCTTACCTAGCTAAGATATTTTAATACCTATACTAAGGCGCGTAGTTTAGGTGCACACTAGCTACTAATTATAGATAGTTACAAGAGCCACTGCTTACACGAATTCTACAAATACTGTAAGGAACAGAAGATTATTATTCTCTATATGCCTCTACACTCATCACACCTCTTGTAGCTACTTAATGTGGGTTGTTTTTCGCCTTTAAAGCGGGCGTATAGTAATAAGATTAGTAGCTTAGCATAGTACGGCACTAAGTAAATTAAAAAGAAGGTCTTTCTACTAGCCTTTAAAATAGCTTTTAAAAAAGTAATAATAAAGGCGAACATTTGCGCAGGCTTTAAAGGCGCTAAATTAGTCCTACACGACCTAGAGGTAGTGTTATTAAGACTTAATATAGTTCTTCGTACGCTAACTCTACCTAACGTAAAGGATATCCTATAAGAATTAAAAACACTAAGTAAGCTCCGCGAGATAGAGGCTTAGTTAACGCTAGTTTATAAGCGTGTATAAAAGTATAGAGATTTACTAGTTTCTCCGCTTTTTAGAGCTATTAAGTAGCTTAACAAAGGTGTTGCATTAATAGGGCACGAAATAGTATTAATATAATAGGAAATAGCAAGGCTTCGCAAAATAGTAAAGATAGTAATAAAAGTAAAAAGTTAAAAAAGGAAGTATATTTAGGCAGCTAAGACACTTATAGTAAGAGAGGTAGTCGATTTAATAGCTAAAAAGGATAGTAGTGGGCAAAAGGAGGGTGAAGAGTCTGTAAAGAGGGTGCGTGGGCAGAGGCGCTGCAGACGTTGCGGCGAAGCTGGCCACAACGCTCGCACCTGCGCAGTAGAAATTGTAGATGCATCTAATAGCAATAAGTCTAAATAGTATTTCTATGTTCTGCGAATTATAGTAAATTGTAGTGGTGTTGTAGGAGGCGCTTCGCAATAGACTGACTTTTAAAAAGTGGCCCGCTCGGTGGGGTTGGCCCGCTCGGTGGTGAACCACGTTAAATATAGTAATTAAATTACAAAAACTAAGAAAATTATTCTTACATTAAAAAATAATAAAAGACTTTAGTATTATATAAGCTACGTTAATACGTAGTTATAGACGCGCTATATAAGCAAAGCTAGTACCCTATAATAATTATTAAAATCTCTATCTATAACAAGAATTCGAGCTTATATAGTATATTACTTACTATACTAAATAAGGGCTTTTTTTATACGTTAAATAATACAAAACTTCGCGTCTTCTATTACTAAAAAGGACGTTAGTATAAGCTAGGTTAATTACTTTATTATAAATAATAATAACTAACTTATATTAAGATAAATAACTAAAATTAATTGCAATCGCCACTAAGCTAGTTTAGAGGCAAAATATAGACTCTATTTTAAGCTTCTATATAAGAAGATCACGAAGTATAGTGTAGAGCCTTAGTATATATATAATATAAATAAGAAAGGCTTCCTTCTTAGTATTACTAGCCGCTTAAAAAGAATCTTTAATAGGCCTCTATTTTAGAGTCGCTAAGTTAAGCAGGCTATACAGGATAATAGCCGCGAGTGGACCTCGCTTATAGTATGTATATACACTAATAGATCTGCCCTAGAGTTATCTCTTATATATTAGTCTAACTCTTAAAGTCTATTGTTAAGCTAGGTAGAGAAAATTAATCCTTAACACTATATAGCCTTTATTACCTTATCTACCTTAGGGTAGTTAAATAATTAGATAGGGCTAGCATGGCTAAAATAAGTATTTAATCGCTATATAAAAGAGAAAGCTAAAAAAGCTTAATAAGTATACTAACTTTTAATTCTTAATAGTTATAGATCTTACGTTACTATAGATTTTATTAACTATTATAACTAAAATAAGATTATTCTTATAGTATTTCCCTCTTATGCAACTTATACGTTGTAGCTTTTTAATATCTATATATTTAAGTCTCTCTTAGCTATATGCTTAGATAAGCTATTAGCCTTCCTTTATAAAAGCTAAGAACTATCCTCTATTATAAAAAAAACTTCTTTAGCCTATTCTAGAGCGTCTAGATAAGGTTAATAAATCTGCTATTAATTTATAAAGCTTTTAAAGCTACAGGTAACTTACTACTTAATCTAGACGCTATTCTTAAGAGGTTTAATAAGGATAATCTACCTAAGTAAGAATTATAAAAGAGCTCTACGTTAGTACTTAGCGCGTTAAATTAGTATAAAATAAAGCGTTTACTATACTTTACTATTAAGGATTTAGCCACTAATAAGTCGCGTAAGGTTAGCTAAATAATATACTTAATCTTTTTATAAAAATAACTCTTAAAGCTTAAGATTTAGGGTTTATAAAATACGCTTATTAATAAGAAATAGTGTTAAATAAAGGGCAAGACTCTACCCTTTAAGTAACCTAATAAGTAGTTTAAAAAAGTAGTTTTTTAATTACCTATTTAAGTATAAAGAGTGCGCAATTCTCTTAGCAAATATAAAGCTTAAAAAAATAATTATAACTTTAAAAAAGTTAGTAATAAGAGATTAGGATAGTTAATAGGTAACTTAAAATTTAAGTATTATAAGAGAGGTGCGTTACGTAGGTAATAACTAAAAATATACATGCTAAAAAAAAGCTAATTAGGCTACTAAGTAGCGCCTTAATTAATAGGCTTATAGGACTTAAAAGTAACTTTAGAATTATATTAAATTATTTAAAAAGAATAATTAGAAAGCTTTAAAGTCTACTTATAAATTTATTAATATGAAAAAGCCTATGCTAGCACCTATACGTGTTAATAAAGCTATATTTACTTTATTAATACCCTTATTACGTAGAGGTTAAATTATTAGAATACTAAGTAAATATTTATAATCTAAGTAGCTAGTAATTATTAATAAGCCTAAAAGACCTTAACTTTAGAAAATTTCGCGATAGAAGCTATTGTATAGAGCTCTAAGTCTTATATTATTAACCGTAGATTTGGTGTTAGGTGGCGCGAAATCTGACGCGGCGCACGATCTGCCAAGACACGGTACAGGGCAGCGCTAAATCCTCTGGTCAAGCTGAGGGGCTGTAGCACCAGGAATTGTTCACTCTTGCCCACCTCATCCAGTCCTCTCGACGTAACTTAGAGTGCTCTGGCAAAACTGCCAATCACTAACAACAGGCCAATGGCGTCCTACCGATATGAACCGCTCCGAAGTGCGTCACAGGAGATTCGACTTGTTCATCTTCTACCCGGCAAGTTTGAGGACGACATCAAAGTCCGAATCCTCCATTCGCCATTTCCCCTGCCTGCCACACCACCACCAAAGGCAGAGAACTTCCAGGTTGACTCTGTCCGGACCTTGGTCTCTCGGCCTTGGACAATAGAAGAAACCGAAAGCGGCGACTTCGTGATATTCAACGTTGTCACTGGTGAGGCGCATCCTCTCGTAACCGTTGCACCATCTCTTGAGGAGAGTTCAGAATACCAACCGCGATACGAGGCTTTGTCATATACCTGGGAGATGCTGATATCTCGGAATTCGGTCAGGTTGAGGATAACCAAGGCAGTGGTGAGCCTTCCGCGACATTGGGGTTGCGTCCCAACCTGGCCTCCGCGCTCCGCTACTTGCGCTACTCAGATGAGACGCGGGTCTTATGGATTGACGCCATATGCATTAACCAAGAAGATATCGAAGAGCGGAATGAACAGGTGAAGAGGATGACAAACATCTACACACTAGCCCAGCGGGTGATAGCTTGGCTTGGTGAAGAGTCCAACAACAGCAAACACGCACTCGCAACATTACAGCATATCGGGCGGCAACTCGAAGCAACGAAGAGCGGCCGAATCATTGCCGCACCCGACGCCACGGAGCCTCACCTGTGGAGGAATGACCACGCGCCGTCCTTCGATCAGCGGACCTGGCAAGCTTTAATCAATTTCGTGGAATGCGCGTGGTTTTACAGGCTCTGGTGCTGGCAAGAGATCAAGCTAGGCAGCTGGCACGCGTTTCTTCAATGCGGCGGCGATACGATACCGTGGAATAATTTTTGGCTGGCGGTGCTCTGTCTACACAATAAAGACAGTCTACCTTCGATGCGGTTTCGTGAGCGATGCCGGCATATCGTCTTCCTTAAATACGACGATGCGGGCCACTCAATGAGCAATATCCTGGACGTCAGTCGAAGCAAGGGCTGTGCTAATCCAAGAGATAAAATCTACGGACTCCTGGGCATCACACCAACATACTTCAGCTCCAGGATCGTGGTTGACTACCTAAGACCCGTCGAGGACGTGTATAAGGAGGCATTCCTGACGCATTTGAATGCAACAAAACGGTTAGAGCTGCTGAAACATTGTGATCTAGCCAACCGCCAAATCGGGGGACCGTCATGGGTGCCCGACTGGTCTAAGACAGAATTTGCAGCTCCAGTTCTGAGCGAGCAGCTTTCTTCTGGAATCTCGCGGGCATGGTTTACATACACGGAACCAGACGTACTCGAGGTTGTCGGAAAACAGTATACCACGATTAAGGCTGTCAGTGGGATGGCTTCCAAGGTCGAGGAGGAGACGCTGCTGGCGGTTGGAGATTGGTTCCAGCATTTGCCAAACAAAGGCACTTACGTCACAGGTGAGACTATGGAAACCGCGTTTGCCCTGACACTTTGCATGAACCGGACGAGAGAACGGCACCCGTACAGCCATTTCTTGAGCATTTCGGAATGGGTCGGTATGCTCCGCAATATTCTGTGCCTGACTGCCACCACTCAGGATGACACGATATACTCCGCAAGAGAGACCACAAACACAATACAGAAGATTCGCGGTCGCCGGTTTTTTACTACGGAGACTGGGCACATTGGTACAGCTCCAGCTGGTGCTCAAACTGGTAAGTTATGAGTCACCCCATCGGTCCACTAGGAAACTTTGAATTGACTGTTACAAGGGGACTCAGTTTGCTTTATCTTAGGGACTTACGCCCTCATTGTCTTGCGTCGGACTTCATCTGCCCAATTCCATGTCGTGGGAGAATGTTACGTGCATGGCCTCAGTGACGCTGTTGGCATCCTTGGGCCACTGTCAGATCACTGGAAGACAATTATCAAAGGAGATGCCTTGGGAAGACCAACGCAACGTCTTGTCCACCTCACGGACCACGAAGAGACTTTAAATGACCCACGGCTGGAACCCTTGCCATGGAACTGGGAGCGAGCGACGTACGAAAGACTTGCTGATGATCCGGCCATATTTGAGAGATTCAGGAATCTCGAAACTGAGGAATTGGTGAACTGTGATCCGCGATTTTTCCGGAGATGCTCGAGGCTCGCGGGGTTAAGCTGCAGTCCTTCAGGCTCGCTTGAGAGACAACAAGGAATTGGGCCAGGAGCTCTTCATCCTGTCGAGCGAAAACATGAACAAAGCAGTAAGCCGTTGCTGATTCCAATTCCGTTCAGTTCTTTAACCACGAGAGCCATTGTGGAAGCTGCGGCCACTTTTCAGAAGCATCACCAAGCCATCCTCCAGGTCTTCTTCCCGGACCATAAGTGGGAATGTAGTTTATTTTTCAATTCAGCGTATTCTTTTCATAAAGCTAGACTGCGAGCCCGTATTTAGTGGAACATCTTCTACAACGTTTGTCAAGCTCGTCTCCGGGTACTATTGACGATACGGGATACAGTGATTGAATTCTGGGTCATCTGAAAAGCCTTGTTGGTCTACGACCGCAATGTGGTCTAGGTCAGACTTAGTGGCGAACCTGAGCTGAAACTAATCGTCAGGAAGCACCGATACCATTTTCTCCGCAAGTGAAAATAAGTGAAATGAGGCGTGGAATTTATCTGGCTGGGGCTGATTGCAACGTCGGCGTCCGCACAGCCATAGCCCTGACAGACGTGACAGCCACAAGCTTGGCATACGGGATGTAATGTGTAAATTACATAATGATGAATTATGTACGACGTGCGCGTCGTCTCGCACTAGCCAGGGTTGGAAATTGCTTTGATCGGCAGTACCGACCACGGTAGTGACCTTGCATGAATTTGTGCGCCACGGTAGACACAACGTTGATAATTGACTTCCTAGCATCGTGGTAAGATTTTATGGCTTGGATAACACCATTTAATAAGTATTTTAGAGTAGTAAGAGCTTAATAGTAGTGCTATAGGGAAGGAACCCTGTTTTGCTAAAAATAAGGCTCTCTGCAAATTAGGCGCGAAGGCGACAATGCATATCGTAATTTTGAGATTGGAGTCCGAGATGTCTAGGAATAGCTATATCACTTTACCTATATAAGGTTATAGTGAGTATCAACGTGTGCACAGATTTTGAGTTGTTTGAAGTTGAAGTACCCCTCATTTTCTCGGCGCGGGGTGTTTCTCGACCTACAGTGATAAACGTTAGTATTTAGATTCTTATATATAATCCGTTATTAATTATATAATTAATTAAATTATACAATAAGGCTATCTATGTGCTAAATAAAGTTACGTAGTTACTTTTTACTAGCCTTATTGGCAGCTTATTTAGTAAGTAGCTTATCTACTCTATTTTATATAGTACCTAAAATAGGTAGAAATCCTTGTAAATTTAAATTATATATATACCTAATAATTATCTCTTCTTCCAGTTTAGTAGGCTTTTTTAAATTAGACTTATAATTACGTTATGTAGCGATTGCAGCGCGTTATTAATCTATTATTCTTTAAGAGACTTTATATATAGTAGTAGCGGGCTATATACTTAAGAATTAGTTTTAATTAAGAGCTAAGATAGTAAGGATAATATTTGCTTTATTATAAAGTAATTAAGTAATAGGTGGTTAAGCTATTAACATACGTCACAAGCGAGTACATTATTCTGCCAAGACCCTACTAAAATCTATACTCTACACGATAGTATAGAACGCGCATAAATAGCTATAAGAAATTATAATAAGCTAATCTACTTAAAACTTACTTTTATAAGCTACTTATAAGTTATTTCATTATACTTAGCTTTACTATAGTGTTTATAGTATTATTAAGCTAATTTACCTCTATTAGCGCGTACTATTTTTTTTACTTTCTTTTTATTAGTACGCGCCCTAAAGTTCTTTAAAGTGATTAATTACTAACTTTTAGTAGTTATAAAAACTCTTTTTTACTATAATTACTTTTTTTTTATAATTTTAATTACGTAGCAGCCTTATTAGTAGCTCAAAGCTTAGTAATTTACTTTTATATTAATACTAGCTTATACGCTACTATTACTGTACCTTTTACTATCTTTTTAAAGGCCTTAATTAGGTTTATTAAAAAACTATTTATGTGCCTTTAAATCCTTTCCTTTACTAGCGTTAATTATAACCTTATTTTAAAATATTACTAGGCGTTTATAACTACTACGTATTATTATGTATAGTATAAGGTAAATGCGTATGTAAATAAACGTTAAGTTTTAATATTAACGTACTTCACAAGCGAGTGTCCGATACAAGCGAGTGTCCGAAAACGCCAAGACCCCACCAAAATCTATACTCTACACAATAGTACAGAACGCGCATATATATTTATAAGGAATTGTAGTAGGCTAATCTACTCAGAATCTACTTCTACTTCTTCTTTACACGTGCGCGAATTATGCCCAGCTTTACTGCAGCGTCTATAGCGCTGTTAAGTAAATTTACCTCTAGTAGCGCGCACTATCTTCTTTACCTTCTTCTTATTACTACGCGCCTTAAAGTTCTTTAGAGTAGCTAGCCGCTGGCCCTTTTTAGCTATAAGAACTCCTTTCTGCTGTAGTCGCTTTCTTTTATATAATTTCTATTATATAGCAGCCTTATTAGTAGCTTATAGCTTAGTAATTTACTTTTACGCTAACACTAGCTTGTGCGCTACTACTATTACGCCTTTTACTACCTTTTCAAAGGCCTTAACTATGTTTGTTAGGGAACTATCTAGGTGCCTCTAAATCCTCTCCTTTACTAGCGTCGATTATGCCCTAAATTCTAGGGTGTTGCTAGGCGTCTGCGACTGCCATGTACTATCGTGTATAGTATAAGGCGAAGGCGTACGTAGACGGACGTTAAGCTTTAATATTACTACTTTTAGGTTAAGGGGAATAAGGCTAGCGCCTTAAAAGCTTTCCTTAATATTACTTTAAGTAATTACAGCCTTAAAAGTAGTAATAAAGTAAGGTAGGAACTTAATTTTGGTAATATGCGTGATGTGGTTGCGCATCAGATCCTTGGCTTGGCGCCTATACGCCTTCTTTAGCGGCGAGAAACACCCTACATCTAGTGGCTGCAGGAGGTGCGACGAATATAGAGGCATATAGAGAGTAATAATCTTGTTATCTTTGCAGTATTGCTAGAATTTAAGCAAGTTATGGCTCTCGTGGCCGTTAATAACAAGTAGCTAATAGCTACTAATAGTACGCCCTTTTATATGCGCGTTAAAGTGCTTTAGCTACTATAGACTAAGCTTATTTATTATTTAGCTGTTCTTAGAGACTATAATAACCTAATTATAAGGTAGATCCTTCTCTTTATACTAGATAGAGAGGTGGTGCTTGCCCTGGAAGATAAGGAAGGGTGGAATCGCCTAGCCTATTGCATTAACGCCTTAGATAGCTAAAGTCTACTACTAGTTATCTTACTATACGCTCTTTAGCCTATCTTATTACTTAGAGCCTGTAACAACTGCTCCTGTTAATATTATGCCTATTATGAAGCTAGTCTCGTCGAAATTATAGGTATCCTTGTCTAGGATACTATACTTGGCTTTAGTATTCTTTACAAGCCAGAACCAGCCTTGCATAACCTTAGGATCCTTATAGAGAGCTCTCTTATAGTCGTACTTTTGATTAAACTTGACTTAGAGCTCTAGCTAGCGCTTTATAAAGTTTGTAGCCTAGTGCTAGCTAATAGGCTTACAGCGCTGCTTAGCTAACAAAAAATTAGCTATATCTTTAATAGTAGTAAGCTAGGGAGGGAATCCTCGCGCGTCTAGGTTAAGTATATAGTAAATAATTACTTGCTCCTCTATTGCTAGAAGATTTATAGAGTTAGGCGTATAATTAGGTTGAAAGGTTACTCTAGCGCGTCTTCGCCTTATTACTTTTTTTAAAGCGCTGTAGATTGCTACAACGCGCGGAATTAAAAGTGTTACGTTTTATTTAATAGCCTAAAGCGTAAGCTATAATTAAGCTTCTTTTAACTTTAGTAACTAATTAGGTAGTCGAGACATCGCGTTATAATATAGGTGATAATACGTTTTAGTGGGGTCTTGGCGTTTTCGGACACTCGCTTGTATCGGACACTCGCTTGTGAAGTACGTTACTACTTTTAGGTTAAAGAAAATAAGCTAGCGCATATAGTTCCTGCGCATATAGGGTTCCTGCGCACCGCGCTAGAACACCCCACCTGCACAAAACACGCGATTTCTCAGCAACGCTGCTTACAATTGCTATTAACTACATATAGATTTAAGCGCTGCAGCTGCTGTGGCTATAGTAGCTATTTTTAAGGTGCTTAGTATAGTAGATCTTTATTACTTAGCTGCTGAAGCTTTAGCTACGCGCATAGCCTCCCTAATACTCTCTACCTCTATAAAGCGTTAATTTAGGTCTACTCGAACGCGCTTACGCTGACGCTGAGAGGTAGATATCTCTAGCTGCTGCTCAAGTCGTCTTTTCTCTGCTTCTAGGCCTGCAGCTCTAGCATTTGCAGCTGCTAGAGCCTTACCTGCTTTCTGTAGGAGTAGCCGGGTGGTACGACCTAGATTCTCGACGCTCTGGACGCTGCGCTGCGCTATATAGAGATCGTGAGGGCCCTGGGGAGTAGAGAGGAAGCTCTGGATCTGCTGCTAAGGCTGCTGCTCACGTGTAGGCGTAGTAGGCCTCTGAGAGACCTGCGACGAGCTAAGCACGTGATTAATGTTGAATAGGCAGATACCAAATGCCTGCCAGCCAGCTTAAATTACACGCTCTGTGAAGTCTTCCTCCCTAGCTTAATAATAGTAGGTAATAAAGCGCTCCTTCTTAATAGGTGTAGCGTCGTTAAGTAATGCGAGCTCCTGGATCTGACGTCTATAGCTAGACTTAATCACAGAGAAAGGAGCGAGATTAAGAGGCTGTAGGACGTGTGAGGTGTGCGCAGGTAGATAGAGGAGCTGTATACGATATAGCTTGCAGAGCCATAGGAAGTCTATATTAATATGGCTGCCGTGACTGTCGAGTATTAGGAGCCTGTGCTGGCCATTAGATACAGCCGTCTTAGGTATAAATATACGCTGTAGCCACTCAACACCTATCGCTTTTGACGTCTATCCGTTCTCTGAGGTTGTATAGATCCAGTCAGGTACGTAAGACGAGGAGAACCATGTTATCTATAGGCTCTAGCCCTTGAAGATAACTGCGCAGCGTAGTTTCCGCCCTGTCGCCGACACACACTTAATTATAGAGACCTACTCGCGATTCTCTGGAGACCGAATATAAGCCTTCTTTTTATAACTGCTAAAGAGTACTCTAGTGTTGGTACATACCCCTAGAGCAACGCCAGTCTCATCCATATTGTATGTATTCTCCGCCTGTATGTTAAGCCGCCGTCGAGTCTGCTTATAGAGCTCTAGGAACGCACGTATCTGCTCTGGTGTCGCTGCATCAGCTCTCTGAGCCTCTAGCTTTCTGCCGACTACAGAGGCAACGCGTGGCTGGCGCCGGAGGAAGTGTGAGAGCCAAAGCTTGCCAATAGGCTAGTTGTCGCCATTTATACGCAGAATCCGATTCGCTATTTCTTGAGCGCAAGCGTGCGAGGGAGGGCAGGCGCGTACGTCTTCTTTAAGGATCTATTCTACTAGAAAATCCTCCTATAGAGGAGTTAGCTACTATTAATGCTAATAGCTAAGCGCGCTACTAGTTGCACTATTAAAATAATTACGTAGCGTTAATTTAGGTAACCTATAGGCCTTTATAGTAGCGCGCTAACTAGAATAGACGTCTATATTAAAATTACTAATAGCTAATTGTATAGCTACTTTACAGGCGTCTATATTAATAAGCGTTATAGAGAGAAATCGCGTGTTTTCTATAGGTGGGGGGTTCTGGCGCGGTGCGCAGGAACCCTATATGCGCAGGAACTATATGCGCTAGCTTAAGTCTATTGCCTTAAAAGCTTTTTTAAATCTTACTTTAAGTTATTATAGCTTTAAACGCGATAATAAAATAAGATATAAACTTAATTTTAATAATATACGTAATATAGTTACGTATTAGATCCTTAGTATAGCGCCTATACGCCTTCTTTAATAGCAAGAAACACCCTATATCTAGTAGCTTTAAGAGGTGCGATAAATATAGGGGTATATAGAAAGTAATAATTTTATTATCCTTATAGTATTATTAAAATTTAAATAAGTTATAGCTTTTATAGCTATTAATAATAAGTAGCTAATAGCTACTACTAGTATACTTTTTTATATACGCGTTAAAATACTGTAGGTACTGTAAACTAAACTTATTTATTATCTAGCTATTTTTAAAGACTATAAAAATTAAATTGCGAGGTAGATCCTTTTCTTAGTACTAGGTAGAGAGATAGTGCTTGCCTTAGAAGATAGTAAAGGGTAGAATTATCTAGCCTATCGTATTAACGCCCTAAATAATTAAAGTTTACTTTTAATTATCTTATTATACGCTTTTTAGCCTGCCGTAATGCTTAAGACTAATAATAACTACTTTTATTAATATTATACCTATTATAAAGCTAGTCTTATTAAAGTTATAAGTATTTTTATCTAGAATACTATACTTAGTTTTAGTATTTTTTTATAAGCTTAAAATAGCTTTATATTTTCTTAGGATCGTTATAAAGAGCTCTCTTATACTTATACTTTTAATTAAACTTAACTTAGAGCTCCAGCTAGCGCTTAATAAAATTTATAATTTAGTTTTAATTAATAGGCTTATAGCCCTACTTAGTTAATAAAAGATTAACTCTATTTTTTTTATTAATAAGTTAAGGCAGAAATCTTTACGCATTTAGATTAAATATATACTAAATAATTACTTACTCTTCTATTAAAAGGAGATTTATAAAGTTAAAAATATAATTATATTAAAAAGTAATTTTAGCGTAATATATACTTCGTAAGTTCTAAGTAATATTATAGATAGCTATAGCGCGTTACTAACTTAGTAATATATTTTATTTAATAGCTTAAAGCGTAAGCTATATATATAAACTTTTTTTAATTATAATAATTAATTAGGTAGTTAAGATATCGCGTTATACTATTATTAGTAATATATTTTAGTAGGGTCTTAGCAGAGTAATACACTCGCTTGTGAAGTACGATATTGTTAGTAGGCGACGCGATATAAAAAGCTGGTAGGGCTGCGCGCTCGCTTGTAGGACACGTTAAAACATTAAAATAAACTAACCTACTGCGTGCTATACTTAACGTGTTAGGTATAGCTTGTATTACTATATAGAGATTATTATAGGAAAATGGATAAAGGTTCCAGCGATGATGAAAAGCGCTGTGAAGCAAGATTTGAAAAAGAACGAGAGAGTGAAGAGGCGTCGCGTTCGCCGGAGAGGAACCAATTGCCGGCATGTGTAGTTGCTAAAGTAAATTAAAAGAATAAAGAAAGAAGTCACCAAAGCAGTTTCACCTCCTCACCCTCACCCTCCCTCATTGGATCCCACACATCTTCCTCCCCCCCCCCCCCCCCCCCCCCCAATACAGTAACACATCCCTATAAAGCTCCCCGATCCACCCCGCAACCCACTCCTGCACTATCCACTTCACCTCCCAGCCTAGATCCCACAACGGGTTCCATAAGCTGGTGGAGTATAGGTCTGATGCGCACTCACACGCCCACATCCCATTGTCCCTTACCGCAAACTGCCACTCGTCCATTTTATAAAACGCCGCTTCCGGCGCCCAGCGCGCAGCCGAGCACGGCGAGGTATCTATGAGGAGATTGGGTTCTAGGTCTTTTCCAAGAATATGGTTGAGAGCGGGGAGAAGAGCAGGATGAGCTGCGTGCGCGCCGTGGACGAGGACGTGGTGGATATCCATCTCATCCCAGTTGTAGTCCCCGGAGGTATCAGCATCTGCGTCGAGCGGCGCAGCGCGGAGCTCATGAAGGGCTTCTTCGATGCTCTGAACTTGCTGCTCTGGAGTGCTGTTCACGGGGAAGTATATGCGACCGGAAGACCCCGACGCAGTTCTCTCCCACGCAGCCAGCCCGTCGAAACCGTACACGCCGATGCAAAATCACCGCTTTTCCTACTCGACCGCTAGCATGTTCCGCGCTTCTTCCCCGGAGGAGGAGACGGGGAGACCCAGGCCCTCTAGAGGGCGCAGGTAAGCGCGCAAGACGGGGTGTATCGCTCCGCGGCCCAGGTCGGGACTGCCTAGAGGTATGTGTGCGACGCCTGTGGCGTGCAGCGCTTGCAGGACAACTGCGTCCTGGTGCCTGCTGGAGCCGGCGTGCGCGGGCTCCCCGTCTACCAGCAGGGAGACGTGGCAGATTTCCTGGCCGAGGTGGGCTTCCACGCCGCGCTTCAAGCTCTCCAGCACCGCCTTGACCGCCTGCACATCTGCGCTCAAACAATGCTGCGGAACTGGTACTTGGATGCTGAGCACACGCTCCAAATTCCTCGCCGTGGGGACAACGGCGCGGCAGAGCGCGGTGTTCTTCGTAGTGGGTGGGCCGGGAAAGGGAGGATGGGTCTGCAGGACGTGTGCGTATTGCGTTGACCCTTCGACTCGCGCTACATCCACGCTCCGCCCGTCTTTAAGATACACGCTCGCGACTCTGAGCGCTGAGTTAGCTGTCTGGGTCGAACCCTGCAACTGCGTACTCACCCACTCGCACCGCTTAACTCGAAGGCTACCCCCGGCGCACCATGCCTTCCCGTACGTGCAGCTATAAGTAAGATTGTCAGCACCTTGGTGCCTCACGTGAGCCGCGGGCGTGGGAAGTGTGGCTCGCCAACACGAGGCGCGACGGCGAGGAGAGACGTTACCGCGAGCACCACCATCACAAAGACGAGCGCGAAGCCGTAGACCCGTTTAGGAAACCAGCGACACAACCCCCGCGTGCGCGCATCCTTCTTCTTCTTCAGTGCGGGGAGCGATGACACTTTGCGCGAGGGGTAGCGTTTCATTCTTCCGACGGGGAGGGGCTATGGCTGCGTCGCGCCGTGCGTACGATACGCGATGTAGATATCGTTCAAGTTGCAACGTGGACGTGTCGCACTACAATCTTTGGCCCAAACAGCTGTAATAACTCTTTTTCGGAATAACACTAAGGGAGATGGCGGAGGAGTACAGATTTTTACTGCAAGACACGACCGAAGGAGTTGTATATGTAGGCAGTGATTAGGCTGCAGCATTCGATGTTGTGAGTCGGATATCTAGGTGGAAGGTTCTGGTAGGTCTTTGAGAGGAGGGGTAGTGGTTATCTGGCCTCATGGTGGGTTAGGCGTCCCGTTGATGGCTGCCTTGGCCGGGAGGACACGTTGGAATGGGAGCGCGTAAGAGTCATAACTCGACCACCATGTCAAGATACGAAATCGTCATCGTGGGTTAGCAGATGCGTAAGCATGTGAGTGCTGGTAAGGACCGGCTGGACTGGAAAGGAGACGTAATGGTCAAGGAAAAGTTAGAAAGAGAGCGTTTGTGTACTTGATGGGTATCATGTGCCTCTCAGCTCCAACACCGAAACGGTGGTCTGTATTGCAGTGTTATCTTAGTGCCGTCGGCCTACCATCGGCATCTTCACTATTCCTTGAATCTGCCTCCTTCGCTCACGTCCGGATAGACGTCGAACCTCCTCTGCGTGTACAACGGGATGCCCTTCCTGACCTCTTCGATCCTCCCTGCTTTTAATTCTCGCACAACGATGCCTTCCTTCTCGTCCAGTTCTTCCATGATCTCGGCATTTGGATCGACTATCATGCTGTGGCCCCAAGCGTTGTAGTCGGCCTGCATGTCCCTACTCGGACTACACAGGCCAACAAAAACCTGGTTATCCATCGCCCTCGCACGCGCCTGCAGCTCCCAATGCAGCGCGCCCGTCGTCATGTTGAAGGCTCCCGGGTACAACAACAGGAAGGCGCCTTTGCGGGCCGCAATGGTCGCCAGCTCCGGGAAGCGGATGTCGTAGCAGATGGCGATGGCGATCTTGCCGTACTCGGGCAGGTCCACCATGGTGATCTTGTTCCCTGGCGAGAGCACATCCGACTCTTTGAATTTAATCTTGCCTGGGATGTCGATGTCGAAGAGGTGCACTTTGCGGTGCGTGGCGAGCAGCTCTCCACTTGGCGCAAACGTCAGATTGGTGTTGTACCAGGTCTTGCCATCTTTACCGTCCTTTGCACCTTCCTCTTCGACGACCTCGGGTATGCTTCCGCCAACGATGTATGCATTTGCCTCTTTGGCGAGCTTGGAGAGCACGTGGAACGTGGGCGATTGCGCCTCGGTCGGTGGCGAGGGCAGGAGCGTTTCGGCATACTGCGGGAAGTACTTTGTGCCGTAGGGGCTGTTGAAGCACTCGGGCAGGACGACAATCTTTGCGCCCCGCTTGGCTGCCTCGAGGACTTTGGTGCGCGCGCGCGAGAGGTTGTGCGCCTTGTCGGCCGTGCAGGCGAGCTGGACGAGCGCGAGCTTGACCGATTGCTTGAGCAAGGAAGCCATTTTAAAATAGCAAGTGTATTAAAGGTGAATTATCCTGTATAGCAAAATCCTCACGGCGGCTTAAAGATTGATGACAGCATGTTTCTGTGGTGGTGGGGATTCATGGCTACGTGAGCTTCCGTCGGCGGCGGGCCGAACCCTCGGAATGTCGTTCTCGGCTAACCGGATACGGCGTGCTGCCCCTCAACACCACAGATTCGACCGCAGGCTCACAGGATTAGATCCAGGTCGCGAGCTGTTTCGCGCCGGGAAATTTATTCGAAGGCACTATCGTTTGAGTTCATTTACATTTCCTTCTACTTCTACTTTGCAACTTCAGCGGATAATGCCCATTTGCAAACTCACGACCACCAGTCGCGTCTCTGACATGAACCGAATCGTTTAAGATGGCGCCTAGGAGGAGAAATACCATAATGATGGGAGATTCGTGACCATTTATCAAATTGCTTGTAAAAGCTCGTAACGAGCTGCAACGCTACTTGGATCGTGCCAAAACTAGTACAAATACGAACAAGTTAACGAATGCCGATATCTTGAGTCGAGCACTCAATGGCATTTTGGCACATCAGAAGCAGATTTGTTCGGCCACTATGCGCTGCTGTCGTTGTCCTGGTCTCGCCTCGCAGTGCCCATACAGTATTGGTGGCGTTGTTCTAGGCGTGCGAGCCATCAGACCCATGCATTCAGCTCAGCCTTCCTGGACATATATACGAGAGCCTTCACCCGCAATGTCGCAAGCTTCGATGGCCTTGACGACAGCTATTGATGGACCCTCTTTCCGCATTATCAGTCGCGGCTGCCGTCGTGCAGTTCCTCGACTTCAGTGGCACCATCGTTGCTTCCACTTATAAGATCTACAAGTCGTCGAGTAAGAAAAACGAGGGCAATGACACCCTCACTTCCATCACAGCGCGCTTGATTAACCTAAATTCGGAACTCGAGCGGTCCGCCAGCTTCTCTCCAACTTCAAAGATTGACCAGGAAATCATCACCCTGTGCCAGCAATGCAAGAAGACTGCCGATATTCTGCTGGATGCGCTAAGACAGCTGAGTGCGGGGTCTAATGTCACTCTGTGGGACAGCTTCAGAATGGCACTGCGAAACGTCTGGTCGCAAGGCGAGATAGACGCACTGCAAAGCCGCCTCGATGCGTACCGTCAACAAATCTCGATGCACATATTAGTCGGGCTGAGGTGCGTGAGCCTGAAAGGCACCGAGGATATGCGCTGACTTGAACGAAAAGAGGGCAAATCCAGTACCTTCAACGAGAAAATGATCGCAGGGACGACGAGATCAACGTATCTCTGCAGACGACTCAGGATCTCGCCATGAAGATTCTTGGTGTCGTCGATACGCAGAAGAAGTTTCAGACGGACATAATCCGGGCTATCAATAGGAGCAACTCTTGGACAGGGCAGTACCAGCCGAAGACGCTGGAGCCCCACAAACTCGACACGCGCGACCTGGATGACTTCAATGCCAGGCTACTTCACATCCTTCAATTCCACGAGATTGGCATGCGAGAAGGAGCAATAGCGGACCCGCACGCTTCGACACTCGGCTGGCTATTCGAACCCTCATCGTCTACTGGTTCGGGACCCACATTTTCGGACTGGCTGGCTGAAGATGTCCCATTCTACTGGATTGCTGGCAAAGCTGGGTCTGGAAAATCTACCCTGATGAAACACTTGTACGAGAGTCCGCTCTTGGCAGATCGGTTACAGCGATGGGCGGCTGGAGATGAACTTCGCATTCTATGCTTCTATTTCTGGAACGCCGATGCCGATATTCAAATGTCACTCGAGGGTCTCGTGAGGACGTTACTATTCCAGGCACTGGAGAAAGACAATAGCTACATACCGATTTGCTTTCCAAACCGGTACGAAACTCGATTGATGTTTCCTGATGAGGCGGTCTACCAACCGGCCTTCACGTGGAACGAATTGGAAGGTGCTCTCAAGGCCTATCTCCAAGAGGCTAGCAAGCACAGAAAGTTGTTTTTACTCATCGACGGGCTGGATGAGTTTGGTGGTCAGCCTTTGGGTAGTGAGTAACTCCGTGGTCAGTGCTCATCTGGCTACTAACTTGAGGCAGTTATCAAATTTGTCAACACACTGCCCGCTCGTAGAGTCAAAGTATGCGTATCCAGTCGCCCATGGGTAGCTTTCGAAGACGCTTTCGGCTCGAAACCAAGCTTACGGCTTGATGATTACACAAAGCCCGACATCCGATCCTTCGTCGAAGTCAATTTTCGCGCGAACCCTGGTTTTGTAGCTCGCGAGCGATTGGATCCAGATTACGCTGCGCAAATCATCCAGAACGTCTCAGAGAAAGCCGAAGGCGTTTTTCTTTGGGTATCCTTAGTTGTACGATCCCTCATGGAAGGGTTCTCTGGTGGCGAGCGCTTATCCGATCTGCAAGAAAGGCTCGATGAATTACCTTCAGATCTGGAGCAGCTCTTTCTGAAGATCCTGAACAAGTTGAATCCCAAACAACTTCAGCGCTCGGCACAATTCTTTCAGATGCTTCGACTTGCTCGCAGACAGATATCGAGTTTGGAGTTTTCTTTTGCAGACGAGGACTCCGCTGAGCGCATATACAAGATGGATATAACTCCTTTATCAACTAGAGAGGTAGAGGCCAGAGTCGAGATCCTCGCCAGAAGATTGAACGAATGCTGTAAAGGACTAATAGAGATTCCAAAAGTGCGGGGCAAAGCCAAGCCGGATGGCAAAGTCAGTTACCTCCATCGAACGGTTAGCGACTTCTGGAGCAAGAACGAGAATAAGAAACGCCTTGTCGATATGCAAGGCAACGACTTCAACCCGTACGTGCGACTCTGCCTTGCACGTATTGCGATGCTTAAGGTTATGATGAAAATCGATCGAGACTACTTTTGGGATACTTTGATCTACGGAGTTGGCTACGCGAAGGCTGCCGAAGCACGCAGCAAAGAGCCATTGCCTAAACTATTCGTCGAATTGGCTCGGGTTGCAGACGATTTGAGCGCGAGGTGCGATAGAAACGGAGAAGCATACTTGGCCACGTTGATGAACAGCCCTGCAATACGATGGGATCCTGATGATCGCAAAATCAGCTACACCTGGCCATGGATGTTCACAGATTTCAGGCCGAAAGCTAACTTTCTGGCGCTTGCTGCGATCTATGGCCTCAAGAGCTATCTTGACTTTCTAACCACAAGCCTTACACCTCGAATGCGTACGCAAGTCTGTAGCATCGCTTTGCACTATGCCCTCCTGCCAGGAGATCGCGTGGCAGAGAAGTACTACAGTGTTCTTAATGTCGCCGAAGGAAAGACTTCGTACCACAAAGACGATCTGATCATGATGTTGCTCAAGAATGGAGCCGACCCTAATTACGTCAACCCAGCAACCAACAGAACTGCATGGGAAACCTTGTGGGATCAATACGACTATCCACGTTACACCACCGCCAACGCGTTCCTCGACGCAGGCGCTGATCCAGACGCTCTTCTGCATCACAAATACAGGCACTGGATCCTGGATCATAACCGTGAAGGACGCCAGATCTTTGACTTGTGCAAGCAAGTGAAAAGGCGTAATAGAGGTTCTCTGCGTGCCAATTTCGTCAACCTGTGGTCCGCGAGACCGAAGTCAAGATCGCCGGCGCCAAATATAGACCGACACAACCGAAAAGAAGGTGATAGGAGTGAATTTTTATATCAACTTCAGCAATCTTACAGAACCTGATCATTAGTATCGTGTGTGTCTCGGCGAGCCAATTGTGAGCGGGTAGCAGGTTAAATTGTTCCCACCCAACCCCGCACGCCGGAACCGAATTTCTCCGCGTCCGAACCAGCAGTGTATGATTTAGGCGGGCATCTCATGCATTTTTGGCGGCTTCGCTACCATGGGGTTGCCATACAGAGATTCCTGCGGCCCGGTTTCGCCGCAATGGTCGGCTCCTCGGGTGATGTCAAAATGCGATATAAAATTTCACCACTACGCTTTCTGTGTATTGTTTTGCTCATTTTGACCTGCAAGTTATGATGAAGGCTGGAAAGCTTCTATTACGGCTTGCACTGGCACTGCTCGCCAGCAATGCCAGTGCACGAGCATTGAGCGGTAAGCCGCGCGACTTCATCGTACATGAAGAACGCGCTCTCCAGGATATTGTAAGCTTCTTCACATCAATGTATCGGTATCTCAACTGATAGTGTTCAGGTCACCTGGGATGAGCACTCCCTCTTTGTCCACGGGAAGCGCGTCAATTTCTGGGGTGGGGAATTTCATCCATTCCGATTACCGGTTCCAAGCCTTTGGCTAGACATATTCCAGAAAATAAGAGCCATGGGGTACAATGGTGTGAGCTTTTACTCAGCGTGGGTCTTACACGAGCCGAAGCCTGGACACTTCAGCGCAAAAGGCTTATTCGACTGGGAGCCGTATTTTGAGGCTGCCAAGCAAGCAGGTGTTTACCTTGTTGCTGTAAGCGACTCCAGGTGCATATATCGCGGAATAATGCTGACAACGGATATAGCGACCCGGGCCGTATATCAACGCCGAAGTCCACGGTGGTGGCTTCCCTGGCTGGCTGCAGCGCATCAGTGGCAACCTCCGCACACCAGATGCAGATTATCAAGCGGCGTCCAAGAACTACATTGAGTCTATAACATCAATCTTAGCGAAGGCTCAAATCACAAATGGAGGGCCCATCATCTTGTTTCAACCTGAGAACGAGTACTCCGCGGGTTTGAACAACGTCACCTTTCCCGATGCAGATTACATGAATGGTCTCATGAAGCAATTCAGAGACTTAGGCATTGTTGTTCCATTCATCAACAACGTTGCGTGGCCTAGCGGTGTCAACGCTCCTGGTACAGATGCACCTGTCGATATCTACGGACACGACTCATACCCGTTTGGGATGGATTGTTCGGATCCGAAACACTGGATCGATGACGCGTTGCCGACAAATTGGCGTGAGACGCACTTGGAGCAGAGCCCGAACACGCCCTACATGATTGTGGAATATCAAGGTGGCGCGTTTCAGCCATGGGGCGGAGATGGCTTTGAAAAATGCGCAGAATTCACAAACTATGAATTCGAGCGAGTATTCTACAAGAACAACATCGCCGCGGGTGCTACTATCAATAACTTCTATATGGTAAGTCGAGTGCTGGCGCCGATTAAGCCCTGCTGATTTTGAGAAGACCTTTGGCGGAACGAATTGGGGCAATCTCGGCCACGCAGACGGGTACACTTCTTATGACTATGGCGCTGCTATTACAGAGGAGCGCCAAGTCTACCGCGAGAAGTACAGCGAAGCCAAGCTTATTGCAAACTTCATTGCTGCCTCGGGGGATGCGCTGGCATCTGCAACACCTGGTTACAACACGACGGGTGAGTATGCGGACAATGACGCCGTTACCGTGACTCCGCTCATTGGCGACAAGACAAAATTCTTCGTCGCACGGTATGTTCGCGCTTTTCACTCGAATAAATTACATCTGACCAAGTGCTAGTCAAACGAAATATAACTCGCTCGACTCAGTGTCATACAAACTCACCTTGCCAACTAGCGCTGGCAATCTTACAATCCCACAACTTGGAGGAACCCTGTCCCTGCACGGCCGCGATTCAAAGATACACGTCGCTGATTACCCGGTTGGTGATTACAACCTGCTTTATTCCTCAGCCGAAATTTTCACTTGGAAAAAGCACGGCTCGAGAACTACACTGGTAGTGTATGGAGGTCCAAATGAACAGCACGAACTCGCCGTATCCAAAACCAGCGGAGCAACCTCGGTTGAAGGTTATGGCATCAAATCCTCCAAACGCAACGGGAACACCATCATCAATTGGCAGTCGAACCCCCAGCGAAGAGTTGTGCGAATTGGCTCGGGTCTCTACGTTGTCGTCCTCGATCGAAACTCTGCATATGATTACTGGACTGTGAGCACAGAGGAGGGTGCCACCTCTCACGAGCTAACGCCGTCGTCAGAGCTTATTGTCAAGGCTGGATACCTGCTTCGCACTGCTTCTATATCGGGCGGAAAGATCCATCTCATAGGAGACATCAATGCAACTACGACCGTGGAGGTCGTTGCGGGTGCTCACGAGAAGGTCAGCGGTTTGACTTTCAATGACGAAGACCTGAAGGCAACCTTCGACCGCAATGGATTCCTAAAGGCTACAGTCGGATTCTCCGCTCCAGAGATTACGCTGCCAAACTTGGACTCTCTGGCTTGGAGGTCTGTCGACGCATTGCCCGAACTACAACCAGACTACGACGACTCGGCATGGCCGGATGCAGACCACACAGAAACCAACAACACATACTGGCCGCTCACCACGCCCACCGTGCTTTGGGGCGCAGAGTACGGTTTCCATGCCGGCTCACTCATAACGCGTGGCCACTTTGTCGCCACAGGCAACGAGAGCGTCATCCACCTCAACGTATCTGGCGGCTCAGCCTTCGCCTTCTCTGCCTGGATCAACAGCACCTTCATCGGCTCCTGGGACGGCTCAGGCGAGGTGAAGATAGCCAACCTCACCCTCGATGTACCCAAGCTGTCCCAGGGCAGCAACTACGTCCTCACCGTGCTCACCGACCACATGGGCCATAACGGGAACTGGTTCGTCGGATACAACGAGATGAAGACGCCCCGCGGAATCATCGGGTACGCGTTCCCGGGTCACACACCGCCCAGCGCAAACGGCACTTCCCGCGCGCCTGACGGCATCAAGTGGAAGATCACGGGGAACCTGGGCGGGGAGGACTTCCATAGTGGCCCGCGTGGATCGCTGAATGAAGGTGCTTTATGGGTTGAGAGAAATGGCTTCCACCTCCCCTCCGCCCCGACGTCTTCTTGGAAGGAAAACGAAGGTCCGACGTCTGCGCTGGGAAAGCCGGGCGTTACTTTCTACACCACCTCGTTCGACCTCGATATCCCGGAGTCGTGGGATGTACCCCTCTCCTTTGTCTTCAACGGCGATGCGTTTACCGGCGAGGGGAAGGGCTGGAGAGCGCAGCTGTGGGTGAATGGATATCAGTTCGGGAAGTTTGCGAATGGGATTGGGCCGCAGAGGAGGTTCCCGGTTCCGGAAGGCATCTTGAATTATAGGGGGAAGAATACGCTAGGGGTGAGTGTTTGGGCGCTGGAAGAAGGTGGAGCGAAGCCAGAGGGCTTTGAACTCGTTAAGGGTATGTTGGTGAAGAGGGGGTATGGAGAGGTGGGGTTGAGTCCGATGGAGGGGTGGGCGGAGAGGAGGGGCGCGTATTAGTGATGGTTGGGCGGGGGCGCGGTGTAGCTATACGCAGGACTCTTGAAAAGCATAGATATCGGTTTACGAGGGGTCACAGAATAGTATTTGCGCCGTGTATGCCTCGGTGTCATCCAGAGTTGGACGATATAGCCAGGTGTTCGAGGCAGCTGTCTGAGGAGCAGCCTGAGGAGTATAGAGCTCCCTGAGCGTCCACCTGAGTGCGCGCCTTTCCTAATTAGGTTAGCACGACTTCTTGTTTCAGAGGTATATAATTAGACTCTTTTATAGATTTAATTAATACTATTTTTACTCTTTTTTCTAATTAGGTTATAGCCCTTATCTACTTTTACTACTAATTTTAATAACTACTTACTAGCCTATAAGACGCGTAAGTAGCTATAAAAATAAAGTGTATAAAATCGATATATTTACTTATTATTTATTATTATTTTATTTACTATAGCACGTTGCGCGTAGAGTTTACCTATACTAATTATATTTATTATAGTAGTAAGTATATTATCTATAATTCTAAAGCTTATTAAAAATAGTAGTAACTTTAAGTAATAATAAGACGGTATGAAGTTATTTACGTAGTTTATTAATACTATTTATATTTTTAATAGTAGCGTGTCTTGCCTAGAAGATAGCGTCTTAATTATTAATAATAATTATACAGATCCCGCACCTATACCTATATATATAATAATAATAAAGACTATAAAGCGTATAGTAGTGCTTAAAAAGAATAATAACGCTAAAAAGGCGTGCGAGGAGTTTCATAAAGATATTAAAATATAAGCTAAAGAAGTGCTCGAGGCCCTAAATAAGTATTTTATAAAAAATGGCTAGCTTAAGCCAGTTATTATAAATATAGTTAATCTCGACGTGTACGAAACTATTTAATATTAAGACCTTATTTTATATTAGTTTACCTCTATCGCCGTACGCAATAAGGAGAAGGAACTTAATAATAAATACTTTATTTAGTAAGACTTCTTTAACCTTTAGTATATTCATTTTTCTTTAATAATAGTATTTTATAATATGTTCCGCGCGTCGCTTAATCGGCTTAGAAAGCTTAACTTAGACTTACTTATTAATAGAGTTATATACTAGTTCCTGACTACTCTTAATAGCGCTTATTTTAACTTTATATGTAACCGCAAGCACGAGCTTTATAGTAAGTTTATAGTTTTTTTTAAGTTTATAATTAATAATATTACTAATATTGTATGCTGTAATAATCTTATTAAAAAATTACTTTCACTAGTAAAAGGCTAAAAAGGAAACTACGAACATAAATAAGTATAATAATTAAAGCCTTACTAATTATAGAGGTTGTAATTATAGTTATAGTAGAAGTA
Source organism: Bimuria novae-zelandiae CBS 107.79 (assembly GCA_010015655.1). NCBI lineage: Eukaryota > Fungi > Ascomycota > Dothideomycetes > Pleosporales > Didymosphaeriaceae > Bimuria > Bimuria novae-zelandiae. The sequence goes on along the minus strand of ML976679.1, from coordinate 419,741 downwards.
GTTAAGCAGCCTAAGAAGTAGTAATAAGTAGGATAATAGCGCTTTTACACCTATGCTTACGCCTTTCGCTTTAAAAGGCTAGTGCTATTACTATTAGAAGAAGCACCCTAGTCTAAATAAGAACTACTAGAAAAAGTATCTTCAAAAGGTCCTAAAGTATGTATAGTAAAAGCAAACTTAGAATAAGACTAGTATATTTACTTTTACGTTAGCGTTAACTTAGTTAAGTTAATTAATTTTAATACATGTTACCTTTAGTAGCCCTACGTTTAGTCTACCTAAAAGCTTTATAAGCTACGCCTCCCTTTTAAAAAAGACTTTTAAACTTTAAAAGCGCTCTAAGTATAGAACGCGTATAATACTTAATATAAAAGCTACTAACTATATATATAACTAACGTTAAAAGTTTATTAACCTATGCCTAGCAACGTCCGCTATTAAGATAAATAATGGCCTTATAAAACTTATAGACATAGGCACTATACGTCTTAATATACTTATTAGTAATAAATTAGTCTAGGAAATCACTTTCTCTAATATACTATACTTACCTAACTTGTTTATCTTAGTAATAGCTTATATTAAACTACACGTAAAAGGCGCTTATTATTATAGTTAGTACTAAAAGCTCTTTTAAGTAGAGTATAATAATAAGGTTACCTTTAACTTAGAGATAGACAGTATCCCTAACTTTATTAAAGTAAAAGACAAGCTATAAGGTGCTTAAGCGCTTACTTTTATTACTATAATAATACATCTTTACCGCTAGCTCTTATACCTTAGCGTAAGGTCTCGCTGTATAAACTCTATAAGACTATAAGGCACGCCAATCTAGAGATGCTTAAGAAGCTTATTAGTATAGTTATAAATATTAAACTTACTTATACGTCGAGCTTCTTTAATAAGACTTATATAATTAGTAAGTTAAAGAATTAGATCTCTCGCTACCTTTTTAAACGCGCTTAATAACCCTTTAATTGTGTATATATAGATATTATTAGTTCTATTAGTCCTAGGGGCATATATAGCGAAGAATAGTAAGTTTTATTTATAAATAACTATACCTATTGCTATTAGATTTACTTAGTTAAGTTAAAGGCTAAAATTACTGTTAAATCCCAAAGGGGTAGCTAGTCCCTTAGGGGTAAGGATTAGTTCTCGGGCAAGAGTGTTAGTAATATAGGTAAAGGTATATTAATAGCTTGCGCGTATTAATAGGGGCGTTAGTGTTAAAGGTGTGTATAGTATAATTAAATTAATAAGGGCCTAAGTTAAATCTAAATAATAGATTAATAAATAGGTTAAATATAATAGTAGAAGACCGCTATCGCGTTCCTATATATATAACTAGTCCTATAGATCCTAAGAGTCCTAGAAGTCCTAAAGTCCCGTGTGTTAAGATACTTCTAGGATGCCTAATATTTCTAGGACGCGTAGCTAAGTTACGTAATTTATAGCTAAGTTAGGAATCTTAGCTAGCTATATAGATAAGTATACATGCCCTGCCTCGCGTTATATTAGGTCTTTATAGATCCTAATATTAGTCCCCTCCTCTAGACTTAATGTCCTTATAAGTTAGCTACCTATAAAGCTACTTTCTTAATTTACCTAATACTATTATTCGCAAGCTAATCTTCTCGAGCAAAATTATATATTTACTATAGGTATCTATATATACTACGCTAAGAAGTAACTACCCTGCTAATTATTATTACTATACTTAAAGCGCATAAATTATGTTTAGTATAGTAATTAAAAGTATAAGCTAGAGTGTTATAAGGCTCTCACACCTTGTTCTGATCTAGGTTAGGGTAGTAAAGTATCATAGTACTTTATAAATTATTTAATAGTATAAACTAATGCGACACTTAGCGCGAGGCTAGATAATTTAATCTTATAATAAAGTAAGATAACTATTAGTCTATATAAGAGAATGTACTCGCACAGAAGATATATAAGTTAACTATAAGGAGTAAATAATATAGGAGAACTATTATACTATATACTAGTCTATTTCTTCCTCTGTCTCTAGGTGATCCGGCCCCCTTGGCGGATCACCTTGGTTCGAGGCTCTTGGCGGATCACCTTAATCTAGAGCTACTATTAAATTAGGGTTACGTAACCTTAGCTAATATTAGTAACTCTGTAAGTCCTTACAGGCTAGTTATAGTATAACCTTATTTACCTTTCCTTATTTATTCTTATTTATAGTTATATTACTATTTAGGTTTCTTAAGCTCGTAACATTATCTCCCCTCTTAAAGTAATTATCCTAATACTTATTATTTTATAATTATACAGCGGCGCTAGCGTGCGCGCGTATAAGTAGCTATTAAGGCTTTTACTATAAGTTTATTTTATACCCTTCTTATTACCTACCTAATTATGCCTAAAGTCTTAATAACGTCTTCTAACTAACGTTGCTAGGACTAGATAAAGGCTATTCTAAATTTAGACGTAGAAATACTAACTCTGTATAGGCGTTATAAAGAGAAGGGGCTAAAGTATATAGTAAAATTATTTACTAGTTTTTATACTTATTATATTTAGGTAAAAGTCTAGTATAGTTTAGTTCTAACGCGGACTAAGTGCTAAAAGATAAAAGTAAAGTAATACTATTTTTAAAGTAATATCTTTTACTTAAAGGAGGAATTAGCTTAAAAAGAGTAAAAGTTATTTAATATTTAAAAGAAAAAATGCCGTCGCGAGTTAAAAAAATTATATTAATAAAAAAGTTAAAGCGTCTAAAGCGCGAGGCTAAAATATTAAACTTTTTTTTAAGAGTATAGACGCTAGCGCCCTCGTTCTATCTTTACTATTACTACCTATATTTAACTTAGGCTAGTAATAGGCTAACTTATTTACTCCTTTTAACCCTTCTACGTTTTTTTATTTTTTTAAGTTCTTAGCTAATCTAGCCACAGGACTTCTAGATGCTCCACGTGGAAGTTCTCTAGTGCTGTCTTATAGTTCGTGAGGGTTTATACTAGTTCTTACGTATTATAGTTCTCTAGCCATCCTTCCCATTTTACTACGTACTTATACTAACGTCTAATTTTTTATAGATTCCTAATTACTTTAACTTTATATTTTTTATCCTTAATTTCTAAGTGTAATTCTAGTTTGGCGTCTAGTAGTACTAGTTTTAATAAGGATTTATAAAAAAACTAGGTGTATACGTATATCTATAAGTAATTATAGTTTAAAATTTATTAGTCCTCTAATTTCTTAAACTTTAAATAGGCCTTTTCAAAGGTTATTTAACTTTTTACTTAATTTTATTATCTTCAGATTTTTTTGCAAGAGGAAGACTCTATTCTTTTTCTTAAAAGTTAGTCCCTTAATCCTTTTTTTATTTACCTATTTTACTATTTACTTATTACGTCGTGTAATATTTCTATATAGCGTTTCGTGCAGGTCTCGCATAAGTCTGGCTTTGTTAGCTACGTCTTTCGCAATGCTCTGGATATCCAACGGATCCCAATAAGTCGTTGGCTCACATCCGTGATTGGTATAGAGTGGCGAGTACCCTGTAGTCGCCGATCTTGCGCTATTATATGCTAGTTAAGCTATTAGTAATAGCTTAGCCTAATTATCTTAAAGCTTATTTATATATATCTAAACATATTATTCTAGCGTCTAGTTTATTTACTTAGTTTAGCTATTTATTTTAAAGTAAAAGCTTGTCGTAAGCTAATGCTTAATCCCTAATTTAGCTATAAACATAGTTTAATATAATAATATAAATATCTTAGCCCTATTTATAATAAACTTGTCTAGTTATTTAACCTATAATATTAGTTCTTATTCTACTATATAGACTAATTCTTTTACTAATATAGCTTCCCTAGTTAGCACAAACCTTAACTCCTTAGTAAGTTAATAGATTATAACTAAAATTAAGTTATAGGGATCCTTATTTCCTAGTGCTAATAATGCTAGTAATTTTATAATAAAGTCTATAGTTACGCTAGACTATAGTTTTAGGGGCGATTATAGCGACTATAAGAGGCTATAAGGCTTATATCTTTTAAGCTTATTTTTATAATAGGCTAAATAGTTGCTTAAAACCTTCTATACAGCCTAGCGTAACCTTAGAATAGTATATTTATTTATAATTTAACGTATTGTTTTAGCAATCGCTAGATATCCCTAGTCTTTATTTTTATATAGCTTTTTAATTAGTAGCGGAGCCACTTGCTTACTAATTTAAATATAGTTTTAATAGTTTTATACTATTAATTTTATAGCTTTATAGAGGTTATATACTTAATAATCCTTATCCATGAGCCTCTCGTAGTCCTGTATCCTGTCTATAGCTAGTCTATAATAGGTAAAGTCCATGCGTCGCACTTTAGTGCTAGCGTAAGCTATATTTTATTATAGTAAAAGGTTCCGTCCTTCGCGTAGGTTAAGATTGTAATATAGTCACCTTTATTATTTTCTTTTATAAGATTTAATTATTTACTAAGTACGTCTATCGCAGCGTTTACGTTTCCTAGTAAATATATAATATAGAAGTTAAATTTTACTGTCTATTTAGACTATTTAGCCTATTATTAATTAAGCTTTTTAGTTATTATAAAGCGTGTAAAATTAAAATAATTAGAAAATACTTTTATTTAGTGCTTAACTTCCTTAAGCTACGCTTCTTATTACTTAAAATAGTTAAAAATTACTAGTAGTTCTTTATTATAGATTTTATAGTTAAGTTTTACTCCCGAAAGCTTTCTTATATAATAAAAGACTAGTCTTTATTTCTTATTATTATATTCTTATAATAGTACGGCCCCTAGCGCATAATCTGATGCGTCCGTGTAAATGCGATGTCGCCGCTCTAGGTCGTATATCTATAGTAAGGGTGTCGTTAGGAATAGGCGCTTTAGCTATTTAAAAGCTCTTTCCTCTACTTTCTATAAAGGTTGTTATTTTCTTATCTTCGTAAGTTCTGTTAGCGGAGTAGTGACCTTAGAGTAGTTCTTAATAAATTTATAATAGAAGTTAGTAAAGCCTAAAAAAGACTAGATATCTTTTACTAATCTTAGTAGTAACTATTTTTCTATTATCGCGATTTTCTTTAAGTCTATCTTAACACCTCCCCGGGATATTATAAATCCTAGATATTTTATTTCTATAATATAGAATTTATATTTCTTAGGGTGTAGGAGTAATCTATGCTTTTATAGCTTTTATAATATTTTACAGACATGCTCCTTGTGTTCTTCTAGGGTTCCACTTAAATACACTAGTATATCGTCAAGGTATACTATGTAGAATATATCTAAGTATTTATATAATACCTAATTTATTAGTTCCTAAAAGGTTACTAGAGTATTTATTAGTCCTATTAGTATAATTATATACTTAAAGAGACTATATCGCGTGCGGAAAGCTATTTTCTATTTATAACTCTTTATAATTTAAATTCTATAGAATTTATCCTAGACGTTAAATTTCGTAAACTACTTAGCTCCTTAGAGTTAATCTATAAGCTTTATTATTAATAGTAATAAATAGTAGTTTTTTATAGTTATAGCGTTTAGCTATTTATAATTTATATAAAGTTATAGTCTATTGTCTTTCTTGTAAATAAAGAGTATAGATAAGGCTATAAAGCTCTAACTAAGTCTTTACTTCTCTAAGCGCAGGTTCTTCTATATTAGCTCTTTTAACTCTTTCTCTTATTTATAGGTAAGGGGCCTTAGGCGTTTTAGCTATAGTTTAGCTTTTTCTACTAGTAGTATCTCGTGATTCTACTCCTTATATTTAGGCAGGACAGTCTTGTTGTATTCCTTAAATAAGTCTACGAATTCCTTATATTCCTTTAGTAGACTTAGGTTATCTAAGACTATTTTAGCCTTTTAGACCTATATATAGTGCACCTATTCTAGTTGTTGTTTTAAAATCCTATTTATCTTATAAACTAATATTTTTTATATTTTAAATAATTAGTTTCCCTTTCTTTTTTAAGGTTCCTAGGGGGTCTACCTTTTGCCAGGGCTTACTTAAGCTATTACTAGTAGATTCTAAAGAAGGATTATTCGTTTAATCTAATTTATTTATAAATTATATTATTCTAGCTATTTATATCTAATAATAGTTTTAATGTCTCCTATCTTTATAATAGCAAAAACGTGTTAGCGCTCTAGGCCTTTTATATTAACTTATACTAGCGCTGTTTTAAGGCGTAACTAACTATTACTATATTCTTGCAATTAGGTCTTATCCGCAAGTCTTATATATAGTAGTACTTTCTTATTATAATATAGTATATTATATTTCTTAACTACTTACAGGGTAATTAGACACGCGTTTGCCCTTAGGTTAATAAGTACTATAATATAATACCCGTGCACTATAATATCCTTAATTAAGTATTTTTTAACTTAGCGAGTGTCTACTTAATAAACTATAATAATTACACTATTACTAGTGTGGCTCGTTACCTAGTAATAATCTAGTTTTTAAAGTCCTTAGACTTATTTTAGACCTCCTAGAAGGCCTTTACCTCTTAGATTTAATCTTTACGTTAGGCTAGCCTTAAGGCCTGCTTAATTCTATACTATTTATATTATTATTAATATAGTGTATAGGTTTATCTAATCCTATTAGATTCGTATACTCTTAGTATCCCATGTTAGGGATAATTTAGAATAAGGCACTTATTCTAGGCTAGTGCATTATATTCTAGGTAGCTATTAAAAATAGCTACCTCTTTTTATAGGCTTAAATATGCGAAGCACTATAGGTTGCATTAGTTTTATCTAATTAATATATATTTTATATCTTTTTCTAGCTATTTACTTCCTATTATTATATTAGTATCGCGAGGATCTAGGCCCTGAGGAAACTAGCCTATCTTAAACTTTTATTATTTATATAGCTTATAAGTAATATTAAAATATTAGTGCTAATTATTTTACTTATAGTGCTTAGCCTAATAGACTAAAAAGCGCTTATAGTAGTTATTAGGTATGCTACACTAGCTCTTTTTTAGTCTATAATACTTTAAGCCTTTTAGGAAATAAGAGGCCTTAACTTTAGCCTTAAAGTGCTATTAGTATCCTTTTCGCGTGCATTGCCACTATATGGCATATTCATGTCGTTCTAATATCGTAATCTGGCGTAAGTGATGCTTTGGAGGTCCCTGTAGCTTCTCTGCAAGCCAATAGGCGTCCCAAGCATGTGGTCCTTGGACGACCACCTTTGCCTCGCACTGAGACGAGCGGTGCAGTATGCTACTACACATCCAACAGGTGTTATCTACCAGTTATTAGAAGATCTGGTATTCTTGGAGGATCTTCCGTTCCTCTTCCTATTCTACTAGTTCTGGGATCTCCTGCGTGAGATCCACCTCGTCGCCTCTGCTGGCGTGAGGGTGGCCATGGCCACTTGTAGGAGGTTGGTTATATTGACCTTGGTCTCCTGACCTTCGTAATCCCTGGCGAAGTGGCCTTGTTTGCCGCATCGGAGGCAGGCTTTGTCCTTAAACCTCCGTTCTCGCTCTTCCTGCGAGATGCCGCTTCCGCCCTAGTAGCCCTTCTTAGGTTTGTGCGGCTGCTTTCCCTTGCCGTTCTTCTTTTTGTACTATTGGGCTTTATCAGCCATGATAACGTCTCCGTCCCGGTCTCTTCCCAAGTGTTGGGTGCTAGTTTCTTTTCTAGAGAGTAGTTAAGTGCCGTACTGCTTCTCCAGCTTGCGCTTATACAGGCGATTATCTACCTTAATAGCATTATTTATAATCTCTTTTAGATTATTTACTTTTCCTTAATAAACTAGTTTGTCCTTAACTATTTCCTTTAGTCTATTATAGTAGGTAATTATAAGTAGGGCCTCTTCTTATTTATTAAGTTCTACTACTATTTACTTAAACTCTAAAGTATAAAGTACTACTAATTTTTCTTAGCGTAGGCGTTAGAGACATATTTTAGCCTAATATTTCTTATTAATTATACTAAATATTCTTTTTACAGTTTTATAAAAAGACTCCTAGTCCTTAAAGGCGTCTTTAGTAGTATTTAAGTTATAATCTTCTAGTTTGCCATTCTTAAGGAAGTTATTAATTATTAGTCTTACTTATATAGCTATCTTATCTTATATATTTATATAGGTAATAGGGATCTTGTCTTATTCTATTTTAAACTTTCCTAAGTTATAGTAGATAAATAGTTTTATCTATATTAAAAACGTTCTTAGGTGACCTTTCCTAGTATAGGGTTTAGGCTTTAAGACTTTTAGTTAAGACTTTATATTCTCCTAGAGGCTTATCTTCTTACCTATATAATTAATAATTTCTTATAGCTAGGCTATCTAAGCTACTTATTTAGTAACTATTTTTTATAGCGTCTTTTCTTTAGGCGCTAGGGCTATAATTATTAAACTAGGTCCTACTATTATACTATAGGGTAGTTAAAGTGTTATAAGGCTCTTACACCTTATTTTAATTTAGGTTAAGGTAGTAAAGTATTATAGTATTTTATAAATTATTTAATAGTATATATTAATGCGATACTTAGCGCGAGGCTAAATAATTTTATTTTATAATAAAATAAAATAATTATTAGTTTATATAAGAGAATATACCCGCATAGAAGATATGTAAGTTAACTACGAAGAGTAAACAACATAGGAGAACTATTATACTATATACTAGTCTATTTTTTCCTCTGTCTCTGGGTGATCCGGCCCCCTTGGCGGATCACCTTAGTTCGAGACTTTTAGCAGATTACCTTAATCCAGAGCTATTACTAGATTAGGGTTACGTAACCCTAGCTAATATAAGCGACCCCGCGAGTCCTTACGGGCTAGTTATAGCATAACCTTATCTACCTCCCCCTATTTATCCTTGTCTGTAGTTGTGTCACTATCCAGGTTTCCTGAGCTCGTAATATAGAGGATATTTCTTTACTAGATTATTTAAAGATTAATACTAAGTTAGAAAGATTAGAAAAGTTAGAGGCTAAGGAGGAGGTAAAACTTTAGGTAAAAGAAGAGCTTGCTTATACAGCGCTCCTGCGCGCTCGTTTAGCACGAGAGAAGATAGCGCGTTTACGCGATTAGTATAAGAAATTACGTTAAAAAATAAGAGTTATTTAATCGTAGTATGTCTACTGTGGATAAGTTAGAAGCTCTAGAGGTTTATAAGGAACTAGCTTAAGCGGTAGTGTTAGTTAATCTAGACGCTACTTTGGGTGCTAAGGTAATAAACTAGTCTATTATCTAGTTAAAGCCTTCTTCTTCTGCTATATAGTATTTTCTTTAAATATTATTATATTATAAGTTTCTTTTCTTTTAAAGCTTTCTCAGGTTATTTTAGTATAGTAGTAGTAGTTATAGATCTTATTTCGTGCCTTTTTTAAAAGTTATTAGCAATTCTTGCGAAGTTCTAATTTAGGTTTTTAAGTATTTTCTAAGTATAAGTATCCTTTATACTTCACTAACTACTTTTATAAGAACTTATTATTTTAAAAGTCTTCTTATCTAACTTTTTTATATTATAAAAGTATTTTAACTTTAAATTTGTTTTCTTCCTCTAGCTAGTAATAGAAGGTTATCTTAACTAGTATCTTAGGGTCTATAGGTTTAAGTTAGTTTATATAAAATACTAGATATATTTTTGCGTCTAGCGGTAGTTCTAATTAGTAGTTAATTAGTAATACTTATTTAATAATAAAAAATAGTCTAATTTTAACGTAGTCTAGTTTCTTATACTTTTTCTTTTAGGTTTAAAAATTCTTTATAAGTAGATATGCTTTATCCCCCTTCTTTAGCTAAGGTACCGTTTTTCTTTTTTAGTTTATATAAGAAATACTTTACTATTAAGCTTTTTTAAAATTCTCTTAGAGTTATGCATATGTTTTCTTTATAGTTTTTACTATATTTATTACTTCTTCTATCTTAACTACTGTAGGAAGTGTTTAATTAAAGAGATATAAGTATCTTTCGTGGTTTATATAGAATAGTGTAAATCCTGTTGCTACTAATATCTTGTTGTTATATGCCAGCTGTGCCATAGGTAATAAAGAAATCTAGTTATTTTTCTGGTTATTACAGTAGATGCGTAGGTACGTTTTAATTGCCTAATTCGTACGTTCTGTCTGTCTGTTGGTTTGTAAATAATATTCTATTAATAGTTTTCGTTTCGTGCTAATAAATGCTATAAGTGTTATCTAATTATTTAAGGTATAGAGCTTGTCTCTATCGCTAATAATTATCTTTAGAATACTATAGTGTTATATAAGTTAATCTAGAATAAGGAATGCGAGTTCTTTTACTATAGTTATCTTTTAATATAGTAGTTATTCTACGTATTTAGTAAATTAATAGATAATATTTAGTATTATGTTATAATTAATTCCTGTTACGGGATCCTTTAATCTTAGTAATCTTATAATAAAGTCTTAGCGATGTCTTTCTATAGTGTAATAAGGATTTAGATTACTTATATCTCTCCGTACTTAAGATATATTGCGTGTTTATTGCGCTGGCAATCTGCGCATTTACGGATATATATAGTTACTACTTCTTTAATTCCTTTAAAGCTGTAGTTTTGCTGGATAAGTTCTATTGTCTTTTTAATACCTAGGTGTCTATACACTAGGTTATCGTGGTATTATTATATAATTTCTATTCGTAGTTTCTTAGGTACTTTCTGTGTGAGTACAAGGAGTTAATTAAGTTTAGTTATTAGTTTTAGAGAACTGTTAAAGTTTTATTTTAGTATTATAGAGTATATCTTAACTTTTTCTCTTTTATTATATATTTTACTAAGGGCGTCTGCTCGTCTGTTTTCTTCGCCTAGGGTGTATATAATTTTAAATTTATACTATCCTAGTGTCTCTAACTATTTTACTTATTATTAGGTTAGTTCTTTTATAGTTATAAAGCGTGTAAGGTTCTTATAGTCTATAAAGATTATAAGTTCTAAGCAGCTGTGTGCATAGATCATCTAGTATTTTATAGCTTTTACTATTACTAGTAGTTCTTTATTATATACTTTGTACTATAACTCTTCTAGTGTAAACTTATACGTATAATATATAATTAGGTGCTATTTATAATTCTTCTCTTACTTTGCGTATGCTCTAACCGCCAAGTCGCTTATATCTATTTTAATACGTAATAGCTTGTTACTCTAAAAATGCATAAGGACTAGTGGTGTAATACATGCTTCTTATAGTATCCTAAATACCTGTTTATATTCCTTTATTTAGTTAACGGGTCTATCTTTCTTTATAAGGTTTATAAGTAGTAGTGCAATCCTTAAGTAGTCCGTGATAAATTATCTATTAAATCTAGTAAATCTAAGGAAGACTTATAATTTCTTAAGGTTAATAAGTAATTTCCACTTCCTTACTTCCTTAATTTTTAAAGGGCATACTTTAATGCCTTTAGTGTTAATAATATATCCTAAACACTCTAGTTCTATAATATAAAATTTATATTTCTTAAGTTTTAATTATTGGTTAGCGCTGTCTAGCGCTTATAGTACTATTTATATATATTATATATAGTCTTTTTCTCGCTTAGAGAATATTAGGATGTTGTCGAGGTAAGTAACTATAAATATATTAAGGTAGTTTTTTAGTATATTATTAATTATTACTTAAAATATTCCTAGCGCATTCGTGAGTCCAAAGGGCATAACTTAGTACTTAAATAGTCTATATCTAGTTTAAAAGGCTATCTTCTACTTATCACCTACTACTATTTATATAAGGTAGTACCTATCTTATAGGTTAAATTATGTAAATATTCTTGCTCGTCCTAGTATATCTCGAGATTCTTATATATTTAGTAGTAGGTATCTATTCTTAATTATTATATTATTTGGCTTTTTATAGTTAATGCATAGACGTTGTGTACCATCCTTTTTTATAATAAATATTAAGGGTAATATAGCTAGTAATTCTAATTTACGTATTTATTTCTTTTAAGGGCTTTCTTTAGGAATTTGCGTGTCTATTAGAGTTCCTTTTCGCTCTATCTATATAGTAGTCTAAAGGACGGCGTTTTTCCTTCTTTAAGAATAATACAATACTCTTAGTATACATGCTTAAGAAGGGCTTTTACTCCTTTCTCTTTCTAAAATAAATAACTCTATTTTTTATATTTATTAGGGATATTAAGAGGTGTAATATTCTCTTTATACTTATACTTTATAACCTAGTAGCTCCTACTAGCGTTTACTAAGTTAGGTTTGTATTTATTAACTTTTAGTCGCGAGACTATATTATTAATAGCTTTTTTATCTACTATTATATTCTATTAATACGTAGGTTTTACTTATAATGCATAGTTACAGCGCTTAAAGGACAGCTTTTTCTTTTTCTAGTTAATTATAAGATTATGCTTTCTTAACTAGGGTATTTCTAAAATTATACCGTGATTAGCTTCCTTAATAATGTTAAGGGTAATTAATTCCTAGTGTCTATAGATCGTAAGGGTAGTTTTAACCTTATATTTAATTATTGCTTTGCTAGGCATTAGTTATCTATTTATAATATAGATAGTATAGGGTATAGCCTTCTTACGCTTATAGAGTCCTACTCTATTAAGTGCTTTTTTAATATAAAACTTTCCTGTGCTCCTAAGTCCAGCATAGCTTTTATTTATATTCTTTTAAGCTATACTAGTAGCTTAATTAATACTTAACTATTAGTAACATTTATTTCTTTAAAGGCGTTTTCCCGTCTAAGCCTAGGTCTAAAAAAGACATTTTCTTTATTAATAGCTCTATAGGTTTAAAGTGTCCTTCTCTATTCTTCTCTTAAAGCTATTACTAAGTCTTTTCTAAGAAAGCTTCACTATCTTCTTCCCTTAGATTAGTTAATGTAGAGACCAAGGAGGTAATAAATACTGTGCCTCTTAAAGAGATTTAAGAGTAACTTAAAGACCTTATAATTACATAAGTGCCAGCTTGAAGAGTTTCCAAGCTAAAGGGGTGTGTCAGATAAAATAAGCTGCGGTGAGGTCAGATCTGTACAATCGAGCAGGGACCACTTGGCTTAGCACACTAGCAAAATATCCGAAACCAACTAAACACAGTGGAGAATACAAAAAAAAAACAATAAATACTATCAAGTTACATCAACATCTACTTATCATACCATCTAACAGCTTTAATATTTATAATAAGAATCTTCTTAGCAAGTATTAATTAATTATTAGTAAATTACTTTATCCTACTATTTAGCTCTACGCTAATAACGTGTCCGGCAAGCGAGCTGCGCAGGTAAGCGAGCTGCACACCCTACTAACTTTTCGTAATATATTACCTTTTAACTATAATAGCTTAACTAACTACTTCTTAATTAACCTATAACAAAGCTAATATTCTCCTTGTTATCTTAGCTATTAACTAAAATTAAATTTAAAGTAGAAGACGCGCTACTACTATTTATAGAGTTCCTAAAAGTACACTACGTAGTTAATGCGCTAGAATTACTACACAACGTAATTATAAGCCTAGCTTAAAGAAGCTTACTAAGCTAGAAGAGGAGGTAATTATTAGGCATATACTTAACCTAGATTCGCGAGGATTTCCGCCCACGCTAGGTGCTATGCGAGATATGGCAGATAAGCTACTCGCTAAGCGAGGCACTGGCAAAGTTGGCGAAAAGTGGCCACGCAACTTTGTCAAGCGAATAGACTAACTTACTACACGATTTAATTAGCTATATAATTAATAGTGAGCTCTATATAAGGATCTAGAAGCTATTAAGGCATAGTTTAACCTTATAGCGCGTACTAAAGCTATCTATAGTATCTATAATTAGGATACCTATAACTTTAATAAGACTAGCTTTATAATAGGCAAGATATTAGCGTAGCTTATTATTATAAGCTTAAAGAGATAGGGTAGACTAAAGGCTATCTAGCTAGGTAATTATAGGTAGACTATAGTAATCTATAAAATTAGCGCTACTAGCTAGGCAATCCCGCCCTTTATTATCTTCTTTAGCTAGTATTACCTCTCTATCTAGTACTAAGATGATAATATACCACGTGACTAGGCTTTCGCTATTAGTAATAATAGCTAGACTACTAATAAGCTTAAAGTAGAGTAGCTAAAGCACTTTATTAAGTATATAGTAGAGCGTAGGGTAGGCGCGCGCTAGCTACTTATACTTAATAGTTATAAAAGCTATAACTTGCTTAAATTTTAAGAGCTCTGCAAGAAGAAGAATATTATTACTTTTTATATACTACTATATTTATTATATTTTTATAGCTACTTAATATTAGCTACTTCTCGCCGTTAAAGCGCACGTATAGCTACTAGATTAAGAGTCTAATACGTAACTATATTAGCTATATTATAAAGCTAAAGTTCCTACTAGCCTTCTACGTAGCCTATAAGTAATTAATTATAAAGGAGAATATCTGCGCAAGCTTTCGAGGCGCTAGCCTAGTTTTATATAACCTAAAGGTAGTAATATTAAAGCTTAATATTAAGCTTTGTACGCTAACGCCGTCTCTACTAAAAGTTACCCTCTAAAAAGCTAAAACACTAAGTAACGCCCGCAAGCTAGAGGCTTAATTAATATTAATTTATAATAAGATTTAAAAATATAAAAGCTTATTACTTGCTTTTATTATTATAGCGCTTAATTAGCTTAAAAAGGGTACTAAAGTAATAGCTTATAAAAGCATGCTTACGCGCGATCGGATCGCGAGGCTTAAAAAGGCTAATAAGGCTACTATAATACGTAGAAAGTAAAAAAAGAAGCTGATATAGTAGTAAGACACCTTAATAAAGATAGAATTAAAGGAAATTATTACTTAAAAGGATATAAAGTAGTAGGTAGAGGGTAAAATACGTTAAAGTAAGGCGCGATTAGGTGCTAATTAGTAGGCTTTAACGCGCTATAGCTACTATAAAAAGACTAAATATAACGCGCGAACGTATATAAAGCGTATTATAAATACTACTTAATCTAGAATAGTAATTATATACTATTATCTTATTGTGTTGTTAAGGTAGGTTGCTATAAAGGTGTAAAAAGTTGGTGGGGTATGCAGCTCGCTTGCCTGCGCAGCTCGCTTGCCGGATACGTTATTACCTTCTATATTAAATTTTTTATATATTTTATAAGTAATCTTATAAACGAGTAATACGCCTACACCTTTTAAATTATTAACTATGTTAATGCTTATAAGGACCTAGTTATTAAGTGCTAGGATTAGCTAAGTAAGCTATTAATTAATATATTTATTAAAAATTTTATTAGCTACTCTAACGCTGCCATTACTAATAGTAAAAATTATAAGTTAACCTTTAGCTATAACTTTAACATGGCTAAAGGATTTATCTGTTACAAGTTACGCTAGCAGAGTATGGTCACGACATCTACGACTAAAGCCAAGATAATCGCCATGACATACGCTGCAAAGGAAGCTACATAGCTATGTCGTCTCCTGTTTCAGCTTAGACTCTGCAGCAAAGACAATGAGATCACGCTGTATAACGATAATCTGCCTGCTATCAAACTGCTACACGCTCACGGTCACCACGAGCGTACTAAGCACATCAACATCTATTACCACTACGTTAAGGAGCAAGTCCAACAAGGACGCCTACTCGTCAAGCATACGAGCACTAACGATATGGCAGTTAATGGCCTAATAAAACCTCTAACTGCAGTCCTTCATGCTCGATTTCTTGCCCAAATTGGTCTCCAAAAGGCTACTATCATCTAGGAAGTCTTATGTAGTAAGGTCTCTCATTTCTGTGTTTCTCTCAGGTCGCTCTGGGGGGTGTGTTCGAGGCAGCTGCCCGAGGAGCAGCCTGAGGAGTATAGAGCTCCCTGAGCGTCCACCTGAGTGCGCGCCTTTCCTGATTAGGTTAGCGCGATTTCCTGTTTCACAGGTATATAGTCAGACTCTTTCGTAGCTTCAATCAATACCGTTTTTGCTCTCTCTTCCGATCACCAGGTGTTGTGAGCGCGTTGCGGAACTTGTACCGTGCCTCGGCAGTCAGTGCAACACGTCAGTCAATGCAACACCCCACCATGCAACGTACCAACTTTCACGCGCCGCATCCCCACCAATATAGATCCAATCAAGGCAGCAATTACAGCAATCGAATCGCAAGAGCCAGGAGCATCTTTTTCATATAGAAAAATTGCAAAAGAATATGGTGTTGCACTTTCTACATTAACGCGCCGGCACCAAGGCGTCACGCAGGCGCGTGCAGATACCGACTCTACACGTCGAAATCTCAGCCCACAGCAAGAATCAGAGCTCCTACGATATATTAGAGGCCTTACTGAACGTGGCCTTCCTCCTACACGGCAAATGATACAAAGCTTTGCCTCTACTATAGCCAAAAAGGAGGTTAGCTTATCATGGGTTGATCGCTTTGTGAGGCGCCACCCTGAATCCTTGATATCACGATAGACGACCGGCATCGACAGCAATCGCCATAAAGCTGATTCCCTAGGCAAATATGAGGACTACTTTCAGCTTCTACAGCAAAAGATTGGCTAGTATCAGATCGAGACTCAGCATATATACAATATGGACGAAAAAGGCTGCCTGCTCGGCATCACCTCCCGCTCAAAGAGGATCTTTGATAGACCTCTGTACGAGAGCAAGGCAGTAAGGCAAGCTATTCAGGATGGTAGCCGTGAATGGATATCGATCATCGCTTGCATATGCGCCGACGGATCTGCCCTAGATCCAGCTCTAATCTATCAGGCCACCTCTACAGATATACAATCAAGTTAGATAGAGGACCTCAACCCTTAACATTATTAAGTCTTTATCACCGTATTAGAATTTAGCTAGACGAATAATTAGATAGGCCTTGCATAGCTTTAATAGGTGTTTAATCGCCTCACAAAGTCAAAAGCTGGACAATTATATCGACTATTAATCCTCGATGGCCATGGATCTCACGTTACTATGGATTTTATTGACTTTTGCGATCGTAATAAGATCCTCTTAGCTATCTATCTACCACATTCGACCTATACGCTGCAGCCTTTAGATGTCTGCATGTTCAAGCCTCTATTAACAGTATATTTAAACGAGCTATCAGCCTTCTTACAAGATAGCCTAAGAATAGCCTCTATTGCTAAAAGGGACTTCTTTAGCTTATTCTGGAAGGCCTAGGTTAGTACTATAAGGTAGCCATTAATACTCCAGGCCTTTAAGGCTACTAGCCTATTACCTCTACATCTAGAAGTTATCCTTAAGCGGTTTAACAACAATCACGTACCTAAGCAAGAATTATAAGAAAGCTTAATCTTAGTACTTAGCGCATTAGATTGGAGGAAAATTAATAGGCTTCTAAAAGCTCATATTAATATAGGGGCTAGTAATGTGGCTAAAAAGCTAAGTCGAACTATACACTTAATCTCTGCACGAGCACAGCTTGCAGAGCATAAAAATTAGGGCCTACGGAAGGCCCTAACTATCTAAAAGAAACGCTTAAAGCGAGGTAGGCCTTTGCCTTTTAATTAGCCTTATAAGGATTAAGGGGGATCTATTTTCGTGTCACCCTATCGCGTTTAGCGGGCACGTGATCGTCTACACGAAAAAGATACTAAAGCGCAGTAACTATAGCTTTAAAAACGTAAGTAAGTAGAGGCACGTTAGGCTAGCTAGTAGTTTAAAATAAGGCTACTCTAAGAGAGGCGTGTTACTTAAGTAGCTGCTAGAGATGCACGCGCAAAGTAGAGGGCTAATAAGGCTATAGAGCAACGCCTTAAGTAACAGGCCCGCAAGGCATAAAGTTAACTTTAAAAATAGATTAAAATATCTAAATTAGTAAACAAGAAGGCTTTAAAGCCTCCTAGTAAGTCTACTAAGAAAAAACAGCTTCAGCGTGAGGCTGTAGATGTTGATGAGGCCTTATCTGTTGCATCCGCCTCACAGTCGCGCAGAGGCCGAATCATCAGAACACCAAGTAGATATCGATAATCTAAGTAGCTAGCAATTATCTACAGGCCTCAGAGACCCCAAATCCAGAAAATCTCGTGATAATATTGATTGTGGGTGGCTCAGCAGCTTCATGTTGCTGGCCGAGCGATCTTATTGGGGTGTTACATTGACTAACGTGTTGCACTGACTGCCGAGGCACAGTAAGGGTATAATGCTATGCAAAATACCGTCCCGACCCACTTGGGGCAAGCTTCTGAGTGGCTGCACGCTTAATAGGTAATCGCTTCCCCGCCTTTATCACCTCACATACAAAATTTATATAAGAGACAATGTAATAGAGGAAAATTAACTTACTAGGAGGTATAAATAGGCGGTAAGTCGCCTATAGCGAATGTATCATGCCGAGTACTCGAAAAAGGAAGGTTTCAAAGGTGTTTGACGCTGGCCGCAACCCTTTGAGGAAGGCCAAGGCATAAAAAAAGACCCCACCAACGAGGGCGCCCCTGCGCGTTATACGATTTGCAGGCATAGAAAAGGAAGGACCTATAGAGGAGGAAGGACCTCTGCCAGAGGGCGATAGCGTTGACAACAACGTTAATATATACGTTAACGATTACCCTAAAGATAAAGAACCTTAGTTAGCTTAGAGGCCTGCGTTGCTAGAAAACTCCGCGCGCGAGCAATCGCCTAATAGGGGGGTATTTAATAACGTTAGTAGTAATAAGGGCGACGACAAGCGTAAGCGATCGCGTAATAGGGGGGTATTTAACAATAATAAGAATTTATTAATTTTTTCTAAAGTTAACGCGCTAACGCCGCTAGAAGTTATACTAAAAATTAATAATAATAGCTAAAATCGTAATAATAGGGTACTTAACAAATTGTTAGAATTATATAAAGTTAAGCTATATATTACCTGCCGCTGGCGTGCGTTCCTACGGAAGGAGGAAGTTAGAACTAAATTTAACACTAAAATAACGATACGTACGTACTTCTACGCAGAGCTCTGGCACTGGGTAGACAAGGTTATACGAGACCTAGTATAGTCGATTCCGCCTATTAAAATAGTAGTAAAAAATTTAACTGCAGTTATATATACACCGTGGGTACCCGAGCAACAAAGACTTACGTAGTCTCTTAAGCGTAGCAATAGTATTGCGTTTATGCAGGTCGTTAAGCGCGCGTATAAGTTAAAGGAGGAGTCTATTACTAAGGTAACTTATGTTGACTTTAATTTAACGCTGGCGGAGCTAGAAACTGGCTAAAACAGTGGGACGCGTAATAGGGGGGTATTTGGCTTACAGAGTATTTAGAGCTCTTAGAGCTCTCCGCCGCGACTTACCGCAACTCATCGTTAGTTACATGACCTGCCAGACGTCCTTGCGTATACTGCCGTCGGCGAGGGCCCTATAGTCGCGATACGCGATAAATGGCGATGCCAGGATACCCACTGTGGCAACTATCCGTACGTGTGCTGGGTTAAACGTACGCCCAGGCAACCTGATCGGTTTGAGGATCACTACCCAGCGAGCAGCACCATAGTGGCGGCATGGGCGCGAGATATAACAAAGGGCAGGTGTATAGTCGAGGAGCCGCATAATAATATACGACTAAGCCTAACGCTGGCCAGGAAGAAAGTTACGAGGGAAAAGTTGGCGTAGAGGGCTAAAAAAGGTGCTAGATCTAACCTTAATATAAATAACTTTATAAAGGTAATCGCTGCTAACTCGCTCTATATAAGTTAATTAGCATAGAGTTAAATTTTGGGCTACTAATAGCATCCTTAGACGTTAAATATAGCACCCTTTATAAGCTTAAGGAGTACGTTAAGTGCGTTAGCGTGGCAGGAGTTAACGTAAGCTAATTAAGTAGAGCTTTCTTACTATACTTAGTTCTTCTTTAACTAGTAGAGGGAGCAAGTAATAGCTATAGAGGTGCATAAAATTAATAAGGTGCTCCTTAACGTTGTTAGACGTGGTAGAATTAACCTTAATATGCTCATGGATCCGTCCGACGCGGGGATGCCATACGCTGTGTAAGAATAGCATTTTAAGTTACTAGTACTGTTACTCCTCCGCCTGCGTAAAATGGCGATCCAGTGGTAATCTGGGTATAATAGACTTACGGAGAGCGATAAGGAGGGCGCTGTAGAGGTGTATAGAAAGGATCTAGAGCAGAAAGAGCGTAACAGGTTGCGTAGGGGAGGTAATTAAGTAGAGAGCTAGCAACGTTGGTAAAGAGAGCTCTATTTTATATATAATGCACGGGCCACTTTTAATTAAAATTTAACTAAGTACGCGCCTGCCTAGTAATTAAATTACTTATAGAGGCTTTAAGACCTGCCTAAAACACTATACTTTGTTAACGCCGCCAACGCCTCTCCTACTATAACTCCTCTACTATAACTGCTATTGCAAAACAGATAATAGAAATTAATTTAGTAATATTAGTTATACCTTGCACAGCTATTAAGTTATTTTTTTAAATAATAGCAGGTGAGGTTTGGCCACCTCCGCGATATCGTCGTAAACACTAACTCTATAGTATTACGCCGCGCCCAGCACCTACAGCACCTATCTACAGAACTTAAAAAAACCTTACGTGGATACTAACTTATTATAGCAGACGCTCTATACTACTTCCTCTAAGAAGTAGGCGAAATCCTTATAAATATAAGCGTATTCGTAATGCCTTTTTATCTAGTTTTTTAGCACCTTAAAGGTCTGCTTAATTAGGTTAAAATCCGGCGAGTATGGCAGCAAGTATTCAAGCACAACGCCCGCCTCTGCGCACAATATAACAAGATTTTCTAACCTATGGATAGAGGCGTTATTAAGGACTATTACCAATCGATTTCCTGGCCAAGGATTGCAATAGGGGAGTACTTTGTTCGCTAGAAACTCCTCTATCAGTTCTGCGGTGATCGCTCCTTGGTATATTATATGATCGACGTAGCCGTCCTTATCCATGGCAGGGAGCAAGCTCCACCTCTCTAAGCGTTGCGCTGAGTATTTCACGTCTGTCGGCATGTTTATGGCTGACCAGGCGTACTTTCTATCGCTAGTTCTCTCATTGCAAGCGCTCTCGTCAAGGCAGATAATCTACTCTAGTTTATATATCTGTTAGTAGCGCGCGCGGAACACCCGACGAAGACCTTTATAGCGTTCGGCGGCAGCTTTTGACGTAGCTTTTCGACTCTACCTCATGCCAGCGAGAGCTCTCGTGATAGTGGCCGCCGACGTTTCTATGTCGAATTTATCGAACAAGAAGGCCTGCATTTCATCGATATACGCCGTAGGCTTGCCCCGTAGGAGCTCCAGCAGCGCGTCCTTATGGCATTGCCGTAGCGACGGTGGTCTCCCGAGCCTCACGCATCGCGGCGGGTACGCTTGGCCGTACGCTTCCAAGTTAAGTCGATATTTCTATACACTTTTGGGGTCAACTCCGAGAGATCTGTGAATCTCGTGGTTATTTTGCCCTGCCTTTATGCGCTCAACGATCGCCTGCGCCAGCGAGGGCTGCAGTCGGTGCCCTGTAGGCCTCCCTAGATCATGCGGCATACCTTACAGTACCCTAGCAACAAGAAAAGTTAGTGTAATTCCTTTAATTGCATCGTCTGCAGTACAATTTGGTATATACGGCGATGAAAGCAGGGAGGCGCTTACCTAACAAGCGCCCAGAGTGGGTCGGGACGGTATTTTGCATAGCACCGATAACGTGTCCGTGCGCGTGATGCACGGATTCGCGTGATGCACGCACAACACCATAGCAGCTCTACGAGAAATGAGGCTATAGAGCCACGTATAGTAGCGAATATTGCGAGATTTTTTAGTGGCGTGCTCTATTGATGCTTGCGATCAACCTGCGCTACTGATATCTACTTGGAAGCTTAACGTTGCGGCCGCGCCGCGTAGTCTTGGTTGGAGCTGCTGATGCGGCACCTAAGGCGTCTGCAGTAACTACAGCGTCAACCACACGTTTCTGACGCTTGTTGCTCTGTGTGGATGGCTGCGATGCCTTTCTCTTACCCTTTTGGGCAGATTGTAGAGCTTTTGCGGCGTCACAAGCCTTCCTTTCGCGGGCGCGCTCTGCTGCCTTCTCAGCCCTCTCCTTCTCCCTGGCTACCTTGGCTGCCTCCCGCGCCACACGCTTCTCCTTTGTAATTTTTTCCTTGCATAGCTTAGCTGCCTTCCTTAACTTAGCTATCTTAGCTTTTTAAAGTCTCTGCTCTCTCTCCTCTTACTCCTTTATAAACTAACGTACACGCGCCTCCCTAACCTTCCTTAGTAATTAAAAAACTACCCCTCTATAGTATTCTTAATATTACTAAAAATTAAAAGGCTTGCCCTTCTTCTTATACTTTTTCCTAATTAATAGCGCCTCCTTTAGCCCGTTAATTTTATAGCAAAAGAGCTTATTTTAAATAGAAATATAGTAAAGTAAGTAACTAAGCTTCTACGCGTCCTTACTACTCTAGTCTTCTACTATAGATTATATAAGGCGATCTAGTTTACGCTAGTTAGATCCGCTAAGTACTAACGTAGAGCTCTCTCGCGATACCTGCTTATCTAGGGTAGTATTAGTAAACCTTTTAAGTATAACCTCTAAATTAAATAGTAATATACTAGTTACTTTAAAAGACTTAAGTATCGTCTCCTCCTTAAAGGAGCTTATCTATACTTTTTAGAAAAGGGGGAAGAAGTCGCCTTTCTTAATTAAAATTAGGCTTTAGCTTTTTTAGAGGTAGGTTATAAGCTTAGCTAAGTACGCTAATAAGAGAGGCTTAAAGAGTACTATATTAAGTAGCTAGAGCGTATACGTTAAATAAGGGGGAAGTATAGCTAGGAGGATCTTATTCTTATTATAGTAATTAATAAAATCTATAGTAACGTAAGATCTATGGCTATTAAGAATAAGTAGCTAGTAAGATTATTAAGCTTTTACCTTTATATAGCGATTAAACACCTACTTAAGCTAGGCAAGACTAATATCGTTATTTATCTAGCCTAATAGTAATAAAGTAATATGCACGCTATGCTTTCCTGCCTTAATATCTTTAACCTAGCTTAATTATATAGCCTTATTAGTTACCTAATAGATAAGGCTTAGTAGTAAGACTACTCTATCCGCGTATATATATGCTAGGATAGTAATTTATTTATAAGACTTATTTTAGAAAGATGCTCTAACCTCCTTCTTTTTCTACATCTATCTGCTAAACACCTATTTTAATCTACTAACAATACTAATCAAGCAGCCCTTTTTATCTATATTATACGTATAATAAGGCTTAATGTTATATTCCTTAATTTTGTCACGTAGAAAGTTAAAATATAGACTATATTTATTACCTAAGTTAGCGTTATAGTAATTGCTGTCTATACTAGCTACCTATTAAAAAATTAGGTAGATACTATATTAGTTAATAAAGTAAGTAACCTAGCTCTCGCTCACTAGTTCTTTAGCTATTATTAACGCGAAATTTTGTATTATCTTTCTTATAAGTAGTAAGTAACGCGCTGTAAGTCCCTCTATATATTTAATAAGCTCTACCTCTTGTTATAGAGTAAACTTTTAGTAGTTAGTAATCTTTAATGCGTGCGACTATATAACTGCGTAGTGCCGCCGCAATAGAGTTAAGCGCTTAACGCTATGCTCGTTAGCTATTTTTGTATAATAAAGTTCATCGCTAGGATCTAGCGAGTCTATCTCTGCAAGCGCATCGTCAATCGGAGCCATATTGGTGGAGTTGTGTGGTGTGGAAGTTTGACATGTTTTCGGGCCGAGCGTGCATCACGCGAATCCGTGCATCACGCGCACGGACACGTTATACGAAGGAGCTCGTTTTTATTGATTCGCCCTTGGCGCACGTCCCACCTGGCCATCCACAACATCGTAACTTTAAATCTCTCTTTATAATCCACCCACCTATAATATTCTATATATATTAAAGATATGCCTATTTCTTGTCGCAAGCCTTATAAGTATAAAATCTAAAAATCCTAGACAAAAAAGACCATAAAACGCGAACTTACCGCGGTAGAGAGAGCTTTCGCAGTCGGCGCGTTAGTTTTTAGCACAGCAACAAATAAAGAGATCACAGAACTCTTTGTGCCGCCCGTTAGCAAAAGTACAATTGAAAAGCTTATACAGCGAGTTACTGCAAGAGCAGAAGAAGAAGGACATCCTATCACAGATCCATCTCTCTATGAAACAGTGTCAGGTCGTGGCAGGAAGGCATTGTTGACGGATGCGCAGAAGCAGCGCATCATCGCCATTGTCACCCAGGATCGCGCGCACCGCGAGAAGGAGCCTCTATAGGTAATTAAGGATAGAGATTTTAATAAGCTACCCCCTATAAGCGTCGCTACGTTTAAAAATATCATGTATAAAGCAGGGTACGCACGCAGAAAACCTAGGTAAAAACTACTATTAATAAATAATAAAATATAAAATTACTATACGTGGGCGCTCGCGCATAACCCTAATTAGTATAAGTATAGTAATAGCCTAGGATTTAACTTTAGAACTTATATATATATAAATAAAACTTTAGCTTAAATTAGTAAGTAGCGCGGCATGTAGAGAGCTTAGTTTTAGTTAAAGAAGAAGTATAATATTAATATTAAGTATAATTATATTTAAAAGTACTATAAACTTTAATTTTATAGCGCATTTACCTATAATTATAAGGGCCCGTATTATATCTATAGAAAAGAAACAGAATTAGAAAAAATAAGCTACTAATAATACCCTAAATAAGGAGAATAAGGAGCGCTAATAAAAGGCTTACTACGCGTAGCATTTCGCCCGCGACGCTATTAGAGAGATAGACGCTAATAATCTTAACTTACGCTCGCGGAAATAGTAGTATATAAAGAAGAATAACTATACTTATAGCTAGCATTAATATAGTAGTATTAATAGGTATTACTATTATAAGGAGTGCCTTAAGAAAGTAGTCCTCTAGCTTAATAATCTTAAAAAATAAAGTATAAAAGTTACTTTATTAAAGGATAGTGCTCCTACTTATACTTCTTATATTACTTAAGATTATCTTACTATATATAAAATTAATAAATTAAAGTAGCTAAGCTATTTACTAGATATTAACATGTTAAAGTATACCTAGCTATAAATTTAGCGTTATATAATAAAAAAAGATACTATAGTCTTCTTGTAAGGGTAAGTACTAATAGTAATAAGAGTAGTAGTAATAGAATATCTCTTAAAAATAAATAAATAAGTAAATTAATTATATACTTAAAATTATTTATTACATTATTAAGTATAGCGGAAATAATAACTTTTATAATAACTAAAGTTGTCTAGTATACATTAACACTAAGGAAAGTCTATATATATATATATTAAGTTTTAAGAAGTCTATTTTTAGTATTTTTATATTTAACCCCCTAAAAAATATTCTATTTATATATAATTTTATAGGGTAACTAAATATTATTTTAGGGTCCCCCGCATGCTAAGGTCCGGTGTAGAATTAATAAAAACGAGCTCCTTCGTAATAGGGAGAACGTTGAGACAGGGGCTCGAAGGCGAGCGCGCTGGGTTTTGCGTCGGACTGGATTGTCAACTTAACACTAGGTAGGAGGTAGGAAGAGAGTGGGGCGCGCTGTGAGTGCATCTTTATTACTTGGTGTTGATGTTGGACGCACTGATTGAGCAATACCACAGGTTCGTGTGTGCAGAATGGCAGTGGA
Organism: Bimuria novae-zelandiae CBS 107.79; assembly: GCA_010015655.1. Taxonomy (NCBI): domain Eukaryota; kingdom Fungi; phylum Ascomycota; class Dothideomycetes; order Pleosporales; family Didymosphaeriaceae; genus Bimuria; species Bimuria novae-zelandiae. Next base: position 394,131 of record ML976679.1, on the reverse strand, counting down.
TAGACCAATAGTAGCGAAAGTGAGGCTGAGGGAGAGAAGTCAACACTCAGCCAGCCCAACGTGATAGCCTGATTCCAAGAAGAACCATAGATAAAGCTGCAGGCTCGTATATGCCGAATTTCCTAGACTGACCAATGGTGGTGAAAGTGAGGCTTAGCATCGACTCCCGCGGCCGGATGTGGCGGCCTGAGGCAACTCTGCATCTCCGTATATGCAGCATGCGTTCAACCGAGCAACGCTGACGAAGTGAGGCGAAGTGTGCGATTTCTTCCCCTCTTCCGGCCTGATGCTGTCCTGACAACGGATTCATGTTAGCCCCGCGCATTGTGCTTCTGTGCTCTTTCAACCACACCACCCTCGTTTCTTTTCTCTCTCTACTTCACCAGACCGATCGGTAGAGTACCGCAAGGCGCACCTCCTCATCTAACACAAGCTGGACGACAAGGAAAGCATACTGCGCCGAGTGACGAAGAAGGTTTCCAACGTGTTTAAGAAAGACAGGAAGGAGAGCAAGAGTGTCGCGTATTTCCCTGCCGTCGAGCCTGCGCCTTTCGAGTACGAGGATGAAGTGCGCTGTGCGGAGCCTGTCCGTGATGCACTTTGGCGGTCCAGCGGCGGCAGACTTGGGCGCGGGAGCCTTACCAAACGAGCCTTGAGCATGAGGAATCTTTGCGTGCTCAGCGACGACGTTCTCCAGGCCCCGAGGCGGTTTCTGGTGGCTTTGGAAGGCGCAAGGCTGAGGGCGAGCCTGGGGAAGAGGCCTAGTGCCTGAGTTTCAGCCTTGCGTGCGGCGAAAACAGGTGCCGACGCGTGCTGCGGCTCTATCCGAGAAAGCTGGGAAGAGGATCCATGTTAAAACTGATGCTACGATGTGAGTGGGTGTGGCGGTTTTTTGTTACTTTCCTTCTTTTTCAATGAGTGAGGGCTGTTTTAATTCAAGCCCCACTGTGCATGATTTGAAGCCACTTACTGACGGTGGTAGAGCGACAGAGCTTCAGCGACAGATATGGCACAATGATCCAGGAAGTCCGTGGCTAGATAGCACTACTGGCGACCATTGGCACAATGAGATCGCCAACAACGAGGCATGGCAGGACTACGATGCCAGGCTGTGGGATGTTATACCACCTTCCCCGAGTCATGCAGCACCTCCCAGCCCTCTGAATACCGAGCATCAGCCCGCAAGCCCAAACCCTTATTCGTCATTGTAAGCCTAGGGAACGGGCTGGCTGAAATTCCCTTGGCCCTTCGTAGCCAAAGGCTCCAACATTCCTCAAAGTCTACCAGAACGCGAACCTTTGCGAAAATGCTCAGGCATCCCAAGCCTTTTCAATTCTCCATCTATCATTGAGCAATCTCCATCTCCTGAACCCAACGCTCTCCCCACAGACACCAGAGAATGCATAGTCTGCGTCGAGTCTCAGCACCCCACCAACGTCCCCCCCACCGCCCCAACAGCGCACTGCACACATGTCCCCCCGCACTTGCTCCATCTGTCTCGAAACACACATCAAGACCCAACTCGCGACCAAAGTCTTCGCCCTAACGATGATCACGTGTGCCGAATGCCCCGAGCCCTTCACCCCTGAGGCCATCAACGCGTACGACGACCCCTCCATTGCCGCGCTCTTCACAACACGCACCTCGCAGGCAAAAATCGAGGTCCTGCTCAATCTCTTCTGGTGTCCAGCGCCTGGCTGCGGGTCCGCGCAGATCCACGCGTCAGGCGACACGGAGCCGATTGTGCGCTGCGGAGCGTGCATAATGCGCTTCTGTTTCCGCCACCGCGTGCCGTGGCACGAGACGCTGGCGTGTGCAGAGTATGACGCGTTTCTCGCGGACCTGCGGGGTTTCCGCAGTGCGTTTGAGCGCGGGGTCGAGGAGCGGCGGCGGAGGGCGCTGGAAGAGCGCGATGCAGTATTTGCGCAGGGCTTAGTGGCGGACGAGCAGTAGTCAGAGACGTGGAGAGCGGCGGAGGCGGAGAAGCGGGTGAGGCGGGAGCGAGAGGACAGGGAGAGGGCGACGACAATAGCGGAGCAGAGAGCGCTGCAGGAGAGAAGGAGGATCATAGAGAAAGAAGCGGCGACGCGGGCGCGGCACGAGGCCGCGAATCTGAAAACCATTGCTAGGAAGACGAAGCCGTGTCCTAATGCGCGGTGCAGATGGCCCATTGAGAAGAACACTGGATGGTGAGTCTTTGTCGTCTTTCCCCAGACCTACCATATGTACCCTGACAACTCCTGCATTGCTAACTCTATACAAAAACGGTGCGCATATGACTTGTGAGCTACCCTTTCCCTTCCCTTACACCATACACAACTTCTACCCACCCATTTGTGAGCGTCTCCTTCCCTAAGCCCACTTGCACCATCCCACTTCCTCTCCCCACTCACCTGGCTAACCCCCCCCCCCCCCCCCCCCCCCCCCCCCCCCCCCCC
>ML976679.1:155612-391683 GCA_010015655.1 Bimuria novae-zelandiae CBS 107.79 | reverse complement strand
GGTCGCAAGTGCCGCCACAAATTCTGCTGGACCTGTCTCTCACGCTACCCCTCGTCCTGCTCCGGCTACTAAACCGCGTACCCACAGGTACCCGCTGCTCGCACGAGTTCTGCTACGACTGTCTAGCGCCCTATCACAAGATCCGTGACGCCGACAACAGACTGCACGCCCCGGGGTATCCATGGCACACGAGCAATCTCAAAGCGTGAGGAAGGGGTAGCGGGATTGGCCACTGTACGATTATGTTGGTTCTCACGTGCATTTGTTTCTATTAGAGAGGATGAAGCGTGGGAGCGCAATGAGGGTAGGAATACATGGATAGAAGTGCGCACTTAGCGTGTATGAGATCGTCCTGCGGTGCTATAGGCTGCTTTTGCGGTTATAACTGTTCTAAGAGCAAAGTAACTACTCATCTTAGCCGTACAATACTTCAACATCGTTCTCAGACCTCGAACATGACGAAATAGAATGAACTTAGGTGACGGACAGTGCAAGTGCCAGCTTCCAGCGCTATACCATCTTCGCCGCTATACCGCTCTATGATTTTACCTCTTGCACTTTTACGCAGTAGGTCTCTTGAACACTAATTCCCAAAAGAAGGTTGCCCTGTAAGAGGTGGGGTTAGCCTTGCACTTCTAGAGGAATAAAGAGCGAGGAGGGAACATTAGCGTGCCGTGCTTTTTGGACTTACGCTGGATAATTATTTGGCCTTCGGGGTGTGCACTGCGGGCCATTGCATTTAGGGACAATTTCCTGGATACCTCCTAAATCGCCTTAAAAAATTCAATACTAACAACAGAAATATCAACACATGAATCACTTCATTCCTCTCTCCATAATAAAGCTTGAACGCAGACGAATCCGTTACATAACTACGTGAGAAGGGAAACCGTCACGATTGCCAACATCGCCGATTCTCCCAGAGAAAACATTTGAAATTTTTCGCTCGGGGGTTGCAATCCTGCGACTAAGTTGCTGACATCATGCGCTTTTAGCGGACATAAAGGTTCCCTTTTCCACATCATTCGACAAGTCGTCCACCACCCGTACCACCCGAAAATCAGACGGCATATACATTCCCCCTTTCATCCCGTCCAACCCTCACGCCTTCCTTTGCCTCAAAATTAACTTTTCTTCCAGCCCCAGTCCCTCGACAGGAGTTTATAAATCCATCGGCGTCCCAAAGTCCGACACTGTGTGCACGTCAACAGCCAGGCACGAAAAACCGAACACCAACAACAACAGTCTCCTCCTTGAACGCACCCTTCCGCTCACTCCTCACCTGCCTCAACGCGCCGCCCTCGCGCTCACTAACTGCATATTGAATAACGCTGTCCTGGTTCAGCGCTAGATTACTCTTTGCGTCCCAGCGATCGGGGCTGCGCAGAGGCTTGGTATAGGGCCCGGTTCTGCCTGGCTTCTGCAGTTCGTCTGGAACGCCCTTCCTCTTCAGCGATGTAGATATGGATGCAGATGCTGCAGAAGATCCTTGTTGGGATGTCATCGATGATGCTGGTGGTGCTGAGGGTGCACTTGCAGCGGTGGAGACGAGCGCAGAGGTAAGAAGCTCGAGCGCACTTGATGCCACCGGGGGACCGGATACGAACGTATCAGTCTGAGCTGCACTATTCCTATGGACGGGTGTCTCCAGAGTGAAACCCAGATCAGGCGAGTGCGATAGCTCCGAGAGTGGCGAGCTTGATCCAGTATGCACGTTGCTGGAATCAACAGGGAAATCCACCTTGCGGGATGCCGTAGTCTGTACAGGTCCATCAACGACTTCTCTCGGCGCTGTATCTACTTTGGTCGGCGAGATAGAGCCAGATTGAGCCGTCGGCTTCGACTTCTTCTTTCTCAGAAGCTCCTCGGGGTTGTCCATGACAAAGACGTTCGCTTTGGGCCCTTGTACGCCGAGAATGCCCGTGGCCGCTGTTCTGTGCATGATGGTATAGTCATCCGTGCTATAAATAGGCTTTGTAGACACCGACGTCTTGCTAAAGTCCGATGTGTAGCCCCGCCGAGTCATAGTCGGGATTGGGGCAGCTTCTACCGGCTTAATCACCCCTACATTCATGGAAGCATCGTGAATGGAGTCCCGCTTTGTCTTTTGTAGTTCGTTCACGGTCGTAAGATCGACGAGCTCGCTTGGCGATGTGCCTGGCGGAGTCTCGAGTGCCTTCGCTCTGGTTGAACGACGCCGCACCTCAGGTTGCTCGACCCTACCGGGGTTCGCCGAAGGCCCGTTATTGGGGTTCACATTCTTATCTTTTGCCATTGTGGTATCAAGCACAAGATGTGGCTTTCGCGCAAGCGTCTGCGGTGTCGTGAAGAAATGCGACCGCACAATTTGTTTACCTTTACGGATTACTACACGATCTAGTGGAATCACAGAGCCAGATGGCTTTCGACCCTTTAGGCCGGGAGCAGTCGGAAGATTCGTCTTGGCTTGCTCTGTCACCTTGAAGAACGCCATAGGAGGGGGTGCAGCTTTAGGAGATCTTCCCTGGGCTGGTATGTATAGATCAGACGCAGTTGAGCCGAAATGACCGTGTTGTGTAAAAGTCGAGCTGCACAGTCCCTGCGGAGGATAATGTGGAGCAACATTGGGCAGAGGAAAGCTGCGTGTACCAAAGGTACTGAGATCAGTTCCAGGCGCTATCGAGCCGTATGAGCTGAATCCTGACGTTAGGTTGGGTAATGAACCATCTGGTATGTAGGGACTGGAATGATTATTGGTGACGTTCATGCTCGGGATGACCTCTTCAGGTGACGGTAAGAATGTGGGCAAGATCGATCGACCACTGGGAGTGTCTCGCAATGGAGAAGATGGAGGGCCATCGAAGGATCCGAAGCTAAAGCCAGAAATGATGCCGGCGTAGGGAACTTGGTATGGATTAGCATGCTCGAAGCTATCGTACTGGTTGACGTTGAATTCGGTGCGCGGCAAGGATCTCGGAAAGGCGCTGGACATGGGAAGTGATGGTCCGTGGGCAGACGGATAGACTCGTCTCGGAGGCGACGGTTGCTGGAAAGCACCGATATGAGTTCCGAACGGATAGGCTACCTCAGGACGACCGCGTTTCTGCAGTGGGCCTCCTGCCTCCGTTTGGTACGGATTCTGACGAATGTAAGAAGTTGAAGGTTGAAATGACGGCAGGGACGGGATTGGTGAGCCCGTAAACGGGTCATGGAACTCTGTAATCGGCTGCGAGGACCCTGGCTGATGTGCTTGACCTCTGAAATCTGGCAAGCCATGGTGAGCTGTGGTCGGGGGTAACACTGGGAGCTCCGCATCCGAGTCACCCTCGGCATCCAGATCAGCGGCATCGGTCGCGGTTGTTCCGTTTGCGGCAGGAGCGGTCCGAATCAGCTGGAAGTCGTTCTCCTCGTTCACCGGGTAACTGTACCGTTCATCGGGCAACCGCGTTGGTGCCTTTAGATACTCCGCTCCAGCGGTAAACTTTCTACCAGACCCGACAGACACAATCACATCGATGACACCAAACTTCAAGCCACCGGGCTTCTGCATATCGTTGATGCTGTCCGGCATGTGCATGCTTGCGAGCTCTTGCAGGAACGCTGCCGTTGGTGGCCTCTCGCCATTCCCGTCAATCCCTCGTTCATTGGCCTCCGCCATCAAGGCTTTGCAGATATCTACCCATCGATCCTGCGCCGGCGAACCTGCCGAATGATGATCTGATCCAACACCCGAGCTGGGAGCCTGTATGATCCACGGCCGCTCCACCATATAGTCGACTCGTGTACCAGCAAAGATTGGGTTGAAAGATTTGACGCCGGTCTGGACGTCCTTCGCATGTATCAGCACACAGTTGGAAAGCTTGCCGTTGAAGAAAACTTCGATCTTGAGGTGCTGTGGGCTCATGTCGAATGGGTCTTGGAAAAAGGTCTTATCGCTGAGGTTGACGTGGAGGATGAGTGCCTCGTATTTTGGAAGACTGTTTGACCAAGATTCCGATGGCGAGAGTCCTAATGGTAGGCCATGCGACGGAAGTGCTTCATTCGCACTGTCATTCTCGGCTGCGGCTTCATCAGAATATAGCATACGGCCACTCCTCGCCGAGATACGCTGCGAAGCGCGTCTACCATCTTCCACCGGTATTTGCGCATTGGTAAGAGCTAACTTCTGCTTCAGAGTTGCAAGATGTTGAGACCTCGCCGAGGGTCTCCTCACGACGACTTGCGAGAACGGCACGCCGCCGAGCCAATTGAGCATGAAATTGCCCTCATCGCCAGGAAAAGGCACGCGCTCTTCAGGAAGGAGCGAACCTGCGCTTTCGACTAGCGCCTTCTCTGCATGCTCGCTCTTAGACGCTGCAGCATATCCCTTCTTGATATCGACCTTCTCCGTGAGCGAGGCGGCGAGCGGCTGTGTAGCCAGGTGAAGGCTGAAGCCAGCGCCGTAAAGAGACGGCATGGCGGGCGTTTAGAACACACGCCCTGGTACTGCCGTTCACTGCGGCGAGAAAGAATCCGAATCACCTGTGTACCGCCCCGATGAATAAGCGGGAAAGACCGTTTGTACGTTTACGGGGGGAAATTTGCAATATGTGTGGGGAAGACTCGAGAACGCGTTTGCTCCGTTTGCTCCGACGTGTAGTCAAATCAAGTGAGTGGGGTGACGTCAAGCATTGCGATTTCTGTTTGGGAAGGAGCGAGCGGCGGCCAGACCAGATGCCCTATAGAAGCCGGCTACAGCCGAGCGTCCGGTTGACCTACCTCGCAGCACTTGCCGAAAGAAAGTAAAATGTCGATATGGAATGTATAGGCCTGTTGTATAGCTCCTCGCCGGACGATGTGACATACGGCAAGATAGGGCAGAGACTAGGATGAACCAAACTTGGTACCTACTTCCACGCCATTGTCTATACTGTACCTCAGCTCACGCGGCACCGTGAGCTCGAAATTCATGCCCCTCTCCTGACCAAACTGCTTCATCCTCAAACTCCTTCCTCCCCTCCTCCAAGTATTGCCTTTGTTCCGCAATTGCCTCTGCTTCATTCACAAACTCCTTTACTCCTTGGTACTCAGCGCGCTCTCTCATTGCTGCGGCTTCCTCTTCGAACTGTCTCCTCATATCCTGCTCCTCGTCCGTCACAAGCCCAATCGCCTCACCTCCCAAGAAATCACCCAGCTCCACGATCGTCTTCTCGAAAACATGAGCCACATCCCGCTCGTCGCGATTAAAGGCTTCGGTTTCGTCATCGCTGTCATCGGAGTTTTCGAAACCTTCAAATTTGACGAAGCCTTCGTCTATTTTGTCTTCGTTGTCGGCTGCCCGGTTGACCTCGGGTGGTTCCTCGCCCTCTTCGCCAACGATGTGTTTCGTCACGGTGTTCCTGGCACGCTCGATCACACCCTTTACACGTACTTTGTCGGTTGTGGATATGCCGCGGGCGTTGGAAAACCCAGGGAGGGGTTCTCCTGTGTTGGGATCCTGACCAGTAAGGAGGGCGGCGAATGCGGTGTCGAGCTTAGCGAGAAAATTAAGCGTAGTGCGCGGCAAGGGTGGGAACATTGGCAGGCAATTGATCGTCGAGACGGTGATGCTGATAAGGTATGGGAGCTGGAGAGTCGGTGTTCCGCTAACCCAAACGACGTCGACCAGCGGATCTAGATCCTTCACAACCTCGGCGAAAGACTTGTACCCTTGTAGTTCACCCGGTAGCAGTTCCTCCACATGTTTGTTTGTGGCCCTCTTCCCTACGTTGTCCAACGCCCTGTCCATATAGAAGATGAGTGATGCCTCCTTCTGACCGCCCGCCGCGAGAGGGTGTTTCCGCGGCCGTGGCAGCGGGGTCGCAGTGTGCACTGATGGCGCCTGTACAGAGGGTGCAAAGGATGATTCTGACGGGGTAGGTAGGTCATTGGCGTAGTTGAAGCTCTGGGCTTGAGGACTTGTCATGTCGACGTCAATGGAAACATCGTGTACATCGGCGGGGGGCTCGTTCGCGGCCGAATTTTGGGGCAGAACATCCTCGAACACCTCGTCTTCGCTGTCGGACCCGGTCATTGGGGTATCGGTAGTCGTGCTATCACCGCTGCAGGCGGCGCCTAACGGATTGCCTGCTACGCTATACATCGTGGACGTCAAGGCGGACGATTGGTTCAAGGGAGTTGGTTCCGGGGTGTTGTCGTACAGTCCTACACTATTTATTACAGATAGAGAGCCACGAGAGGTGGCTTGCTTGTTGTTGCGGCAGTATCGTCGGCTTGAAAGTGCTCACGGTGGGATGAAGGACTGAGTGTGTATGAGTAAGCCCGCAAGCTTAAGCTGCATTCTACGCGGGGAATAAGAGGCTGTGGCACGTGCGAACAAACAGCTATTTCACCGCTGAATGTCGTACGCGGGTATCAGAGAAGGTTGAGGAAATGGTAGGCCTGCTGCTGACAGTGGAGTGACGTTGGGTCCCGCGATCGGCAGTCGTGGCTCAGCCACCCATGCGCCACAGCACACGATTTGCCATGATATCTGTCATTCATCACCCAAGCATCCCAGTCAATTTAACTTTGATTGTGATTTGTTATGTATATTCCTCTATAGAACCTAACATCCATCTCCAGCACGGCATCAAGCCACGCGGTCCAATGAAAGGAAATAATGCTGCCCTAACCCAAATCTCGAGGGTATCTCTCCCAATATCATGAACGGACGTGAAACAGAACCAAGCAAATAATTCAAATGCCAACCAACACCTCGCTATCACTTTCCGCTACTACAAATCATCCTCCGCCCTCACCCTGGGGACCGACATCTTCGGCAGTTAAGCGGTATGCCTCCCTCTACGCCTCTCCAATCAAACAACAAATTCGTCCTTATTCGGCACCATGCACCAGGCTATATGCGCGCGTATTTGCTGAAACGAGACTGCTGGTGCGCAGTCTGCCACTGCTCCTTGTCCTGGATGAGGTCGGCAGCCTCCTTGTCTAGACCAGCCTGGTACGCGGCGTACTCCTTGGCACCTGCGCGGCGTTGTTTGATGCAGCAGAAGAGGATAATGGCTGCGATGATTGCGACGGTTCCGCAAATGGATGCGATGATGGCGATCTGGGCGCCCTTTGAAAGCGAGCTCCAGCGATTCTTGATACCGTGTGGCTTCTCGATTTGTTGCATGACGGGCGATTTCTCGTTGTCCCTACCCCAAGTCAGTCAACATCTTCGCCTTTTGACACTAGACTTACTCAAGCTTGATGACCTTGACCTTCTGCCAGTCACCAGAAGAGTCCATATCGGCCCAGGAGTACTCTTTGGCAGTCGTGTAGTCCTGTACATATACGGTCTGCACGTACATGGTGAACGGAGCCTGCTTGAAGTCCGTGGGACCGCCTGCCCACTCCACCGTGCCCTTGTTGTTGTTGTCAACATCGCCGCCGGACCATGCACCCAAGCGAACGTTCATCGGCGTCTGTGGGTAGTTCTTGCCGCCCAATGCCTCCTCGGATTTGAGCTCCCGGACCATCTCATCATCGATGAACCATTGAATGCGCTCTTTGGTCCAATCAATAGTGTAGTTGTGGTATTCGTCCTGAGGTGCGCTCTTCATTTTAATGTCCTTGCCGCGGTCGTAGGCTGTCGTGTTTCCCTTTCCGAAGTAGTTGGTGAGGGCATGGTCTGTGTTGGTCCCCAGAAACTCCCAGTCAATCTCATCTAAGCACTCAGACTGTAAGATTGCGCTCGACACGATGCCCTGGCCCTTCGCAGCCTTCATCACGATCTCCACGCGGCCGAAGAAGATGTAAAAATTGGACAAGACAGTCGGTGAGTCGCCCTGGTACTGCACGGTGAAGGCAGTGTAGTTGTCGCGATGCTCCACCTTGCCTTGGTTCTTCTGGTTCCAGACATCTGGATTCCAATCCTTGCTGAAGTCGAATGTGGAGTTGCCGCCGAGCGCTTCCATGTTGGGGCAATTTTTCTCGTGCAGAGGATTGCAGGAGGTACTGGTCTGCGCCCACGCGGTGGGAAGCAAAGTGCTCGCAAGGAGCGCGGCAGCGGAAAGCGCGATTGTGTACATGTTGGGTATCGGGATTGCAAATATACTATGAAAATGAAATGGTAAGGAGCGTGTGTGCGTTGCCAGACGCACTGGGTTGGGTTGTCTCTAAGGAACGACTGGGTTAGGAGTGAGTGAATGAGTGCAGGTACAGTAAGAGAGGAAAGGCGCCCGAAGAGCGCAAGGCTGCGTTTCGAGATATGCCGTTGAAGCGGGACTCGCGCATGGGGTGCAAATTTAAGGAGGCATTCTAGCTTGGCTCGTACTACGCTCGGTCATTGGCTCTAAACACCGCCAATCGCTTGCCAGAGGGACATTGGCCGCTCTTGTGTGCGTCGACAAACGCGATATTAGCCAATTTGCTGGCGGGAGTACCTGCTCGCGCGCGCGCCTTTGCAGCATGGTCGACGGAAGGCTATCGTGCAAAGAGGCTATTCAGGGCGGCGGTAGGCGCCTGCACAACGCACTGGCGACATGCAGGAACGGGCCGGAGGGTTGCGATAAGCAAACAAGCTTTTGCACATGAAACGCTAGGCAAGAATCTCCGTGATGATGTCCAATCCCCTCCACTAACCCCAGAATAGCAGCGTTGGCGCAAAGAACACCACACTCTCGGCGCCATGGACCAGTCGGACTCGAGGAAATTGAGCTGCACTGCCATGAGCTCGGCGCATCAAAGCACCAGGTCAACAATTATTCAAGCTCGATCTTGTGAATATTCTGTTCTGCCCCTCTCGATCGGGAACTTGGCTGTGGCTTCGCTGTGTGAGGCCGCCAGATCAGGCAGTCCGCTTTCCCCCACCAAGACTTCGGGTTTCAAGAGTGCACCGCTGAGGCACGGAGGCACAAACGCCGACGTCGTACCAAAATACACAGTTCAGCCATGCAGCCATTCTGTCGGTTCCAGTGGCGAGAAATGTCTCCACCAGTGCTGGTACGGCCCATCCAACGCGACTTTTCCCTGCTGGCGGTATCGCCCAATGTACATGTTGAGCGTGACCAGCACATTGAACACTTCCTGCTTCTTCCAATGATAGTATTTCTCCGATCTCTTTGTATGGGTGCTGTCCATGAACTTTGGTGCGATCTTCCACAGATGATGGCACGTCGGCTGATAATACTCCAGAGAAGTTTCGCTGTGCACCTCCAGCAAGCACTCGAACACGTCGCGGCACGACTCACGTACCTGCTGTGGAGTTCTTGAAAAGAGTACTGCCATTGTCTCCATGCGCCATCCCTCCTGAAGCACGAAGATCAGGTGCAGCACCCTTTCAATCCTGCTAATCTCACCAGAGCGGCCTAGATGGAACCCATCGACTAGAAGCTCTTTCAGTCGTTTGACCTCGTGGATCTTAATGAACCGCAAGCGCGGTAAGCAATAATTAGGGTCGTCAATGCCAGCGAGGATTGCGTAAGTTGCGAAGAAGCCTAGTATGCTTCCCTCGCGTTTCCTCTCCGGATCGACTAAAACGGACCGCGTGTACGCCTGCTCCATGGCGCACCTTCGCTCAACCTCCTCTCTCGTCTGAGCGACCCCGGTGGGCAGTTCCTCAAGCCCATGTTCGAGGTAGAGGGCGCGCAAGGTGTCAACAGAGTCTACATAATGTAGAGCTTCCGGTTCGTCATTCTGCCCTTCGATCATTGTGGCTAAAAGGGTCGTGAGGTCTTCGCTGCTCCCTTTTCGGCTTGCAACAGCCATCGTAGAAACTGTATCGGTCTGTTCCGAGGGCCTTTGATACTGATACGGCCTGGAGAACCGTGGATCACTCTCTACCACCGTAGGAGAGGCAGAAGAACCCAGTATGGTCGCCAAGTGGTTCGGACTGGACTCTAATTCCGTCCGATCTTCCTCCCACTCTTGTGGATTAGGCCATGTCCATAGGCGAAACGGCCTCTGCGATGTCTGTTCTCGTTCCTCGGCATTCTCCTTCTCCTCGGGTGTCGGTTTCGGGTTCGAGGCAAACGAAACGCGCCCGGAGCTATGTCGGCTGTGGTCATGGCTGTGCTTTAAGGCAGCAGGCGCCTGTGCCGTCAAGTTCGTAGGCTGCGAATCCTCGACATCGACTGGTTCGATGACTGCGCGCCGCAGTTTCTCCTCGATCTTGACCAGCCGCTGGTAGACCTGCCAGGCTTCCACCGTGGTCTCACTGATGAGCGCGACGCTCTCCCCTTCAGCAATTTGACTCTGAAGCCTCTCCAAGTTTCTGTATGCGTCTCGCATAATCCTCTTGGTCTCGGTCACCTGGGTCAGCGCAGGCGGCCCTAGCAATACCTCAAGATTACCCACACGGGCTTTCGTGAGCTCGGCAAGCGAGCGCAGCTCCTGCAGCTCTCCGGGTATACTCGGAGCGGTGCTCACAGGTGCCGGGAGCGATTGGGAGGATGCGTTACGTGCATGGGAAGATGCTGGAGTGTCTGGCCTCCTGCCGGCCGTCCCTGATAGCTTGTGGAAGTCGCCACCCAGGCTCATTGTTGCGCAGCGAAGGTGCCACAGAGGCTGAGCGCATGATATCGTTGCCTCTGCGCCTGCGCACTATTAAAAGGCCAGTCTCGCTCAACGGGCGGGCAGCAAAGCGTTGCGGAAAGCCCAACCATGGTTCTGGGAAGGCACGTGATAGTGGTTGGGCCCGGGGCGCTTGCCGGGTCAATGAAGAGTCCAGGAAAGATAATGTCCCTTATAGCACTGAGGCCAACATGCGAAGGCTGCAGAGGTTGAATAACATTGCTTACATTTACAGCATAGTCGACCACGCTGCATCACTGCCCACATTATTGACCACTGCAAGACCAGGAGCAAATGCGAAGCCCGCTGATGGTGATCCGCCAAGAATCGAACCAACTTTTGAAGACTATACGACCTTGTCTATTCGTGGCCGCACTTCACATGTGCGGTTCTCGCTCTCAGTGCTCATGATCGTAATAAAGCCTGCTCTCTAACCTCTGACTGTGCGTTTAATAACGATTCAGACACGGCTAAGCAAACACCACGAGAAGTATGGTAGTGGAGGATTTCGCATTTGGGAGCTAAGCTTATCTTACATAGTCAAGTATATGGGTATGTGACAGCTCGTTCCAAAATGTAGTGTATGTGTGTATGAACCACACGCGATTTGTATCCATTAAATTGGTTTCCCAACCAGCGGAGATTCTCTTCTGCTCAACAACAACGCTCCCACGTTCGTAACCCGACTCTACAATTCGCATGCACCACAACTTCGGTTCAGCAACGCTGGCAGCGTGGAAAGCCATCGGGGTATACCGCGCCAAGACCGCACATTGTGACCGTGGCAGCTTAATCCAACTGCCACGGATGCTTGGCAACGCGTTCACTCTCTCTACCCCTTGGCCCGAATATCGCAACGCAGGTTCGGCATAATATTCTAACTCAGGACACTACTAAAGCGGTGGAGATGGATTTGAAGCCTCCCGACGGCTTCTAGATAGACTGCTTCCGCGGGGACCCTGCGTTTGCCCTGCACGCGGCGGTGATGCACAGCGACCTTCCCAAAATTCGGGAGCTTCTCACAGCTGGAAGCGATATCAACAAGCTCAGCTATGTCGCGTGGGAACAATACGATTGCGGCACACCACTGCACTTCGCGATTCGATGCAATCAACCCGCCGCTCTCGAGCTTCCCATCATCCGAGGGGCAGATCTCAACCTTCTAGATGAGGGATCCCACGACCGCCATCAAGACACAACTATACCTCTCGCAGTGCGCCTCGGTCGCTGGGACATGTTCAAGAGATTATGGGATGCAGGCGCGGAACGCAACAAGTATCCACCCAAACAGCGTAGCGCACGCTGTTCACTCGTCGAGGTTGCCGCAAGCGAAGGACACGCCGGCAAACTTGGAGATCTACTCTCCTGGAATCAAAGCTGGACTGGAGAAGAGCGTACCCAAGCATAATATATGGCGAGCAGGCAGTGGTTGGTCCATGAAGTGGCTACTCTACTTGAGGGGTGCGAGTTCAGTAACCCTGATTTGGAGGCCGCAATGCATTTGGTGGCAAGTGAGTTACCATCTAACGGTCGTGAGTGGCTTTCACGACGTGAGGGGCTGCTTACGCTAGAAGAAGATTCTCTGCGCTAGGCCGGGATTTTGATTCTGTTGTTGGACGCGCATGAACGCACTCATGATGTAGATGTTACTGACTATGACCGCTCTCAGCTTCTGGATCGTTTACTGCTCATGGTATTCCACTCGCCTTTCAAGATCGCGGCCTCGAAACTCTTGCTCAAAAAAGGTGCGAATCCCAACGTACCAAACGGAAACCCGTCACTACATCTGGCGGTCCAGTTCAACATCCGGACCTTTCACCGCTGTAACTAAGGCGTCGTAGCACTTCTACACTACGGAGCAAGGATTGACGTGCAAAACGAGAATAGAGAAACGCCGCTAGAGATCGCTATGGAGAATTGGGACACTGCCATGGTTAAGCTGTTGTCACGAAGACTGGTCAAATTTTACGGAGAGTAAGACGCGGGTCGAAGAGCGTACTCACAGGCGCGAGGGGAGACACTATATCTTGACATAGAGTATCCCTGTTTCCAGATCCACGCTTCATAGGGTAGCCACTTCCATTTCCGAAAATTGCCAGCACGCTCTTGAATGGAAAGCAGGGAGGCACGAAGAGTCCGGGGAGGACCGCTGCTCACATCAATGTTGCTGGTTGGAAAAGTCATTGCCTTCAGGGCTACCAATCGTTTGCACACGTAAGGTCATTCGTCAACTATTACCATTGGAAACCGTGTGTCTTTGATAACTTCTATAGGTTTCCAGAATCCCCCAGTTTCAAGAGCTCATTGTTTTTGAGGTTCGTAGTTGCAAAATATCGTGTTGTTGTACTGCAAATTGAAGTTCAACCCAGATGAAAGGGATTTTCGGGTCTAGTATACAGGCTTCTGGTCGCTCCCATGCCCCCCAACAAAGTACCCAGGCTCGAAGTCCTTCACCCCGTCGCCAGTCCGATTCGCCGGCGGCTGTGGCCACTCATCCAGGACCACCTGGTCACCGCTCAAGCTGAAGTTGACAGACGCTAGTGGCTGATTGTCGATCAGCAGACAATAGTCGCCCGGGTAGAGGACTTTGTTGCCTCGCTCATCAACCCTGGCCAAGGAACCCAGAGTGAGGTTCAGGCTAGCGGTGGCCGACGAGGCTCCGTTAATAGAAAACAAGCGCTAGTACGCTACAAGCGACTTCTTCGGGTGGGGTGCGGGGCCGAAAGAGCCTGCGAGGTATGCCAGCGTAACGTAATCGGATGCAGTGCTGCCCGTATTCGTGACCTCGACTTCAAAGGGTGCACCGAAAGAGCACAGATCGGGATAGGTCGCATTGGAGCTGCGGCACGTGGTCATCAAATCAGTGATGCTGTAGGTAGCTGACATGTTCGACGCGATGGAGGCGGAGAAGTTGGTGTAGTGCAAGCCGCTTCCGAACTCGAAGACCGCAGTGCCATTGTACCATTTATACGTTCGCCCAGGGTTGTTGGTACCAGGTCTTAGCGCCATGTCTGTCATGGGCACCTCATTGATGTACGAAGCTGGGTATTGCGTCGTTGGTAAGCGGCCTGCTGGTGCAGCTTTTCCAATGATGATGTCCATGATGGCAACGCCGCCATCTTGTCCCGGATAGTCGCCCCAAAGCAGTGCAGATATGTTAGGGTTGTTTACGATCGGTGAAGAATCGATATGTCCACCACCCATCTGCACGACGACCATCGGTTTTCCTTGCTGCGCGAGCTGTCCAAGCACATCGAGCTGCGCACCAGTCCACGCAATGGTACCGCGATCCATGCCCTCTTCCTCGACATCGTTATTGATGCCACCAATGTAAATGATTACATCGCTCGCACTCGCGGCAGACCAGACTGACAACCACCTATTTGTGGTCGGATCACCCTGCCCACCAGGTCCTTGGGCGTAGTTGACTGTAACGTTGAGCTGCTGCACAGCCCATAGCGGACTGTGAAGGTATGTCGGTACGCCCGCATAGTTGCCGAGTAAGTCATCAGTGGCATTGGCCCAATCACCGAAAAGACCGATCGACGACGAGGAGCTTAGTGATAATGGTAGGAAACCATCACTCTTCAAGAGAACAATGCCCTCAATGACGGCCTTGTAGGCAAGCTGTTGTGACGCATTTGTTGCCACGGCATCGAAACCAAGCTGGCGATAAGGCTGATTCTCTGGTGGATCAAAGTAACTGGAACATGGTTAATCGTCGGAACGACATGTTTCGTTTGCGAATGACTTACCCCAGGCGGACCAAAGATGAGTATTGGCGAATCAAGGCCTGATCTAACACAGTCTCATTCAGAAGGCCTTGAGCGAAGGCAGCGGGAAGATGGTTCGGCATGTAAGTACCACAGTTCACGTCTGTTCCAGCGATGAGCGCGTCGGCTGCGGCTTGCTCGCGGGTAGCGCTCCATTCGTGGGGCAGATAGATGTTTTGCACGGCATCACAGTCACTCGTGACCCATTGCTCTTCGTTGGTCCAGCCCCAGTGCTCACGAAGAATGGTTTGAAGCAGGTAGGGATCTGCGCAGGTCGGCACACCGTTGACAGAATCTGTGAATAGGTTAGTGCATGATTTTCCAAGAAACCCACTCGCCACGCTTACTGTATGAACACATGAACGCTCCAACATTGGAGTCACGAGCACATTTTTGGAATGGCGGTAGATAGTACTCCACCAGATCTTGCTGAGAGATCTGCGCGTCAAACTGATACCGAAGATTGCCATTCCAGCTCTCGATATCGTATCCTACATGCCTCGTAAGCCTTGAATTCAGGTAGACCAGAAAACCTTTACACACCAGCGTAATGCTTGCATGTAGCAACGACTCGCTTGTACGGATCGGTCGCGCCGCCTTGAAGGCCCTTGATCAGAGCATGCACGTATGATGAGAGATGATAAGGATCTTCTCTAGGTGTTTCTGAAAAGAGTTGTTAGCGCAGCCAGTGGGAGCAACGAAGGTGCTGCTCACCTTGCCCTCTAAATGGATTGGTATTCGGTGTCCAAAAATCCAAGCCGGTCCGATTGGCATTGTTGAACGCTCTTGCTTCTGTCGCAATGACAGTTGCCACGTCCGTGATAAGCTGATCGTCAAATGCAGCTCCCATCAAGATTGGCTGCGGAAATGACGTGGAATAGCTATAATCCCCCTCATCAGAGAAGTTCGTAAATGGACCGGCGATTCCGTGCAGCCACTCTGACCACCATTCGTAAGGCGGTATACGGAGTCGAGGAACTCCTGGAGCAGTACTGCCTGTGGCATTGATTTTCTCCTCCAGTGTGTAGAGCGAGATGAGTGCCCTGGCTCTGTCTGCGGGTGCTAGACGGAGTCAGCAAGTGAGCATCAACTTAACGATGAGCTAGCGTACATGCAGATGCATCACATATTGTGTTGTTCTTCAGCGGGCCCTTGACACAATCAGGGAAAAGTGCATTTGCGCCTGTCGAAAATAGAGCTGCGAACAAGGCGCTGCGATGGGTTGCCATAACTGCGTTGGCACCAGGCATTTCCAGCGGCGGAGCATACCTGCTGCTCACTGCGTTCTGGAGAGACTTATACCCTACATTTCAGCCGCAATTGACGTCCGGCAGAGACGGCGTTGTACTCCACGGCGACAGATGCGGGGTGCTGGTGAGCGACTTCCCAAATATGACGACATGACGGAGCGTTTGAGGCCAGGAAGAGTGAGCCTCACATGAGAGAAATCCGTCAAAATACATAGAACAGTCACTGTGACCAGTAAATGCCGAGGGCACTGGAGCCGCAGTCGTTGCGATCCGGAGCGGGATGTTCGATGCGGCGTTCGCGCTAGGAGCGAAATCCAATGGTGATTGGTGACGATTTCAGGCAAAATAAGAAGATCTTCGCCACTAGGCCGGAAAGGAACCGTAGTGGAATGCTAATCCATAAGTCTACGCGTCAAAAGTTTTGTTCACGATGTGGGTTCTGCTCAAGAAACGTAAAATAACTTTGTCACCTTGTCGCCCGGAATAAGAAGTTGCACTTTATTAACAAGACACCAGTGTCTATTGAACTCCACAAGAACCGAGCCGTGCTAGGAATACGCCTATAATGCAAGGTTCTAATGAAGCTAAAGGGGTCCCATTACTCGAGACACGGTTAAAGACAATTTCTCGTGGAGGAAGCGTAAGGTGGTTGAATTTTGTCCGTATATCGAGATTGACTCTCGCCAATGGAGATGCTTTTTTGTTGAGACTTTGAAAAGCTCAACAAAACACGTAACGACTTCCCATTCCTGTGAGGTATTGCGTGAACCAAATGTATTCCCATGATCTATTCTAACCCCCCGAAGCAAAGTTGCGTACATTACAAAAACGAAACCACGAACACTAAAAATGAGGGCATCTAAATTAAGACAGTGAAAGGAAATATTAGGCGACCACAGTCAAGCGCAGCTTTCCAGGACCAAATCACCAGTCTGAATAAAGTGTCGTAATGTGGAACAAGTGATGCGAAGGTCGAATGTACTCAACGCTCTACCCTGGCGCTGTAGAACCGGAAGATTACTCTGCCTTGGGCACATCGAGAGTAGGCAAGACCTTCTGAAAGTTCCTCAGCTGAGCAAAGTCGGCGCGAGCCTGCTTCAGGTACGGAGGTAGGAAATCGGGCCGTAGGGCAATGACTTCGCGAGCTTTCTTGTTCGCGGCAACTTTGGCCACCCAATAATCCTTCTTGGCCTTTGTCCAAGCGGTTTGCTTCGCCTGGAAGCTCACCTGAACCTTCACTGCCTTCTGCTGATTCTTTGGTGCTGCTGCGACCTGAGCCTTTGCGGCATTATAAGTGGCCTCCACTTGCTTGAGCTTGTTGTCGGCAGCCGTGAGGGCTGTGTTGAGGTTGTTGTGCTGGGTGATGAGCTGGTTCGCCTTGGTAACTCGAGTGTTGACGGCAGCTTGACGTTGCTGAGAGTTAGCAATGTTCTTCTCAGCTTTCATATCAGCGTCAGCCTTCTCGAGTCGCTTCAGCTCGGCCTGGTAAAGCGGTAGGGCATGCTTAATCTGTTTGTCGATCCATGCCTTGCCATCCGTCTTGAAGCGGTTGAGATGTTTATCCATGTACTCAATCCACAGTTCACCAAGGTCGACGGCCTGACCGTTCTTGTCTTTGGGTTCATCACCGTTGGGGTTTGTAGCCGTCGTCGTCAAGTGGAGGATATTGTCTTTTCCGAGCTCGGTCTTCACGTTGGCGATCGCGTTTTGCATGCGTGCTACGATCTCTGGCTTCATCATATAGTCGTAGACGGCCATGGCCTGCGTGACTAGTCAGCATTTGGCAACCACAGGCGTGATGTCAAAACTTACCGTGCGGAGTTGGCTCAAATGCTCGCTGGCAGGAATGGACCCGTCGGCCGCTTCTATCGCCATCTTCTGCCAGTCTTTGGTCACCACAGGATCTGAGCCAGACCAAAGTTTTGCCTTGAACGAATTGATACCCAACTCGCAGATAGCAAAGTCCTCTACGTTGTCTTGTGAGCCTAGTGCCTCGAAGAGGAGATCGTTGATGGTGCCGTCGGGCTGCTTGACAGGATTATATCCACTCCAAATATTCGGCCGGGTTGCGATCTTTGCTTGGACGTCTTCACGCATCCAGTTTTGGAACCATGTTGAATCGACAATGGTGCTCATTTGCACCAGGTTCTTGCCAAGTTTCGGCTTCGTTCCGGTTACGGCGTAAATAAACTTTTGAATGGTTTGAAGCTATGACTAATCAGCGAGCCCCTTCACGTGGTAGATGGTTGGAAACTGTACCTCAACGATATGCTCCGTGGCGTACCTCCCGTTGCCTGAGGTGGCGGGCCTATCTGCCGGGTATCGATCAAAGATTTTCACCAGATGTCTTCTGATGTTATTCGTGGCATAGTCAGCAATCACCTTGGTCAGCGAAGGCTTCTTCACATATAGTTGACCGGCTGTGAAGTAGTCCTTGGAGCCAAGCATAATAGGATTACCCGGGAAGTCAACGGAGTAAGTACGATCGAAATCTTGTCGCTTAGTGAGCTGCGTCGAGTTCTCAAACGGTGCAGATCCCTCTCCGGAGTATTCTGTTTCCCATGATTCATAGTCGGGTTCACCATCAGGAAGGCATTCGAAACCTGGCAGCTTGCAGACATCGAAAGCTACTGTAGGCTGTGGTTTCCAAGTAAAGGGCAAAGGCTTGACCGAAGATGCAATGGACGAAACAGAGCTGGTGCTGGACTGAGTTGCCGAAGGGGTGCCTGTTAAAGTACCAGACGATATTACCGAGGCTGAAGAAGACACAGACCCAGAGGAGGATGTAGAAGAAGAGAATGCAACAGAAGTCGACGATGCACTCTTCTGGCTTGACGATGGCACAGAAACCGGACTACTCTTCGAAGAAGACGGAGCTGGCTGGATCTTCGAGCTCGAGGGCGCAGGAGGAGGAGGGTTGCTAGTTACTGGAGGCGGAGGAGGCGGATTGCTCGTGACCGGTGGAGGAGGAGGCTTGCTAGTTGCTGGAGGCGGAGGAGGCGGAGGAGGCGGATTGTTCGTGACCGGCGGAGGGGGCGGCGATGAGCTTTTCGTCGGTTTCGGGGGCTTGCTCCCGCCTTTAGGAACTCGTCGTTCGACATTCAGAATTTCAACACCAACTTGAGAGACTTCTCCACGTCGTTCAAAAGAACTGGAAAATTAATCACGTCAATAGCAAGTTCGAATCACGCAGTTTTGGAAACTCACCCAGAGGCTGGAATGGTCAATGCCTGCAATAAGGTGCTTGAACTAAGCAGTAGCACAATGCTGTGTAGCACCTGTAGCTTCATGGTTTAAAGCAAGCGGCGAATCGAAATGATTGACTTGAAGGAGTGGAAGGGCCACGAGCACAGAGTAAAGACCGACAAAGTATAAGGGGAAATAATGATAATTTGAAGAATGAAAGACAGTAGGAAATGAATGAGATGTACCTAGCCTTACAGCAGTTATTTTCTGGTCATATTATATTCTAAGATCAAGTTACGCGGTGCCCACCAGAGTTTCGGTAATGGGAACGCTCGGCGTCAGATACTACCTGCAGCTTCCATGAAAAAGAGTGACTTCCGCTCGAGCTATTTGGAGCGCTTCCGACACGAGAAGCCGTTTCCTAGCTGAATTTGCAGTATGATAGAGACCTCGAGAAGGAGGCTAGTGCTCCAAAGGAAGACATTGGGCGAATCAGACAGGGCAAGAAAACACTGTCCGGTCGGCATGCTGGCGTCATATCGTATTTTATCGTATTCAAACGGAAGAGTATCTTGGGGAGTCGGCTAACCGCGATGATTAAGCGTCTGGTTCCGGTGCGCACCATGAAGTCCGTACTTGGCGCGCGTACAAGCTGAGCTGCGCTTACTCAACTTCCGCACCGTACCTGCATTTAGCACGACACCACTGGTCGGCCTTTGAACTCCCGAAAATTCCAAATTCGCCCCATAAGCTGCCACTGTTCGCATCAACCGCATATGGTGCTCCGTAACATAATCTGTCGCTCACCCTTCCATCGCCAAAACCTGAGAACACGCCTCTCCAATCTCCACTCGCCGAAGCGCTATCGCACGAAAATGAGCGGTCCCCAGGAATCAGATGAGCCAACAGAGCAAATCAAAAATCTTTCAATACGCACAACGGATCCTCCGTCGCAGCGTGAATCTCGCGAAAGCCCATACGGTTTCGTTGTCTACCGTACCGACTATACTTCCGACGATAGATGGAAGAACTTTATGTCCTTCTTAAATGCGCAAACACGCTCCACTCTGCTCTCGAGCAACTTTTCGGATCTACTCGATGGCCTAGACTGGCACGTGCAAGAAGCTTCTGAGCTGAATGAAGCAGACTATGACCAAGTCCGAGAGTAAGTGGGTCGCAGACCTGACATGGGCAAATAAAGTCGCTGGTAAACCGTGCAGAGAGTCACCCCAGGTCAGACTTTGCGCACATGGGCTTTAAAGACTCACATCCGGAACTGATACTTGAACAGACACTTCAAAACTTGGCTCACTACCAACGATCCTCAAAACGGCCATCCCCGCTTCCAAGCTTGCGTCGTCGTCGACGATGTCTGCCTGAGCGCTATGGAGACCGCGCTGGAGGACGGAACACCAGAAGACTTCTTTGATAACGAGGGATACACGCACGTCTATCTCGTCAGTAAAAATGAAGAAGAGGGTTATCAAGCGGTTGGGGTCAGCTACCTCCTGCCGTATGCATATAATGTTCTTGCCGAGAAAGGCTGGGAAGGTATAAAGCAGCGATATGAGGAGGACGTAGCACTGCCAGGTGATATGGACATGACCGAAAGCGGGGACGTGTAGGAGGCAAACTACATTGATATCTGAATGGCGAACGACTGTCGTGGCTACACGTCTCTGACTATTCCGATTCGCATTCTTCTCATTCAAAGCAAGTCATTAACTTTCGCCTGCATTACGAATGTCGATTACGTCCTGGCAACGGTCTGGGTTAAGCCGGCGCGGTTTGGTCACTCTCCGTCGACGACCCGCGGTGCGTGCATTTCTTGCCCAGATTCAACGCAGGTCAGCCTGAAGGGTTTCGTTTTCATCTCACTACCAAATGTTGGCAAGCACGATGTAAAGTTCCCAGGAAGACAATTTTGATTTAAGGAGCGTAAACAGGAGTAAACCCCTAAAGGCAAGCTAACTGTAAGAAAGAAATTGGGTGCACTGAGCAGCACAATCTAATACCCCCAGCTCTTCGCTCCACTTCCTCCGCCCACCTAAATTTTCACCTCCCTTTATCCAAGTAGCCTTTCGTTTGGTGAATTTAAGCAGAGTAAGAGCCAGATCCGATGCGCTGGCTAAAGCAGCCAGTCTCACCAGCGGTAAGCTTGACCGAATTGCCACCAACGGTGGTGGTGCAATCAGTGCGGGTGTACAGCGTCACTGTTCCCTTCGTCAGCATGATACGGGTATCGCCATCACCCGAAACTTGAACGATCAAAAACTCACAAGGTCGGGTGGCGCCGTTGGTAACAATACGGAAGCTTCCGTACGTGCCCGTGAAGGGCTCGACGCGGCAAACACCGGTGCCATCGTCGAAAAACACGTCATCCTCGACGAAATTCTCCTGGCAACCGCTGCCGTTGAAGAACTGGACGTAGACAACGCCTGGAACGGGAGTCGTAGTTTGGCGAGTGTCCAGACCAGCGTTGCCAGTGGGAACGGCGGAAACACCGGCGGCCGCAAGGGCGAGAGTGAAGAGGGTAGTGCTGAAATACATGTTGATTGTGCTTAGGGTGTTGGTGGAAGTGTTGTAAAGAGGTCTGGATTATTGGTGTCGATGATGATGGGAAATATAACAAGAGGGCATTGAGGACCTTTTTATATTCGCAAGAGAGCTCCCAGGATGCAACGACGCGGGCGAAGCGTTACACTCCATCGAAAACCTCTGAACAGTAAACACGAGGCGGTGTACTTCGTGATAGATCATAATACGCCTCTTAATGGCTTGAACGGACTGATGGTGATCCTACTCTTGGGCAACTGGGTTTCCCGCAGCGAATTGACGGTCCAGTCAGTAGCCACATGACTGTCGAGAACCATAGCAAAGCAATGATAGGGGGGAGGTATTGCCTCAGTCAATAGCGACCTCGCCACTATCACACACGGGAACACCGCACAGGCCGAGTAAAGACTCAAGCTCGTTACGAGGCATGAGCGCAGACGTTGCTTGAAGCAGTGAGATTCACACGAATCGATCTGGTGGACTTCAATGACGTGAGCTCGGACATGGCGACAGGGTCTCTAGACCTTTTCGGATAGGGGTTGCTGTTGGTCCGGTCATGTAGACTGGCGTATCTTACGATAATGTCTTCGTAATTGGCCAGATGGGAGACTGAGGGGGGCTTGCTATGTGAACGTCATCTGAGCCGCAGTAACTATAAACTTTGGAACGCGGTGAGAATTCGAGAAGGCAACAACGTAAGCCGTCTTTGGTACCACATAAAAATCCTATGATACATCACGCTTATGCGCTAAAACGAAGCCTCCGAAGTGTCGTTCGTGCGCCAGTGGAATTCTTGGCTCAAAGCGGCGGGATGGTCCACTCATACTAGATATGGCTTTCTGACCTGATCGAGTAGCGTTTTCGAGGACCTCAGCCTGCACCGTTGGTCGAAAATCACCGACAATGTATCCCTCTGACATATCATGGCCGTAGTCGGGGTGCTGACCCACGTTGTGTGGACCGTCACTAAGTCTCACCCCCGCGGGAGTCAGCACGTGGCGGCTGACCGAAAAACCAGGTTGAGACAGCCTACATGTACTCTTGAGGCGTAGAGCAATTTGGGCCCCCAACCGTAACTTAGCCCTAGTAGGGATGAGTACTGATTACTATCCCTTAAAGAGGGATAATATAGAGGTTTGTAAGTCTCTTCACTATGAGTCTCTCGAGTTTCTTGGTTGCTGTGTGTCGCATGATCTGTTCAGGTCGTTGAAGGCAATAAAAGAAAAGCTTACCATAGGTATCTAATAAAATTATGGAAAAATAATGAAAAAGGTACAAAACCTGACTAATTAGGCTACCAGAATGCTCTGCGCCACACGAGTACAGAACTTCACCGACATCACGGCCCGAGAATCCCGCTGCATGGCATTTGTGATGGTCTTGCATACTGTACCGTAGCTGACGAACCGGATCGCGGGAATCCCCGCACACTGCATGAAACCTTGGAAAGCCCGTAACGTGGCGTTAACCAGTCGGTTGCATGGTTAGCTCGAGGAAAAACGTGGTGTATTGTGGTCGATTTACAGGACCCTCTCGGACCGATGCCTCGATTCGGTACGGTACGCTCCCGAGGTTGTATGTAGTATGATTCCGTTTTGGTAGCGGCTCGCGTGGATTCCCGGCCCGGGCCGACGAGACTCAAGCTTTCTTTCATTGTCTTCAACGGTCTGAACAGATAATGCGCGACGAGACTCACGAGTGTGAACATGCGACTGCCGCTATCCCCTGAATATTCCCGTGAACGGCTTTTCCTTTCCGGCCGATGACGCGTGCGCCGGAGGTCACATAACCCATCTGACAGCTTCTTATCAAGCCTACAGGTCGGCCGACTGGTCAAAAAGCCAAGCCGACTTGTGGGGTCCAAGCGCCCTTGTGCCAAGCAGTCGGCTTGGCCCAGCAACCTAAGTAATAGGTTAGCTAAGCTTAACTAATAAAAAATTATATATTCTAACTATATTAATTTTTAAGCTATAACTATTACTATTTTTTTTTATAAATTTAGTTTCCTTTCCTTAATAGCCTGCTACTACGCTTTAAGCTAAGTTTTAAGTATTGTTAGTTTAATTTACTACCTTGCTCTTTTATCTATTGCTAGGACATGCGCTTCACTGTGCTACAACGTGTTAGTATCTTATTATGGAGGTGTTCTTAAGGTGTTGTTCTTACCTTACATGTGGTCTTTGTGAACTCGATCTTGAAGAATGTTACGGTCCAGAAGTCGACGGTGGGACGGCGGGCCTTATGACGGCACTCGGACCCCACCTCAGGCTTACGTAACGTCCCAGGCTGTCTCAGACGCCAAGACAATGGGACATCATGGGATTCTATAGGACAAGGAGGATATATATACAGGACGGGTTTCCTTTATACACTCCTTATAGTTAACTTACATATCTTCTGTGCGAGTACGTTCTCCTATATAAACTAATAGTTATTTTACTTTATTATAAGATTAAATTATCTAGCCGTGCTAAGTGTCGCATTAACTTATACTACTAAATAATCTATAAAGCACCGCGATACCTTACTGCCCTAACCTGGATCGGAATAAGGTGTGAGAGCCTCATAACAAAGAAGATCTAGCTCGTGAGCTATGTCGTGAGCTCTTATGTCGTACAATACCGCTTGAAAATGCTCTATGTAAGACTGTATCTAGACTAGTTATAGCTTCTTATAGTTCTGTAAAAGTTTAGACTCGTTGCCATTCTAAGATTCTATTAAACCTGTTCTCTGTATATTTAAAATATATTTTATAAATAATATATACTCTTACGAGTATATAACTACTAAAATTAAGCTTTAAGAAATATATCCCTTTAAATATAAAACATCCTAAAGTCTTGCTAAGTATTAAACTACTTAATATCTTATTAATTAAGGTTTTTTCTACTATAATTTTGTTAGCAACATGTTAAGAATAAATTAAAAATATATTACTTTACAATTATTACTAAAAATTTTAGCTTCTTATTTATAATATTTAACTTAAATATAATTTACTTAATAGTACTTGTATAATAGCGTAGAACTAAAAATATTTTATTAATCTATGTAGTAATAAGTAGGTGACGCTTATGTCTCACCTACTCTTTAATAGAGCTGTCTTTATAGTCTAGAACGCGTTAATAAGATATTCTATATATATATTTAGAATTAGTTACTTACTAATTAATAATTAATAAAAGTAATTATAGTAGGTTCGACTTTAGCAGCATAATAATAACTTTATCTATATTTAAAGCGTATAATTTCTAGCTATAAGCGTATTTATACTTCTAAAGAGGTAGATAAGGTAAAATATTACTATTCTTTATATATGCTATGCAGGTAGTTAAGCTTATAAGTTATATAATTATAAATATTTTCTAAACACTTTTATAATATATTTAGGATACGTTACAAACACATTAAGAGCTAATACTTCTCTAAGAATTAACCGCCATACATATTAAGGATAATTACCGTAAAACTATAAGACTAAGATAGCCTTTAGCCTAAGACTTTTATAATATAATTAAAATGTTTTTAAAACGCCTTAAAGTAGCTTTCCTTATTTTAGTTTTTAAGATATACTCGAGCAAGTGTAATAACTAGAATATATTAAAAATATATTATTAATAGGTTAAGAAAAGTAAGATAAAATAATTACTTTTTTATACTACCTTAAAAACTTTTTAATAATTATCTTATTAAGGTTACTTTGCTTAATCCTCTTAAAGTAAATATTAACTTCGAGAATCTCTTATTATATGTTACGGTCCAGAAGTCGACGGTGGGACGAGGAGCCTTATGACGGCATCCGGGCCCCACCTCGGGCTTACGTAATGTCCCAGACTGTCCCAGATGCCAAGACCATGGGACACCGTGGGACCACGTGACGTCCCAGGAAATCCCATGGGATCCCACGATGCCAGAATATGGGACATCGTGGGATTCTATGGGATAAGGAGGATATATATATAGGACAGTTTCCTTTGTTATGCTCCTTATAGTTAACTTACATATCTTCTATGCGAGTACGCTCTCCTATATAGACTAATAGTTATCTTATTTATTATAAGATTAGATTGTCTAGCTACGCGCTAAGTGTCACATTAACTTATATTACTAAATAACTTATAAAGTACTATAATACCTTACTACCCTAACCTAGATTAAAATAAAGTATAAGAGCCTTATAATACTTTAACTACCTTATAATATAATATAGTAGGACTTACTAGTGCACTAGCCAAAGTGTCAGCACCTAAAAAATCTATAAAAGAAGTTATAAAAGAGTAAGTAGAATAAATTACGTAACTCTAAGAAATTATTAATAAAATAGCTATAAAGGCGGAGAAATAGGAGGATACGAAGCATTAACTAAAGGTCTTAAAACTTAAACTTTATACTAAAAAGGGTTACTTAGGAATATTCCTAATATAAATAAAACTATTTATCTGCTATAACCTAAAGAGGTTTAATATAGAATAAGACAAGATCTTAGTCACCTATATAAATATACAGGATAAGGCAGCCTAATAGGCCTAACTATTAATTAATACCTACCTTAAAAATAACTAACTTAAGGACTATAAGTCGGACGCCACGAAGGAAGTTTTTAAGAACTAAAAAGCCTTTTATAAGGCTATAAAAGGGATATTTAGCACAGTTAATAAAGAATACTAGGCTAAAATATAACTATAACGCCTATAGTAGGAAAGATTAGTAGTCCTTTATACGTTAAAATTTAAGTAGATTATAGTAAAACTTAATAATTAGGGAGAAGCCTTACTTATAATTACCTACTATAATAGGCTAAAAGAAACTATTAAAGACAAACTAATATACTAACTAAAAGTAGATAACCTAGAAGAGCTTATAACTAACGCTATCTAAGTAGACAATCGCCTCTACGAATAAGAACTAGAAAAGAAACATAGTAATTATATATTTACAAAAAAGGGAATAATTAATTAACCTATCTAAGACAAGGACGGAGACGTCATTATAACTAACGAGGCCCGTTGGTATAAGAAGAAGAGCGGTAAGGGAAAGCAGCCTTACAAACTAAAGAAAGGTTACTAGGGCAGGAGTGGCATTCCGCAGGAAGAGCGAGAACGGAGGTTTAGGGACAAAGCCTACCTCTAATGTGGCAAGCAGGGCCACTTCGCCAAGGACTGTAAAGGTCAGGAGACTAAAGTTAATACGACTAACCTCCTGCGAGTGGCCATGACCACTCTCACGCTAGCGGAAACCGACGAGGTGGATCTTACGCAAGAAATCCCAGAATTAGTAAAAGAATAGGGGGAGGAACGAAAAACCCTCCATAAATATTAGATTTTCTAATAACTAGTAGACGACACCTGCTAGATATACAACAGTACGCTACATTATTTGTCTTAGTGTAAGGCAAAGGTAATCGTCCAAGAACCACACGCATGGGATGCCTACTAGCTCGCGGAGAAATTACAAGGACCTTTAAAGCATTACCTACGCCAGGTCACAATATAAGAATAGCATAAGCATGCCAAGTGGTGGCAGTGCACACGAAAAGGATATTAATAGCACTTTAAGGCCTAAGTTAAAGCTTCTTACTTTTTAGGAAGCTTAGAGCACTATAGGCTTAAGAAGAGTTAATATAGTATACCTAATAATTACTATAAGCACTTTTTAATCTACTAGACTAAATACTATAAGTAGAATAAATAATATTAATATTTTAACGTTACCTGCGAGATACACAGGTAATAAAAGTTTAAGATAGGCTAGTTCCCTTAGGGCTTAGACCCCCGCAACACTAGTATAACGATAGGGAATACGTAGCTAGAAAGAAACGTAGATTACTTAATAATTAAATAAAACTAATATAACCTATAGTACTTCGCGCACCTAAGCCTATAAGAGGAAGTAGCTTCTTTTAATAGCTATCTAGGACATAGTGTATTAGCCTAGAATAAATATTTTACCCTAGACTGCCTATAGCACGGGAACTAGGGGGTGTATAAATTTAATAAGATTAGAGAGACCTACGCACTGTATTAATAATAATATAAGTAGTATAGGGTTAAAGAAATCTTAAAGCTAGTCTAACTTAAGGGTTAAATATAGGAGGCAGAAGCCTTATAGGAAGGCTAAGACAAGTCTAAGGATTCTAAGGACTTAAAAAACTAAATCGTCAC
Organism: Bimuria novae-zelandiae CBS 107.79; assembly: GCA_010015655.1. Classification (NCBI taxonomy): domain Eukaryota; kingdom Fungi; phylum Ascomycota; class Dothideomycetes; order Pleosporales; family Didymosphaeriaceae; genus Bimuria; species Bimuria novae-zelandiae. Next base: position 364,245 of record ML976679.1, on the reverse strand, counting down.
TAGGTAATAAGCTATACTAGTAATAATATAATTATTATAGCTTATTAAGTTAATACTTACTAAGTTAAAAAATACTTAATTAAGAACATTACAGTGCACGGGTATTGTGTTATAGTACTTATTAACTTAAGGGTAAACGCATGTCTAATTATCCTATAAATAGTTAAAAAAATATAATATACTATATTATAATAAAAAGACACTACTATAGATAAGACTCGCGGACAGGACCTAATTATAAGGATATAGTAATAGTTAGCTACGCCTTAAGACAGCGCTAGTATAAGTTAATATAGAAGGCCTAAAGAGCTAACACGTCTTTACTATTATAAAGATAGGAGACATTAAAGCCATCGTTAGATATAAATAGCTAGAATAATATAATCTATAAATAGACTAAATTAAACGCACAATCCTCCCCTAGAATCCACTAGCAATAGCTTAAGTAAGCCCTAGCAAAAGGGGAACTCTCTAGGAACCTTAGGTAAGAAGGAAGAACTAACTATCTAAGATATAAAAGATATTAGTATATAAGATAAATAAAATCTTAAGGTAACACCTAAAATAGGTGCACTGTATATAGGTCTAAGAAACTAAAATAGTCCCTAAGGACCTAGGTCTACTAGAAGGATACAAAGAATTTATAGACCTATTTAAGAAACACGACAAGATAGTCTCACCTAAATATAAGGAGTAGGATTACGAGATACTACTAGTAAAAAGAGCTAAACTATAGCTAGAACGCCTAAGGCCCCTTACCTATAAATAGGAAAAAGAGTTAAAGGAGCTAATTTAGAAGAATCTACGCTTAAGGAAGTAAAGATCTAGTTAGAACCCTACAGCCTTCCCTATACTCTTTATTTAAAAGAAAGATGGCAGGTTGCGACTTTATATAAATTATAAATAGCTAAATACTATTATAGTTAAAAACTACTACTTATTACCACTAATAACGGAGCTTATAGATTAACTCCGAGGAGCTAAGTAGTTTATAAAATTTAATATTTAAGATAGATTCTATAGAATTTAAATAGTAAAGGGCTATAAATAAAAGATAGCTTTCTACACGCGATATAGCCTCTTTAAGTATATAGTTATACTAATAGGGCTAACTAACGCACTAGTAACTTTTTAAGAACTAATAAATTAAGTATTATATAAATACTTAAACGTATTCTGCACGGCATACCTCGACGACATATTAGTATACTTAAGCGGAACACTGGAAGAATATAAGGAACATGTTCGCAAGGTGTTGCAGAAGCTATAGGAGCACAGATTGCTCCTATACCCTAAGAAATGTGAATTCCATGTCACGGAAACGGAATACCTGGGATTTGTAATATCCCGGGAAGGTGTTAAAATGGATTTAAAGAAGATAGTAATAATAGAAAAATAATTATTATTAAAATTAGTAAAGGATATTTAATCCTTTTTAGGCTTTATTAACTTTTACTATAAATTTATTAGGAACTACTTAAAGGTCACCGCTCTACTAACAGAACTTATAAAGACAGGAAAATAGCGACCTTTACAGGAAGTAAAGAAGGGAGCTTTTAAGTAGCTAAAACGCCTATTCCTAATGGCACCCTGTCAGATTTGATAGTGTTCTGTCACTTTGAGCTAATGCAATGATGAGAATTGATAGTTGTGATAATTAATTGATGATGTTCGTGTTGTGTCTTGTTCGTGTTCTGTTAGACTGCTACCGAAGTCTTCTTTTCTTGGCGTAGGATTGCCTAGCCACCTTTACACTTTAAGTTTAGTGCAAAGTGCCATGTAATCGGACACACCCCCTTAGCTTAGGCTTATCCTTAAGCTAGAGACTATCTATCGGTGATCTAACAGTATCATCCTTTATAGTTTAATTTTAAAAGCCTCTATTCTCTGCTCTAGCTCGAGCAGGTTAACCTCTACGTTTATAATCTTATCTTTAATTTCTGCAAGTCCTAATTTATTTAGAAAGTTACTCTACTTGTTAGCTAGCAGGGCCTTCGTGAGCCTATCTGCAACTATGTCCTCTAAGCGTTAATAGTCTACCTTAATTATCTTTAATACGACCTCTTGTCTCAGCTAGTAATTGTAGATATCTACATAACGGAGCTTAGTCTGCAGCTTAGCGATCTCTTCGGTAATAAGCTAGATTATTTGCTAGTTATCGTAATTAATTGTGATAAGGGAATTGCTAAGGTTAATCTTTAGCTCCTTTAGTAATCGTGAGATGAACAAAGCTTCTTTAGCTACTTATAAGAGAGCTAGTAATTTAGCCTCTATAGTTAATATAGTAACTATATCTTGCTTATTTGCTTTCCATGCAATTAAGTTACTAAATAACTTAATAATATATCCTTGTGAGCTCTTGCGGTCGAGCGTATTATTAGCGAAAGAAGCGTTACTTGCCACCTCTAAAGTATCTGCACCCCTAAGCTAAAGACCTAGTAATCTAGTATCCGCAAGATAGAGGAGAACTTAGTTGGCAGCGGCTTAGTGCTCTTTGCTTAGGTTTGATAGGTATCGTGAAAGTCAAGAGCTTGCAAAGGTAATATCTAGTCGTGTAGTTACCGTAGCGTAGAGGATAGATCCTATCTTGCGCTGATATTAATTAACTTTGGCCTTACTAGCGAGCCTAGTTTAAGGAAGCAGTTTAACTACTGCTATAGGTGTTTCGTGCCATATCTTATGTTGCTTAATAAGGCGCGAGATCTTGTCAATGTATAAGGCCTATAAAAGCTAGATCTTTCCGTTTAGGCGGTCTCTAATGACTTTAACTCCTAGAAACTATTATAGGTCGTTACTACTAGTAAGTGTAAATTTAGTGCTTATCTTTGCTAGAGCAGCTTTAGCAGCTTACTGTTGTAACTTGTCGTAAGTAATAATAAGGTTATCTATATAGAAGAAGATAATAATGCTATCCTTAATAAGACAGCATAGCTCGTGGGGTACTGTTTTAAAACCTATATCACGAAGCGTTGATGTAAACTCTCTCTGCCAAAGTAGTAGAGATATGCGCAGTCCGTAGAGTGCTTTATATAGGTAGAGGACTGTGCCTACTCGCGAGTAGCCACGGGGCATTCTTATGTAGATTTCTCTGTCTAGCTTTGCGTGGACAAAAGCGTTAGTAACGTCGTGTTAGATAAGCTCTAGGTTAAACTAAGCTGCAATTACTATAAGCATGCGAAATAATTATCTTACTAGTATTACGGCGTAGGTTTCTTGTAAAGTAAGGTGCCGTTATTAATTACCTCTTACGACTAGTCGTGCCTTGCACTTCTATAGTCGATGGTGTTTATTAAACTTATAGGTATATACCTATATATAGTTAAGGATTTGGTGGCCTACTGCTTTTACTAGAGTGGCTGCAACCTTACTCCAGGATTTCATTTCCTTGTGGCTCTGTAGATGGGATCGCTTGGCTTCCTTCCACATATTGTAGAGAGGGTGGTCCTCGAGCTTATTTTAGCATATGGGTGGCTCTGGTAGCACGCTCTAATGCGGCTTCTTGCCTGCTATAATTATACGTCAAAGCTAGGCCTTATTAAGAACTTTACTATTATATTTGCTGGCGCTGCCAGCTTCGGTGCCTGCTATAAAAGTAGTAATCTATAGGCTTGTTTATAATTACACTGCTTGTGCTTTGCAAGATAGTTTAGGTTATTTATCTCTTGTTATTAACTAGGCAAGGAGTGCAACTAGTAGTAGAGTTAATAGAGGCGTTAGGTATTTATAGCCAAATTTCCTGCTTTGCCTACAGCCTAAGGTCTCCTTGTCCCCTTCCTTATACGATGTGTTAGTGATTGTTTTATCCTTATAAAGGACTCCGTCTCTAGGTTTTGCTAAGGTAAGGGAGGTAGCTCTACTAATCGCACCTAAGCTACGATTTCTTCTAAGGTGCTATGCATAAGGTTGTCTATTAAGTCTTTAGTCTTGCCTAAGAACACTAAGTCCTTATTAAAAATTATATCGCAGGTGCTGATAACCTTTGTAAGTGATAGAATCTAGATTCTCCAAATATTAGTTAATTAGTAGCTAACAAGGTAGCTAATCTATGCCTTAGGGTTAAGCCTTTAGAGCTTACTCTTACCGCGTTTTGTATCGTCGGTTATAGCAAAAGCTTTATAGCTATATGCTTTTAGGTGAGCTTAATTAGGTTTTCGTGGCTGGGTGACAAAGCTATTTTAAGAGGCTACTATCGTAAAGAACACTTCGTATGGTGATTACTAGTAATTACCGTAGTTTAGAGTTTAATTATAGAGGTAGACGGCGGCTCGGGTGATTTTAGGCTATATTTACTAAGGTAGGTTAGAGTTAAGTTGCATCGCGCGCGCTTTCTCCTTAATAACACCCCTTAAGCGTTTAGCTCCTCTATTTTATGCTTAGGTATTAGGTGCTAAAGGCTCAATTCTAATGCCTTGTGCCAAGCACTACCTTTTTACTTTAGCTTTAATAAAGAAGATTTCGTTGTCCGATTTAATAACCTTAATAGTGACGTTAAATTGTACTTTTATAAATTGTATAAAGCTATTAAGTAGCTTAATAATTAATCGTGCTGGGCGATTGTCTTTAAAGTAGAAGTCCTATATAAAGCCAAAGAATCGATTAGTGACTAGCATTTAACTTTTCTCTTTTGTAGAACTGTTAGTTTTAAAATCGTGGAAATTAATGGCTACCCTTTCGCTAGGGCCTTCTGTTAGATCCTTTAGTTGTCGGCGTATTTGTTGCTTAAGTTTAGCTCTTCTACAGGCATCGCATTTAGCTATAGTAAGCCCTTTTATTCTTACCCCCTAAGATTGCTGAACAAGGTGTTTAAGGGCTTAAGGGTCTGGATGACCTAGTCGTCTATGCCAGGTTAAGGCATCTACCTTCTTTAGCCTTCTGGTGTGGGTGTTGGTTTTGTGCGCTATGTGGGCAGCTGGTACACTATTGACAACTATATAGCGTAATGGGGCGGATCTGTACTTAAGCACCTATTGTCTATATAGCTCCTAAAGCTCTGCTAGCGTTATATTGTCTCTTCTCTTTAGAGTTATGGGGTCTGCTTTTATATCCTACTAAAGGCCTTGCTTGCGGAGTAATCGGAACGACACTAGGTTGCAAAGTAGATTAGGACAATAGGCCACATTGTCTAGCTGTATTATTTGGTTGCCACTTGCACTTTGTATATTAAGGTGGACACTCCTATATCCTTTAATCCATACTTGTGTATTGCCAGCCCATATAAAGTCTCCAGGCGACGGTGGCCTATATAAGACAAAGTAATTGATATCGTTAAAGATGTGGCAAGTTGTGCCTAAATCGAGGATAGCTAAGTATCGTAATGGGTACGTGTTTGGATCGGTATAGAAGGATGCTGCATTAAAGCTTGCTAGGATTTTAGTAATCTTTTGTCTATCTAGTCACTTATCGTTAGCCTTAGTAATTCGCGTTAGAGTAGGAGTGTGTAATAGCTTAACTCTTAGTATTTAAGATCTTAGTCTTTTAAGAGCTTTTAGAGCTTCTTGTAGCTCTAAGTCGTGCTCTAACCTAAATTAGATTAGCTTTGCTATAAAAGGCTTTAGCTTAAACTATTTAGGTTATTTTTCTAGGAATGCATAGAAGCAATCTCTTAGAGCATAACGCTAATTATAAGCGAGGTAGTGTTTACCACTAGCTGTCGCTAGCTCGTAATCGCTTGTGGCAGACTACTTAGTTCTAGTACTAAGACTATTATTTCGTTATTTAAGGGGTCTTCCCCTTAGTTTAAATAATACTGCTTTATCCATAAGAGAGGCGTCCCTCTTTATAGCCTAGGTGGATTCACTACCTTTAGCGAGAAATAACTCTGCAGTAGCAAAAGCGCCTTTTTATTTGCCCTTATTCGGGTGCTAGAGATTTATATAGTCTCGGAAGAGTCTTATTATACCTTCCCTAGAGACGGACGGGTCCTTTCTCTGGGTTGACTAAAAATTTGTGACCTATTAAGAGGTAACATAATTAACTACCTTTATAAAGTCTTCTTTAACTGCGCTTAGCTGCTAAAGCTCTCCTACCCCTTAGGTTTCTGCTTCAGTGGCCGCGTAATTATACTTATTTAGCCATATATGCCAGGTAGCTACGCTTCTCATAGGCTTAATCGCCTTATAATATCGGGTCCTTGCCCGCATTTGCTCATGCTCTAGGTCAACACTAACTCTGGCTATAAGATTACTAATCTATTGCTTAATTAATAGCTCTGGTAAACAGCAATTCTTTTGTAGGTGGGCTAAAACTATTAATTATAGGTAGATAACTACCTTATTAATGTTTACCCTCTCCTCTTTGTATTCGCGATTGTTTATCTTATAGTCTTCTAGGAGTATCTTATAGATATTAATATTGTCCTTATATGCCTTTGTGCCTTGCGTTGATAGTTGCGATAGGTGTATTAGTAAAGTGTTTAGGTTTGCAGTTATATAAGCTTATAATGCTTAGTAGAGGCTAATAGCGGGAGGCTTTAGCATAACGGGTTTCGTTTTCGGATCGATAGGTGAGTCTAGATTAATAATTTTCTAGATATTAAGTGGCTTGCATCGCATTTTGAGTTGTTATAGCTATATAGTAAAGTTATTATTATTAGTTAGGATAACTATAGCGTCTCTAAGGGTAGATTACGCCATTGCAACCGGTCGTATTAAGGTAGTAAGACTCTTAATTAATAGATTTAATAGTGTTCTGTCACTTTAAGCTAATGCAATGATAAGAATTAATAGTTATAATAATTAATTAATAATGTTCGTGTTGTGTCTTGTTCGTGTTCTGTCAGACTACTACCGAAGTCTTCTTTTCTTGGCGTAGGATTGCCCAGCCACCTTTACACTTTGAGTTTAGTGCAAAGTGCCATGTAATCGGACACACCCTTACTATAGATGTACGACCTAGAGCGGCGACATCGCATCTACACCAACGCATCTAAATATGCGATGGGGGCCATATTACTATAAGAATGCGATAATAAAAAATAGAGACTAGTCTTCTATTACGCGAGAAAGCTTTTAGGAGAAAAGCTTAATTATAAGATCTATAATAAAGAACTACTAATAATTATTAACTATTTTAAGTAATAGGAAGCATAGCTTAAGAGAGCTAAGCACTAAATAAAGGTGTTTTTTAATTACCTTAATTTAATACGCTTTATAATAACTAAAAAGCTTAATTAACGATAGGCTAAAGAGTCTAAATAAATAGTAGAATTTAACTTTTATATTACGTATCTACTAAGGAATATAAATACTATAGTAGACGCACTAAGCAAACGATTAGACCTTATAAAAGAAGATAATAGTAGTAACTATATCGTAATCTTAACCTAGGCAAAGGATAGAACCCTTTGCTTAAATAAAATATAGCTTGCACTAGCACTAGAAGTGCGACGCATAGACTTTACCTATTATAGACTAGTTATAAATAGGATATAGAATTATAATAGGCTTATAGACAAAGATTGCCAGGCGTATAACCTTTACTAAGCTATAAAAATAGTAGTACAAGACTACTAAAACTATATTTAGATTAGTAAGCAAGTAGCCCCGCTGTTAATTAAAAAGCTATATAAAAATAAGGACTAGGGACACCTAAGAACTACTAAGATAACGCGTTAAATTACGAATAAATATATAATTCCTAGGCTACGCTAGGTAGTATAAAAGGTACTAGGTAACTATTTAGCCTATTATAAGAATAAGCCTAAGAGATATAAGCCCTATAGCCTCTTATAGCTATTATAGCCACCCCTAAGACTATAGTCTAGCGTAACTATAGACTTTATTATAAAGCTACTAGTATTACTAGCACTAGGAAATAAGGATTCCTATAACTTTATTTTAGTTATAATCTATTAACTTACTAAGGAGTTAAGGTTTATACTAATTAAGGAAGCTATATTAGCAAGAGAACTAGCCTATATAGTAAAATAAGAACTAATATTATAGGTTAGACAACCTAACAAGTTTATTATAGATAAGGCTAAGATATTTATATTATCGTATTAGACTACGTTTATAGCTAAATTAGGGATTAAGTATAAGCTTACGACGAGCTTCTACCCTAAAATAGATAGCTAAATAGAACGTACTAACTAAATACTAGAATAATATCTTTAGATATATATAAATAAGCTTTAAGATAATTAGGTTAAGCTATTACTAATAGCCTAGCTAGCATACAATAGCGCAAGATTAGCGACTACAGGGTACTTGCCATACTACGCCAACCATGGATGCGAGCCAACGACTTACTGGGATTTGTTAAATATCTAGAGCGTCGCAAAAAACGTAGTAAATAAAGCTAAACTTATGCGGGACCTATATAAGACGCTACGCTAGAACATCGCGCGACGTAATAAGTAAATAGTGGAATAGGCAAATAAGAAAAGAATTAAGGGACTAACCTTTAAGAAAGAGGATAAAGTCCTCCTCTTATAAAAAAATTTTAAGATAATAAGGCTAAGCAAAAAACTAGATAACTTTTAAAAAGGACTATTTAAAATTTAAAAGGTTAAAGGACTAGTTAATTTTAAATTATAGTTACTTATAAATACACGAATCTACCTAGTCTTCTACAAGTTATTATTAGAACTAGCACTACTAAACGCCGAACTAAAAATATAACTTAAACTTAAAAATAAGGAGTATAAGGTTAAGGTAATTAAAGATTTATAAAAGATTAGACGTTAGTATAAGTACTTAGTAAAATAAAAAGAATAGCTAGAGAGCTATAATACGTAGAAACTAGTAAAAAACCTTATTAACTATAAAGAGGTCTTAGAGAAGTTCTACTAGAAGTATTTAAAGAAGCTAAGGCTAAGGGCTTAGGATTATTAGGATTAAAAGGCGGAGGATAAACAGACTAGTTTAAAGTAAAAGAACTAAGTATAAGATCCCCTTTTAGTTAGGTAATATTCTAGCCTAATAATTCTATCTCTTTAAGACGTTTAATCTCTTTAATAAATTTTATTAAGTTAGTAAGGAGCTTTCCCTTACGCTTCTTAAGTAAACGCTTTTACTTTAGTAACTTTTTCCTTTTATTATAAGTAGCCTAAAGGGCTACTATAGCTACCTTTTTTTTTTTTTTATTACTGCCTCCTCTAGGCGCTTAAGCCTATCTACCTTAAAATTAATTAAGGAAAAGTTTAGAACTATAGATTCTACTAGTTTATACTTTATAACGCTATTTTTATAATAATTACTATACTACGTCTTAAGAGAGAATAGCTTATAGGTTAAACCTTTTTTCGCGTAGTATTTGCAGGACACTATAGTAGTCTAATTAATTAAATTTATTTAATCTCTAATAGAATAACAATAAAAGATACTTTAAGAGGATATTAGCTACTGCATGGGGACATGCAGAGGAAGGAGGAGGATAGTGTTACGGTTCAGAAGTCGACGGTGGGACGAGGAGCCTTATGACGGCATCCGGGCCCCACCTCGGGCTTACGTAATGTCCCAGACTGTCCCAGATGCCAAGACCATGGGACACCGTGGGACCACGTGACGTCCTAGGAAATCCCATGGGATCCCACGATGCCAGAATATAGGACATCGTGGGATTCTATAGGACAAGGAGGATATATATACAGGACAGTTTCCTTTATTATGCTCCTTATAGTTAACTTATATATCTTTTGTGCGAGTACGCTCTCCTATATAAACTAATAGTTATCTTATTTATTATAAGATTAGATTGTTTAGCTACGCGCTAAGTGTCGCATTAACTTATACTACTAAATAACTCGTGAGGTACCACGATACCTTACCGTCCTAACCCGGATCGGGACAAGGTGTGAGAGCCTCATAACATTATATAAGGATTTTAGCTTATCCTTTTATAAAGCAAATAATATAAACACTTAAGGAGTTATTATATATGCCTTAGATATAACCCTAAAATAGGTTAGCAAGTTATTTATAACATGTTCTAAAGTAGTTATATCTATATCTATCGCGTTCTTATGCCTTTACTTATACTTAAATACTACACCAGTAAAATCCTTTCCCTCTAGCTAATACGTAATCTATTGCTTACGTATAATAGATAATATTTAATTAAGATTATTAAAGTATATATAAAGCTCAAAGAGAGGCTTTATATTATTCTAATAATAGTATTATTTTAGTAAAGTACTGCGAAGAAATAAGCCTATAGTAATATTAAGTATATAATCTAAACCTATTATGAAGAGTTTTATTAGTTATTAGCCTAAGATTTCTTACGTAATTTACTAGCTTTACTATCTTTTAAATAATAAACTTTAATAGCTTATTTAGTAGCGATGGTGGATGTAAATGCTCTCTAAATAAAGTTAGAAAAACGTATAGTATAGTAATAAGGTCCTCTAAAATAATATATAGAAAAAAACGTTATAAGGCGTAACGATAAGTTTTCTAGCTCCTTATAAATAATTAACGCCTACCTAATATCTCAGGAACGTATTAAAAATAAATTACGGATATATTAAGAAGATATTAAGAAAACGTTAAGAAAACATTAAAGAGCCTACTATAAGTCTTGCTCCTATAGCTTTGCTATTTAATAATAAAGTTACTAGTATTAGTACTGTTTATTTTATTACTAGAAGATAGTAATTCCTATAAATAAAAAATGTTATATCTTATAATAGTTAATAATAGTTTTAGTAAATAAGGGGTTATATGTTATATAGCGTAGTTCTAGCAGTATCGATAGTATTGTACCTGCCTATTTAAATCCTAACGGACTTAGAATCCATTAAGAACGTGCTATAAGTTATATTATTTGCTTACTATTTATTTTATTAAACGTAATTCTAATTAGCATGTTATATATTAAGATACAGATATAATACCTTACTAAAGCCTTCTTTACAGGCTTTAGAATAAGCTATATTTAATAGTTAGTATCTTTGTAATATGTATTAAACATGTTACGAACGCGTTTATATCTTATTAAATTAGATCTAGGTTAGAGCCATTAATGCTCTTACAGAGGTCTTACATTAAAGCCTATATTTATTTAGTTATAGTTAAGTGTAATAGCGCTTGTAAAGTGTTATAAAGATATTTATAATAAAAAACCCTACTATAACGTATTTTCTATTTCTTTCCTCGAGCATAATTTAACAAAGGCGAGGTTACTATTATAGGACTGTAGATTTAGCTCTAGCTACATTATACCTAAACTATCATTAGAACACGTTCTAAACTTATTAGTAATATAGTTATATATACTTACTAAGGCGTGCTTAATATTCGTAACTTTTATAGTATTAATATAATATATATATCTATTTTAATAAGTACTAAGATATTTAGGTAATTCTAGTGAAAATTATACAGTTTACTTATCTCTTTTAAAATTTAAGATAAAAATCTAATCCTATATAAGTGAAATCTATAATTTTATACTATAAGTTAAATTTTTCTAATACTAAAATTGCTTAAAACTATATATTTCCTTATATAAAATGTCTTAATTTGTTGAATGGGCTCCTTTAGCTAGCTACTTATGGGATAAGCACTTAAGTAGTAAGAGTAAGAGTAGTGTACGGTGTGCACAGCGTACGGATGGTAGGGGTGGGCAATAACATCTGGTTCTTGCTTGTCTTGTTCGTCGTACGGACGAAAAGGAGAATATGTACATGTTCGCGCACGGCTGTTCGCGCACGTGCACGCGCATCCTTCTCGCGCGATAACTAGTATTCCGACCGTAACCCTGCTGCGTACGGACATAATTCGTATTTTTAAGACCTATATTTTTAGACTTTTTCCCCTCTTTTTAAAAAACTTTAATATCTTAAAAATCTAAAATTATAAACTTATAGATTTTAGCTTTTTATATAACTTTAATTAAGAAAGTATATTTTAATATCGCGTAGATAAAAGGTTATAAGGCTTTAAAATTACCTATTTTCTTTGATTTTCCTGGTAAAAAGCTGCGCGTCGAGTGACGGTGCGTACTGACTGCCAAACCACGGTACCAAATAAACGAGCGCAAAGCTAAATACCTAGATACTTAAAAAACCCGTCTCCCCCCACCCTCCTTCCATTATGTACAAAAGATTCTGCAATGTCACCTAACCCCTGTCTGCTCCCTGGGTTACATAAACCAACAAGCGCCAAGCCGAAAAGAGTTCCGAGCTGAATGTGTCACGGTTTATGGCTCCTATCCTGCGAGATAGTTGCTCCTACCATGATGTGGTTGCAACCTTCCTTCTACTTATCTAGGACTAGCGTTGTTTGTGCCTGCGCACATATACTTTCTGTAGCTCCTAGATAGTATAACCTTAGTTTAATCTAATAATCTTTTCTACTGGGTACTGTCCGCTCAGCGCTCTACTCACCGCGATAGTTATAAGCCTAGCTTGCACCTTAGATTGTTCTTACCTACTACTATAACGTTACTTAACACATAAGCTACATGTTGCTATACCACGTTCTTTATAACGTACCTATTACCGCGTTTTTATAATGTATATACTAGGATCTCTATCTAGATCTATTAATATAGTTAACTATAGCCTCTATAATAGCTACTAAGTCGAACCCCGCAGTGACGCGTGTTACTATTATATTAAATATATTAAATAACTAGTTTACGTTATTATTTATTTACTAAAACGTCGCTAATTAATATAGTCTTTAATAATATATTAACTTTAACGTAGCGAAGGAGAATCTCCCTAAGCTATAAAAGCTAATTAAGCCTTAACTTACTAATTATAAGCTTAAAGCTACTAGACTCTCTTACCTTATTATTAATAATTAAAACTTATACTAATAGTAATGCGATTAATAGAAACGCTATTATAATAAATACTATACTTAAATAAAGGCACTAGCTAATCTAAATATAAATATTAGTAAAATAATTACTACACGTTATATACACCTAATTAAGGATCACGATACCCCGTATAATTAACTAGTTACTCTTAAAAAGTTTCTTTATTTTATAGATGCGACACGTTATTATAAGCTAGCTAATAAATATAATACTCTTAAGACTACGCCACGGGCTATAAAGAAGATTAAGTAATAACTATTAAACTAGGTATATATTATAGCTTAGGGTAAGGCTATTAGCCTACCTAAAACTAATAATAATTAATTATAAAAAGACTTCCTTATTACCTATAAGATACTTAATTAAGAGTACGCTATATCTTACCTACGTAAGATCTTTAAGTATAAAGCGTAAGGCACTATTACTATAATTTTATTTTTAAAAACTTACGTTGCTAAGATAACTACCTATCTACGCTATATAAAACTAATACTTAATAAGCCTAGTAGTATCTACTACTAAGCTAAGCATTGCTAAATAAGTTAATTCTAAATATAATAATAGCTAAGGTAGTAGTCGCGACTAAGACAAGCTATCTAAAAACTATATCTATAAAAATAAGCACTAGTATGCTAACTACTTTATCTTTAATATATAATACTTATAACGTCTAAAAAACTATTAGGTTACTACTAAGGCTATATAGAAAGTTAAGAAAGTATAAAAAGACTTTAAAATTAATAATTATATTAAGACTACTCTAACTAAATAAGTAGCCTAATAACTATAGAATACTAAATTTTTATAAATTAATAATAGTAATCTTCTTACTAAAGATAATAATACCTTTATAGTAGTTACTAGCCTATTATATATTAGTATTAATTAAGTTAATTCTCTTAAACTTAAATTACTCGAATCTCGATTAAATAACGTTTTAAATATAATTACGCTAGATACTAATACTAAGCCTAAAAGAAAGCTTATAGTAATAGTTAAAAATAATACTAATAAGACTAAGCTTCTTAATTAATAGATTATTAATCTAGGGTCGAACACCTACGTTATTAATACAGAGTTATAGCACGGCTAGAAGAGGATAAATGATAATCTAAAGCGTCGCTACCTCCATGCTGGCAACAGCCACATCCTTATTATGGCTTAGGGCACGATAAAACTCGTCGCTCGTACACCACATAGACTACAGACGCTAGAGCTAACGCACGTCGCGTACGTCGAAGGCTTTCTTATAAGCGTATTAGGACTCGCTCGCTGTCGTACAGAGTCTATCTACTTTAACTCTGGCTAAGATATCCTGTACATGCATCAGCTGTCCTACGTTATTACATAACTTAAGTATAACGGAGGTTACTAGCTTATTAACGCAGAGCTATTACATTAACTACCTTTATTATTACTATACTTAATACTAAGTATATTTAGAGTATTATATTGCCTATCGTACGTACTAAAGCTAATTAATATTATTAACTAATATATTGCTTATTAAATATAGGGCTATCAAGGCTAGAAAGTAGTTAACTAAGTTAAATTAAACGTTACTAGCGTTTAACTAACAGGACACCACTTTAATTATCTTTATTAAATATATATTAAAGCTTAAATAACTTATATTACTTTAAAACCTCTAGCTAAGAGCTGTGCATAATAATCTTTTTATTTAATTATAATAGATTATATCTATATTATTCCTGTAGCAGAGGAGTATATTAATAGTAGTAAGAACGCTCTACACTTTATAGACAAGTACTTAAAGTAGTATAAAATCGCTATAGTTAAGCAAAAAGACAAGCTAACTCTTATATACTAGTTTATAGTTTTAATTTATAAGATTTAGCGCGTGTATAACGCTAACGTAGTTATTATTTAATATAACATTAAAAAATGATTTAGAAACAATCTTATTAATATAATAAAAGAACTAAGTATACTATATAAGCTAACACTATATAGTATAAAAAACCTAAATAGAATTATTAAATGCACTAGTAAATTACTAACGCAGTAAGCTCGCGCTATACGTATATACGCTAATCTGCTAAAGAGTCTATTACATAAGCTGTATCGCACTGCCACATACATCCTTAATCGCACGCCTACTAAAGCACTAGGCTGGAAGACACCGTACGAGGTAGTATAGGGACGAAAGCTACTTATTACTTATATAAGACCTATTAGCTATCGCGCCTACGTCTATAGCTATAATTTAAGAGCTATTAATAAGCTTAAATCGTGCACTCTAATTAGTTACCTTATTAATTACTAAGGCACTAATATCTTCTGTATCTAGCTACCTATAAAAGATACTGTTATTATTATCCGCAACGTTATATTTAAGCCTACACACTTTTTTAATAAAATAAATAGGTACGCATTAGGATTAGTGCTTAAAGAGATAATTAAACTACTTAAATATTTAAAAAAAATATTAATATAATAATATTAGTATTAAAAATCTATTAACTATTTATTAACGTTGCTGCCTAGCAAAGACACCTATAACCTTAGCTTTAAGAGCTATAGGCTCTTAGGTAAGAGGTAAGCAGGTTAATAATATATTTAAATTAGTATAGTAATAACTACTTACTCTAAGACCTATAATATTTACTACTATAAGCACTTAGACTCCTAAAAGTAATATAATACTTAAGGGCTATCGCTAACGCGGCAAAAGAGCTCTATAAAATATTAATTTAGACCTAACTAATATAAACTTAATACTTACTAGCAAACGCAGTTAAAAGCAGAAAGATCTTAATAACTTTATAATTTATATATATAGTACTAAGAGCTATACCTCTTATTAACTATCTCCGTACGTTTTTAACTAAGATTCGCTCTAGACCTACTATAGATAAGATACTAAGAATCTATTAGTCTTAGCTACTATCCTTACCGAATATAGTAAAGCAGCTTAATATATATATATTTAAAAATTAATTTTGATACGCTATAGAAGTTAAGTAGCAAGCTCTACGCGCTAAAAGAGTCTTTAAAAAAAACTATAAAAATAAAGGCTACTATAGATACTAAAGTGCTACTATTAATGTAGATATTTACATATAAGATTAACAAAAAAGGATACCTCTTATAGTTTAAAGCTTAACTTATTATTTAAAGAGATATTTAAGCTCTATTTAATAATACGTACGCTACTATATTTATAATTCGTAACTTTTACGCTTTTATTATAATTAATAATTACTTTAGTCTAGAACTAAAGTAGTACGATGTCCCTACTACCTTCTTAAATACTAAGATTAATTAAAAACTATACGCTAAAACACCTAAGGCATTCTACTATACTAAAGGCGAGATTATGCTAGTGCTCCGCACCCTATACGGCCTAAAGGAGTTACTAATTTTATAGTATAATAAGCTACGTTAATAGCTTGTTAAGCTAGGCTTAAAGCTAGTTAAAGGCTTTCCTTACTTATATATAAGCCGCTAGCGTATCCTATTTATCTATATTAATAATATTATTATAGCATATTATTAGTCTAATGCCTATTACTATAGGTCCTTTAAGAAAATCTAGTGGACCTATACAATATTAAAGCTATAAGAGATCTTACCTAGTTTCTTAAAATCCGTATCATACGCGATTAAGCTCTATATAAGATATAGCTAATTTAAGACGCGTTTATTAATAAGGTGTACGCTTAATTTAGTATTAAAGCTATTAGTAAAGCTTTAAACGTCTTACTATTAGAGAACTAGTTACTACAATTTACTAAAAAGATAAATACTACTCGAATAAAGCTTTATTAGTAACTAGTTAGCTCCTTAGTATATATTACTATTTAGGGAAGACCTAACGTCGCTTAAACACACGTCGTCTTTACCTACTACCTTACTAACCTAAGATAGTCTTACGTCTTAAAGATTTATAAGACCTAGCGCTACCTACTTAGCATAAAAGCTTTTATTTTTAAAGCCTTTATAAGCGCGTAGGATATAGCTAAATATTTATTTAATAATTTAATATACTATAATTCTCTCTTTTTTAGATCCTCTAACGCCTTATACGCTAATAAGCCTAAAACTTACTAAAACTTTTAAGGCTATACTTTTAAGTTTAGTAAACTAATAATTAACTAAAAGTTTATAGTATAACGTATAGATAGAAAATTAACTATAAAATTTAAATTAATTACTCTATTACTTACTAGCTTCTAAATAGAAAAATAAATGCAATTCTTCTCTAGTATTAACCTTACCCTTAATTATACACCTACTATCTAGTATAATAATTAGTAAACTATTAGTATTATTACTAAATAATAAGATAAACTTTATATAAAAGTTAAGCACGTTAATATCTACTAGTTTTAAATTTAATAGGAAGTTACTATCTTACGTATTAACGTTAAATAGGTCCCTACTAATTATATACTTACTAATAGACTTATAAAAATTCTATTTAAATAAAAGTTTGCAAACTTCGTACGCTAAATTAGCCTTATTAATATTACTAAGCGCCTAAAGGGCCTGCGTTAAATAGATAGCGACGATCTTAATGGTATCTACATACACTAATACTAATTAGCTGTTATTGGCTCCCTGCGTGTGCGTCAACGCCAGCTGGGGGGTGTGTCACGGTTTATGGCTCCTACCCTGCGAGATAGTTGCTCCTACCATAATGTGGTTGCAACCTTCCTTCTACTTATCTAGGACTAGCGTTGTTTGTGCCTGCGCACATATACCTTCTGTAGCTCCTAGATAGTATAACCTCAGTTCAATCCAACAATCTTTTCCACTGCGTACTGTCCGCTCAGCGCTCTGCTCACCGCGACGGAATGAGTTCCGAAGCCTGGTTTCGCATGCGCGGTAGTGCAAGCAAATTCTGGAGATGGGGGAATTTGGCGATGCGTGGCTGCGAGTTTGGGCTTAGGGTGTTTCAAAGGGCAAATTTGTGGTAGGGCCTCGAATGGTCGGAGGAGATTCTGCTGATCTTGGGTGGGGTGCTGGTTCTGTCCTACTCTGAGTTGAGTCACGTATGTTTATTGCGTATATATACAACTGAGTTCCCTTACTGTATTAACACTCCTAGAAGGAAATCCAGGCGTGGTTCTTATTATTAAATTGAAGTGTTTCGAGCAACAACATTTTGCTGTAACAGTGAACCAAGGCGGCTCTAGAGGTTAAGCCTCTTTCACAATCGCGACTAAGATTTATTACGATACTTGCTTAGCTATTGTTGTGCTGCCTTAATCTGGCTAAGTTACCTGTACTCTGAGGTCGCCCATCGCACGGGCTATCAGTCTCAACACCTTTACTCTGCCTTAACTGTAATCCTTTCCACTTTCGACATTCGATTTTCCTACTTAATTCATTTAATCAACTGTAATTGGTAGTCACTCGGCTCGTCTCGATTTCGCCTTCGCTTTGAACTGACGTATCACTTGGTACGACTCGATTCGTTCCATTTTGCTACCTACCGGCGCCCTTACTGAGTTCACATTGATATAACTCCCAAGTCCACAAGAAGGCGCGGCCAGACCATCTATTCCCAATAGTGCCACAACAGTGAGGCTAAATTGCGGTTGTCCTTAAAATCTACACGCTAGCCTCAGAGACCCACCGAAATGCCCGCCGTGCATAGTTAAGCACTGCATCTACCTTATCAACGGAGTGCAGAATGACATACCCAGACGCGGTCACATGTTCTCTACCAAGCGCGGTGCTCAGGAACCCGAACAATCATGGTAGACATACTCAACAATGAAAAATGCTTGCGCAAGTACAAGATTGACTTGCCGACTACTATCACGGAATACATTGACAGCATTATACACTGTATGGAGAAAAATGAGGAGGGCATGCGTTGTTGGCATAGTTGGTAAGTACGGATAAGCGTAAATAACCCGAGAGAATGCTCGGCACCCTGGGGCCGGCCGAGCTCACCCGAAGCAACGTGATCACTTCGGCCGAGATATTGAAGCCCATCCTCTAATCCCAACATCCTCTCCCTTGGGCTTAGCACGTCGCAAAACCCTCGAAGTGTTCAAGGTCGCTTTGACGGTGACATTTCGAACCTCGGTAGCCGCCGACAGCAATCGATGCTTTTCACTGTACTTCCACTTTTAGTATGTGGCCTTTGAAGTGGAGCAACTCATGCTTTGTGAACTTCCTGATGAAGATAGTGGCACGAGTTAAAGTGCTTGCGAGGCAAGTAAGGCGTATATGGTTGGAATTCATCTGCAAAATGATAAAACCAGGCGTAGAGGGATCTGTTCTCCAGTCTCCTCACCATAGCGCGTTATTATCTCAACAGTCCCCTCATCACCCTTAACAAAGTGCGCGCACGCGTTAGTGTCTAGTAAAAACCTCCCCTCCAGATAATTTGAAAAGTATATGCTTTCCTACTCCAAATGCCATGTTCATGCCACCACTGTGTTTATTGCCCTTGTGAAGTACGTTATCTTATTATATTATTAAGATAAGTCGCTGTAAAGGTGTATAAAGCTAGTGGGGTGGCGCGCTATTAGGACATAACATGTTAAAGTAGGGCGTTGGCACTTTTCTATACGCCTTAGCTAAGAAACCTAACTTATCTACTACTTACGTAATAAGTTACGCGTCCTAAGATTATTAAGAGTCCTAGAAGTATCTTAGTATCTAATACTTTAGGACAATTAGGACTCTAAGATCTTTAGGACAGGACTTATATATTAGAACTTAAAGATAGACTTTTAACTTCGTGTTTAACATATTAATAATTTATTATTTATATGTAACTTAGGCCCTTATTAATTTAATTATAACTTACTTCACTTTTAATACCAACGCCCTGTTAATACGCGCGAGCTATTAATACCATTTCCTTGTCTTTGTGACGGCCTAGCATGCCGGCAGGTCACAAGACCTCGCGTACGAGGCGCGACTATCTTACGCCCTAGTGTGACTACTCGGGCATCCAGCGCAGCTACCTTGGATAGATGGTTATTCCGCTCCGACAGCTGCGCACAAAAGCGCGCAAGCCCTATGTACCTACAGCCTCCTTATCTTAGTGTAGCTGAAATAGAGTCAACTTACCTCATCTACTCTTTCCATGAAGGAGCCCGTGCTTGTTCTCACAGCCTTACTAGTACTCTTGCCTAAGAACTAACCTTTAACTCTTTGAGGCCAGCTACCTTATTGGGTTTTAACACGAGCTCGCTTGCCGGACACGTTATTATCGTTTCGTAAATTCCCGCTCACCATGTGACCTGCCCCACATGTTAGTAATCGATTATCGTACGTTATTTAAGTCGGGCACCCTAGTTTCCGACACCCCATAGTTTCCGACACCCCATAGTTTCCGACAGCCCTGCAACCTCGCCCCCCACTATGCACCACGACCAAATATTAACTTTAAATAACTTAATTCTTTGCACTATTTTCGCTACCTTTAAATAGCTAGATATATAAAAGAAGATGTCTAGAATACGCTCGTAGACCTTAAATCTAGGGTCGCTTTAGCTACTACTACTACTTAATATAGTGTCCTACGCAATACTCTTCGCGGCTACTTTAATAGTACCTAACCTTATTAGTACGCTTACGATAGTAAATAATAGCTTATAACTATTTAAGAAGAGCTTCTAGAGAAATAAATTCTTTAGTAAGAGGCCCTTAGTTATGCGCTAACGCACGCGCAAGTGTAGGCTATTATAATTACTATTCTTAAGTAATAGGGTAACTATAAGAACCTAAGGAAGAAGTAGACTAGTTACTTTATATAACGCTACCTAGCTATTAAGTTAAAGTTAGGTCGCTGGACTAGCTAGGAACGCGTAAATAAGGCTACTCTAGAAAATATTAGGCACTTGTTTAACCTGTATAAAATAGTAAGCTAGATTCCCCCCCCCCGGCGCAGGTATAATGCCAACGAGGATAGTATTATAGAGGGCTAGGGCATTAATAGGCTTGTTATAGGCTCCTCGTAAGAGAGCCTAAACGCTATACTAGTTAAAATAATAAATACCTGCACTTAGACCTCTATAGTAAAGTATATCTCTGCGCTCGGCGTCGCTCTAGACCCCCTTATTATCTTTAAGGCTAAGAGCATCCAGGAGCAGTGGTTTAAGAAGGAGTTTTTAGCTTAGAACCTAGGCTAGCATGTTACCTTTTCGCAAAATAGATAGACGAGTAATGACATCGCTGTCAAGTGGCTAGAAAAGGTGTTTTTACCATAGACTGAGCCTAATTGTCCGATTATATGGCCTCTATCTGTTGTGGATATGAGGCTGGAGCACTCTCTCTTTTGTACTATTCTAAATAGGGCTAGCGCTGCAGCGGCACTTATTTAGAGCCTCGCACACATCTACATTCCAGAGACACACAGAACACGAACATTATTAATTAATCATCACATCTATTAAATTCTTATTATTGCATTATCTTAAAGTGATAGAACACTATTAAATCTAATAATTAAGAGTCTTATTGCCTCCGCTAAGCTAATTGCAATAGCCCTATTAACTCTTAGAGATCCTACAGTGATCCTGACCAACTACACGAACTACACACTATGGCTGAACCAGCTAAAAACAAAATCCTAATTCCTAAAGGTCTGGAACATTATCAACCCAGCGCTGATAGATGAACTAAGACAGAAACCCGCAATGCCGATACCTCCCGCGATAGGCAACTACTAGCCAAGCACGGCGTATACGACTGCGAATCCGAACAATATGCTAATAATGCCCTCACATCTATCGACGGCAGGCGCGAAAGCATACAAAGACGATAGCGATTATTATAAAGGATAGCTAGAAATATACAAGATTATGGATCGCGAATACCAAGAGGAATAGGTTAGCCTAAACTAAGTAGTTACTATTATCTAATTAATAGTTTCTGCGCATCTCCAGAACAACTACTACTTTTTAAATTAATTAATTAGACAGTGGATTAATAACCTTATAATTATAGTTAGGGTAGACCTGCAAGACGAATATAGACAATTAAGAGTAAGATACTAAGAAGCCCTTAAGCTAATAAGAATAGCTAGATTATAGGCTACATGGCTATCTGAGTACGATCATGCAGCCACAGAAGCAAAGACTAATTAGGTCCTAGAGCTTTAAAGGCTAGACTTAGTTAAAGAAGACTTTATAAAGGCAGTTATCTATGTCGCACCTATGTAGGTAACAACCTTCTAGTAATATAGAAGCAAGGATGCAGCTGTCTCACAAAAGCATATAATAAAACTCTTCTAAGACTACATAATCCTGCAGCACCTAATTAAGGGTAAATAAAAGGGCGCTTTTGCTACTATAGGTTTATCTCTTGCTAATAGTGGTAAATCTACCTAGGCTACAGACAGGGACGCCTCTTTTATAGATAAAGCAGCAATATTAAAATATTAGGGTAGACCTTATAAATAACAAAATAATAGTCAACGTACCAGAGCCAAGCGGTCCGCGATTATAAACGATAAGCCAGCGATAGCTAGTAGCCTTAAGTGCCCTACTTATAAACAACGCTATAGTCTATAAGACTGCTTCTACGCTTTCCTAGACAAATAACTAGAATAGTTTAGGCTAAAGCCAAGCATGGTTACCCTAATTAAGTTTAGGCTAGAGAATGACCCTGCGCTTTAAGAAAGCCTAAGGATAATAAAAAGGGCTAGATTATAGGCACCTACAATCAAATTATCGCATACTCCTACTCTAACTTAAATTACTAAGGCTAATAATGAGTGACTAGATGGACGCAAGATTACTAAAATCCTAGCGAGCTTTAACGCCGCATCTTTCTATACTAAATTAAACACATACCTATTACGATGCTTAGCTATACTTAATTTAGGCATAACTTGCTATGTCTTTAACAATATTAATCGCTTTATCTTATACCAGCCACCGGCGCTAGGAGACTTTATATAGGCAGGGAATACACAAATATAGATTAAAAGATATAAAAGCGTCTATCTTAACATATAAAGTGCAAGCGGCAATTAAATAATATAGCTAGATAATATAGCCTATTACCCTAATTTGCTCTGCAACCTTGTATTATTCTAATTACTCTGGAGGCAAGGCCTTTGGTGGGACATAAGGATAGACCTAATAACTCTAAAGAGAAAAGACAATACTATGCTAGCAGAACTCTAAGAATTACATAGACAATAGGTGTTAGAACACAGAACAAGGCTAGCAGGTAGTATTCCTACTAATGCTACGCACGCCACTCACAAGACTAACACACGCACTAAACAAAGACCGCAGAAGGCAAACGCATAGACCTGGCACTAGTAATTAGGCTATCTAGGCCCTTAGGCCCTTAAACACCTCGTGCAGCAATCTAAGGGGGTAAGGATTAAAAGTCTCCCCACGGTAAAATGTGACGCCTGCGGCAAAGCAAAACTAAAACGGCAAATACGCCGGCAAGCCAGGGAGCGAACTAAAGGCCCTGGCGAGCGAGTCGCAATAGACTTTCACGACTATAAAGCAGATAGCTTAACAAGAGAGAAGAGCTAAATACTAATTACTAATTAATTCTCTGGCTTCGCATAGGACTTCTACTTTAAGGATAACCGCCTAGCACGGTTAATTATTAAATTACTTAGCACTTTTATACGGTTCATAGAAGTACAATACAACGTTATAGTGAAAGTAATTAAATCTAATAACAAGATCTTTTTTATTAAAACTAATATTAAGAAGTGGTGCGCGGCGCAAGGTATTAAGATTAAGCCTTTAGTATTAGATACTTAAGCACAAAATAGAGGAGTAAAACACTTAAAAGGTGTAATTAAAGAGAAAGCGCGCGTAATACAACTTAACTCTAATCTACTATAGTAGATATGGCCTAAGATCACGCGAGCTGTAGTCTACCTATATAATTAAACGCTAAATTACACTAACTAATAGCGATCTCTATATAAAGTGTTCTTTACAATAGTAGCCTTTTAGAACGGCATTGTTACCTAACTAAAGAAGCCTAATTAAGCTTACCTAAAAGTATATGGCTGTAAAGCGTTTGTAATAACTAACGACATAAAACGTGGCAAAAGCAGGCTTCAGAGGCTTAACCCTAAAGCATAGATTAGCTACCTTATTAGCTATAGATCAACTAATATCTAGAGAATATAGATTCCCTCTCTAACAAAGACGATCAGTACTCGCGATGTAATATTTAATAAGGATACTATATTCTTAGGCAAAACTAAAGATCTAATAAACAACCTTATGCACAGCACATTAGAAGAAATAGTAGCCTAGGTGCAATTAGTAGAGTTACCTCCCTTACCTTAATAAGAGCATGCCACTAAGTCCTTCTTTAAGGATAAGACAATTAGTAAAGCGCCAGAGGAAGAGGCTCCTGAGTGTAGGCAAGACAGAAGAGCTGGGTACGAATATCTAACGCCTCTATTAACGCTGCTACTAGTAACACTCCTTGCACAACTAATAGCAAGAGACAATTAAGCTATACTACTATAAATAGTGCAAACAGGATAGTTATAAACAAGCCTATGGGCCGTAGCCTTTATGGCAGGCACTAAAGCTGGCAGTAGTAGCAAATACAAAGGCAAGACTCTTAATAAGGCGCAGCTTTAATAAATAATTATATTAGGTAAGAAGCTACATTAAAGTGTGCTTTTAGAGCCACCCACATGCTAAAGCAAGCTCGAAGATCACCCTCTTTATAATATATAGAAGGAAGCAGAACAATCCTATCTACAGAGCCACAAGGAAATAAAGTCTTAGAGCGAGGTCGCAGCAGCTCTAGTAAAGGCAGCAGGCTATCAAATCCTCGACTATATATAGGTATATACCTACAAATTCGATAAACACCATCAATTGCAGAAATGCAAAGCAAGGCTAGTAGTGCGAGGTAATTAATAGCGGTACCTTACCTCGCAAGAAACCTACGCCATAATACTTATAAGATAATTATTCCGCACGCTTATAGCAATTATATCTCGTATTAACTTAGAGCTTATTTAACACAACGTTACCAACGCGTTTGTCCATGCAAAGCTGGACAGAGAAATCTACATGAGAATGCCTCGCGGCTACTCGCGAGCAGGCACAGTCCTTAAACTACACAAAGCACTGTATAGACTGCGTATATCTCCACTGCTCTGGCAAAGAGAGTTCATATTAACGCTCCGTGATATTAGCTTTAAAACAGTGCCCTACGAGCCATGCTGCCTTATCAAGGACGGCATTATTATATTCTTCTATGTGGATAATCTTATCATCGCCTATTAGAAGAATCACGAGCCTGCAGCAAAAGCAGCTATTAAAGAGATAAGAACTAAATTTACCCTTACTAGCGGGAAAGACCTGCAATAGTTTCTAGGAATTAAAATTATTAGGGACCGCTTAAACAAAAAGATCTAGCTTTTATAAGCATTATACGTCGACAAAATATCGCGCCTCATTAATCACTATAAGATTCGCCACAATACCCTAATAGGTTTAATTAAATTACTCCTAAGAACAGGACTAGCTAGTAAGGGTAAGATTAATTAATACCAGCGTAAAGTTGAATTAATTCTCTATACTATAGTTATAACTTAACTAGATATCGCCTTTGCAAGCTCCAGATTATTACGATTCTTATCTAACCTAAGCAAAGAGCACTAAGCAGCTACTAACCAAGTTCTCCTCTATCTTACTAATACCAAATTACTAGGTCTTCAGCTTAGGGGTGTAGATACTCTAGAAGTAGTAAGCGACGCATCTTTTACTAATAATACACTTAATCGCAAGAGTTTACAAGGATACGTTATTAAATTATTTAGTAGCCTAATTGCCTAGAAAGCAAGCAAGTAAGATACAGTTACTATATTAATAATAGAGGCCAAACTTCTAGCGCTTTTACAAGTAGCTAAGGAGGCTATTTTCACTTTACGATTACTCTAGGAGCTCTAAATCACTATAAGTAATCGCCTAATTATAATTAACTGCGACAATTAACAGACTATTCGCCTTATTACTAAAGAAATCGTAAAGCTGCAGACTAAGCTCTACCATGTAGATATCTACAATTATTAGCTAAGACAAGAAGTCACACTTGGGACAATTAAGGTAGACTATTAACGCTTAAAGGACATAGTTGCAGATAGACTTATAAAGGCCTTACTAGTAAATCAATAGAGCAAGTTTCTGAATAGGCTAGGACTTAAAGATATATTAGACAAGATTACTAATTAAAAGGTTGCCCTGCAGGATCTACAGCAGAGGATAGAGGCCTTTAAGTTGGAATAATAGACAGATAAATAATGCGAAGGTCCAGCTTAAGGATAAGCCCAAGCTAAGGGGGTGTGTCCGATTATATAGCCTCTATCTGTTGTAGATATAAGGCTGGAGCACTCTCTCTTTTGTACTATTCTAAATAGGGCTAGCGCTGCAGCGGCACTTATTTGGAGCCTCGCACACATCTGCATTCCAGGAACACAGAACACGAACATTATCAATCAATCATCACATCCATCAAATTCTCATCATTGCATTATCTCAAAGTGACAGAACACTATCAAATCTGACAACTATACCTATAGCTACGCTTAGTAATTATAATAAATAACACTTTTATTTATTAATTAGCTAGAATTTAATAGCTTTATTTAGACGATAGAGTAATACTTAAGTACCTATTATTATACTTATCTAATATAAATCTAATTAAGCAGAGCTTTAAGGCCTTAAAGTTATAAATAAAAAAGAATCTCTAGCAGGCGTCTATCTTTTAAAATAGATTATTTTTTTAAGTTAGGCATGCAAGAGATTTACTATAATAACGTATAAGCAAGAAAGTACTTTAGCTACTTAGGCTAGTCGGTGTAAGGTGTATAAAAAATATAAAGTTTAAGTAGTTAACGTGTTATTATTAAGTATAAATATTATTAAGTATTATAATAGTGGCCTGTGCAGACTTAGTATTTACTAGTATTAAGTTATTTATATTATAGTTCTATATAATTCTATTAATAAGTTAATTTAACATACGTATACTTAGGTAATAACTTCCTTAAAATGAACTTTTATAGGCTAGAATTAGTAAAATAAATAAGGTAAATTTTTTAATAAAAGCACTTATAATGCGCCTAATATCTAGAAGTAATTAATAACATAATTAGAGCGTAAACTATAAATAACTATAAAATTAACGTTAGCAATCTAGCCTAAAGCTTTAATAACTTTTTATATTTACTATATAAACAAGCTCTTCTTGTCCTTTTCCTTATCCTCTTACTCCTCTCACTCCTCTTGCTTCTTACGCTCTACACGCTCTTTCTTCTTTTTTATATTCTATAGGCACTAAGCCTTTTGCTCTAAAGTTAGTCCTTTAAATCTACGCTACTAGCAGATAGTATATACTTAAAATTTAAATAGTAAAGGTAGTAGTAGCTTTTATATTTTTACTATAAGATATATAGCATGCTAGCCTCTAAGGAATCTATAAATATAATAAAGTTAATTCTATTATTTTTAACTATAGTAAAGACTTTTCTTATATCTTTACAATCTTTGTGTAAACCCTTATTAAGCCACTACTATAAGAAAAGTAGTATTATATAATAAAGCTTTTTTACGTTACTATAAGTTAATAAACCTTACGTTAAAACTAATAAGTTATCTAGTAGGCAATTAAGCTTTTATTATTAAGTAAGTAATTATTAAAATAGTTAACTTTATACTAATAAACTTGCCGTAGACGCGATTAGTAATTTAAATATATTATTTATTATAAGCTTATTATTAGAGTTACTTTGTCTCTGCCGTCGCCTAACCTGCTTACGAGACCTCGCTATTATTAACTAAACGTTGTCTAACGGCGCTGTAACTGTACACCTTTACAGCAACACCTCGCGGGCCCATATGGCGACTCTATTGCCCTCGACGGGTATATGATGGGAGAATCGCACCACCAACGATTTAGTACGCTGAAAGTAGCACACATGGGTATAGTTTGAGTATATAGTGTCCTGGCACCTCCACGCGTTCTATATTTAAATAGCTAGCCTATTACCTATCTAATTAATTACTATAACGTCTAGCAGCTTAGCAAGTAAGTAATTAATAATAGTATATTATACTTAAAAGCCTTATAGGCTACCTACTCGTGACTAATTTAAAATAAATACTTAAGGTAACTTTAATAGTAGTACTAAGTTAAAATCTATACGCGTAGTAGTCCCTAGGGGCACTAATTATAGTAACTCTTTTATATTAGTTTTTATATTAGTAAAATATAAATAACTTTTTTTACGTTTAAAAGCGTTTACTATATAATCTTTTACTAAAATTTAAATTCAATATATAATAATAATAAGGCTTTTAATAGAGACTTTCTCTTAGGTACTTATCTTTATAATAATGCTATTAGCCTATCTTTACACCTTGCCTACTATTAGGCTACTAAGTAGTTACTTATAGTTACTATTCTTTATGCTGTTAACTATTTTATTATTATAGTATACTTTATAGTAACACCTTATATAAGTTTTATTAAATACTTTAATAATCTCTTTATCTAGGCTAATAATAAGCTATCCTCTAAATATATCTTTTACTTTTTAATGTCCTTATTTTAAAGTTACTCTATCTTAGCTACTTTAGTAATAATTATATAATTAGTTTTATTTATTATCTCGTGCAAAGGTGCCCTAGCCTTTTTTAAAGTCTTTTTATAGGGTAACTTTATTATACGTAACTTTTTAGCTACTTACGTTACTTAAGGTAAATTTTTGCCCCCCTTAAATACCTAAGTACTTTTACGTTTATAACTTTTAGCTAGTATTATAATAACCCTTAAGGATAATAGCAGGATATTATTTAAAAGATAAATTTATATATAGTATCTAATTATATAGAAAAATAGGTGGGGTTAAATGACGCGCAGGAAGCGATTACCTAATAAGCGCCTAGGTTACATGGTGAGCGGGAATTTACGCAACCACCGATAAATAACATTCCCGACGACCTCTTCTCCTCGTACGAAAGCTACAAAAGCCACGACCACGACCACCTCCGTAAGCGTCTCTCCCACAAAACCTCCATAAATCCCAACAAAATATCCACAGAACCTAACAACCAGCCCCATATTTACCCTTTCCTACCTCGCCTTCCCTTTCTTATATATTTTTCCTACCGTTGCGTCTACCCCCTTGTTCACTACCAGAAATCTAAGATTTCGTTTTGCTACACATGTATACTCATCAATGAATGGATAGACTTCCTTGTTCCTCTTCACATAGTACACGTACGCAATGGCAATTATTGGTTATATCTATCCCGTAGCTCTATTTCGCTCGCGTGAAGTAATGCCTAATAATCCGCACAGAGAGCTCCATTCATACTCCGTGAAGGGGTTCACGGATTAAGCAGCGACGCCCCAGCGCAACCCCCATGTTGTCTCCATCGCCATCGCTGCGAGCCTGCGAGCCTGCGAAAACCCTACATCCACGCTGCCCAAGAACCGACAGACAGCACCGCAGTCTTCCCGCACAGCGTGGAAAGACCACACGTAGAGTAAAGCGTACTTTATATATGCGTACATGTATTGGTGATATGTGTCTATATAGCTCTCTATGTACACCACTTCGACTCTTCTCATTTCTCCTCTACGCCGCTTCCTCGCTTCAACCTTGCTAGAGCATAGTCATAGTCATGAGCTCTCTATCAATTTCTGCGTCGGGGGCCTGAACCCCCCCTCTTGCAGCATTACCCCGGCCGCCGCATTTCCTTTCATCGGTATGCATGTATACCTGCGCGTGGTTACTCCTTGGGAAGTCCAGGTGCCGGTTGGCCTGGCAAGAGCGACGAACAGCCTTTCAGGTCGCGATCCCCGCGGTTCGCTGCTGTTGTCCGCTGAAAATGCTGCAGACATTGCGTACCATCCCTTCAATCCCCAACGTATTTTCGGATTCTTCATCCAGGTTTACCTCTCAAGTGAAGTAATTCCCGCTCTTATCGTTCAGTCCAGGTGCATTCGGCTCCGCGACCGGCGTGACGACCTGCGGTACCAGCCCCTTCATCATATGCACCAAATCCGCGGCCTTGAACGGCTTTTGCATAACCCGATCCTGTCACTGTCAGTCCTCTCTCTCAACACAGCCCCGTGAACGTCACTCACTGCACCAGCCGTAATTGCCGTTCTGATCTGCTCCTGGCGCACATTCGCCGTCACCGCAATGATCGGTAGTCTCTGTCCGCCTCGGACCCCCATCTCCATCGCCTGCCCTAACAAGCCCTCCGATTCAGCTTCGCGCTTCCGGATCGCTTTTGTCGCCTCCAGCCCGTTAAGCACCGGCATCTCGAGGTCCATCAGCACCACGTCGAACACTTTCTTCTCGACCATGTCCAGAGCTTCGAGACCGTGATTAGCGACGTCGATGACGCAGCCAGCCTTCTTGAGCTGCTTGCCGAGAACCTGTTGATTGATGACGTTGTCCTCTACTAAGAGCACATTGAGATTCTGCGGCGCTGAACCTTGACCGCCGTTCTCGTGATACAGCTCGCCGAGCGTTTGGGGACGGCGTTCGACGCGGCGGGCTTTGATGTAGAAACCGAAAGTGGAGCCTTCGCCAGCTACGGAAGATACCCCGATCTCTCCACCCTGCTTTTCAGTGAGTTCTTTACCTGCATGGTCGTGGTCAGTAAAGCCTCACATGATGGGCGAACGGGAGTGTTCTCACTGATGAAAAGTCCGAGCCCGCTGCCACCGTACTTCACATGCGTCTTCGTATTGGCTTGGTGAAACCTTTCGAATATCTTGTGGATTTCCTTCCCTTTCAAGCCTATACCAGAGTCCTGCACGGAGAAGGTGAGATAAACCTCCTCTCCTTGGCCCCAGTCCGGTGACGCGGTGACGTCGGGGTAGTCTTTGGTCTTGGAAGCCCAGAATGTGTCCCCCGCAAACATAGAACGAGGCTCGGTCTTGGTGGCGCCGAAACGGACTGCGATAGATGGATTGTGCGAGTTCTTGACGAATTTGATAGCGTTGGTCAAAAGGTTGATGAAGATTTGCGTAACGCGTGAAGGGTCGAGGTATACGTGATCAATACTCAGTCGCGTAAGTGACGGATCGGGAGTCACGCTATAGTGGATATTGTTCGACTTGAGTTCGGCTTGGAAAATACTGGAGATGGAGTTGACAAGCTTCGTAGGGCGCGTAGGTGTCGGTGTAATGGAAAGAAGCATAGAGTCTAGTTTGCTGAGTGTCAGCACGTCGTCTATGATACGCTTTTGGTGGATTGCACATTGCATGATGACGTTCGCCGAGGAAAGGCTATCATTCAATGTTTCTTGAAGCGCGTCGGGAATCTTCGCGCCTTTGGCATGGCATTCCTCGACGGCGCTGGAGATGCTATCGGCGCAATGCACGATCGCGCTCAAAGGGTTACGCATCTCATGGGAGACGACGTCGATGAAAGCTTCTTGCTGTCTTTTTGCTTCCCGAGCCTCGGCTGCCAGGCGCGCCTGGAAGGTCTCGGCCCACTTGAGTCGCGATATATCGGTGGTGCATGCCATGATGGAACGGACTTCGCCCCCCTCGCGATAAGGAAAGGCCAGTATTTGGAGTTGGGCGGGTTCCGCTTCGCCGTTGGGTGCATGAAAAAGCCGTTTTACTCGCATTTCGATGCACACATGGTTGACTCCCGATTTCAGGGTGTCCCAAGCCTCGTGGAGTCGGGGCAAATCTTCCTCCATGTACACATCCCAGAATTTGAAGAGACCGATCTGCGCTTCCGCACTCATGCCGGACAATGTATAGTACTGGTCGTTGGCCCATATGATGCTCCCGTCCAGTCCCATGTGTATCATGCCAACAGACACATGTTCGATCAGATGGCGTAGCTTCATATCACTAAAAGCCAGGTCATCTTCCAGCTTTCGTTGTCGCTCCCTTATCCTGGCAGCGCTAAAGGCGGCAGTCATGACGCTCGATACTATGCGACTGAGCTCTTTCAGGAACTGCTGGCAAGCATCGTCGAAAGGCCGGTAGGGGTTTGTCCCGACAATAAGGTAGCCCGAGACGCGCGCGCCGTTTTTGATGGGTAAAATGCCGATTGTCTTGGAAGGCGACCCGAAGCCTGCCCAGGTCACCGAGCCGAAACGCTCATCGTAGTTGATGGTCAAAAGCTCAGATGCAGCACGACGGCATTCTGGCATGAGGCCTTCGTTGCTGTCAATCCGCTGAGAGTCGACAATCAAGTTGTGCCCTTTGGGAAGTCCGTAGTGTCCGCGCAGACGCAACACGTCGGTTGTGGAGGTGTGGTGCACCTCGTAGAGCATCGCGAGGGGCAGATCGGTGCCGTTGGTCGCGAGAGTGTCGATGACATGGCTACATGCGGTGTCCGGGGTGAAGTCGGCCTGGCAGGCGAGGCGGTTCAGCAGCATCGTGCGACGATCGGCGAGGCGTTGGCTTGTGACTTCGAACATGGAGTTGTAGTAGCCTTGCGGACGATTCGTAGGGCCGTAGCCGATTGGGACGAAGTTTCCATTGAAGTACGCCCTTTTGCAAGTGTCAGCGACGTGTAAACTCTCAGGGAGCCCAATACTCACTCTTCCCGCCATCCTTTCCGTTCGACTATGGTGGCGTGCTCGGGCGAGTAGTCGACGCCCACGCCCGTGTCTCGACACTGGTCGAAGATGGGCTTGATCCCGGACCACAGTTCTGGATAGCCTTCAATAAACTCCGATCCCATTCTGGACGCATGTGGTGAGCAAGCTTCTCGTCGCTGCGTGTGGGCGTGGAGCTTGCTTACAGTTTGGGATGGACGGCTGCAGCAAGAGGTGCATAGTGTTCGTTGTAGATGGCCGTGTACGAATCGCCCCTGCACTGTTAGCATCTTGTCTGGCCCTCCGCGTCTGTGTCATACCACCAGATACATGCCGCTCGCGAATCCGCCAGCATCATGCGCGTGAAGACTCGCAGGGTCGGATCCCACGTATTGAGCGGCCCCAAGGCGCTCTTGCTCCAGTCCGTCTCACGGAAGAAGCGCACATGGTCCGTCTGGGGTAGATGGAGCGTCCAGTCGTACTCGTCCTCGATCCCCGCTCCATCATCCAGTGCGATCATGTCGCCGGTTTCGGGAGGCGGCGTGTTTGGGTCCGGCATCCCTAACTTCGCCGGCGCACCCTGCTTGAGGGGAAGAGGGGAGGTCATGAGTGAAGTGCCGCCAGCATGTCGATCGTCGCATACCGAGCAGTGGCAGCAGCAGCCGCGACGCAAGTGGTGCCATCTTTAACGGTGTTTTTTTAGGGCTGCGTCCGGATCACGATCAGGTGCATCACTAGGTATTGCCGCATGGATGGCTGCCGATTAGCGAGTTCCTGTACCGATCATCTGCTACCCTTCGAATGTGGTGGCCGAGCACCACCACCACCACCACTGAGCCCTGCGCACTAATGTCCACCGCCGGCCAGACCACCGCCGCCTCGCAGTCGTCTGCTCGTGTCGGCACCTGGGCTGGGCTGGTCCATGTCATGTGGGTTAGCTTCCGCCTTTGTTGATTAGTCGTCGGGGGCAAGGAAGACAGGTCAGGCGAGAGCAGGCAAGATGAGGCCTCATCTCAGAGGGAAGTCGCGGCTGGTCATGAATTGTTCCTAGACCCAACCTGCAACTGTACGAGCAGAGAAGATAATCTCCGAAGCGTCGCCCCAGCTTTTAGCACAACGACGAGCCCCCAGATCGCACGCCAGATTATAGGATCCGTCCGGTGAATCTAATCGAGTCCCTCCCTCTTAAGCACTCTGCGCTGTCAGTCGACACGAATGACTGTCTACGTACAAATTCAATCGGGCAACCGTGAGCTGGGTGCACCTGCCGCCTGTGGTGGGCCCAATCTAGAAACATGGCACATCAATTAGCTTTCGATGCTGGACGATTAGACGGGTACACAGACTCATTTCGACGTCTTCCGTACAACAAATAGAGGAAGAGGAGGGACTTTATGGGCATGTTGGCTTCACTTCTCCACCCCGGCTCAACTGACCGCTAGGTCCGAGCGCTGCGTACTTTCTATCTTCGATATCCCAGGCTGCTTGAAAGCCACCTGATCTTGGTTCCTCCGCAGCTTCCCCAAGCCACGGCACAACATCTGAAAGTTACCTGCTGGGCAGACGGCCCGGGTCTGCCAACGACAGCGATTCGACCGGTCGTCCTTCAGCTCTCGAAAGTGCCTCTAGCCAGGAGCCAAGTATGTCTGCCAGTCCAATTGAGTGCGTTGACTGACATGACTGCTACAGCCTCACCGATGGAAGGAACGGCACTCTCCGCCGTTAGCCGGGGAGCCCGGAAGGAAGGCAACGGCAGCGGCAATAAGCATGGGCACCCTCGCCTCTGTCGCCATTGTGCCAAACAACACTCACGGAACCAGCAATACATCACGGGCTGCGAGGTCGGCGTGTGCAATGTCTGCAAGATGGGGCATACAGAGAAGGATTCTTGCCAAGATGCGTGCTGGCGCTTCAGAGCCGCAGGGCTCGCTGCCAACCCGCCTCCAGTTTCCGCGCGCACTCTTAGAAGGAAGGATTCCACTCCATCTCTTTGCCGTCACTGCGCCAAGCAGCATTAGCCGAATAAGTCCTTCACGCAGGGTTGTCTAGTCCCAACATGCAAAGTCTGCAAGCTAGGACACACAAGCAGAGACACCTGCGAAGACGCATACCAGCGATTCAGAGCTGCTGACATTTTCGTGCAACGGCCTCCATCTTCTAAGCTTGTTCACCGTAACGGCGACGGCACTCCACCTCTATGCCAGCAATGTGCGAAGCCGCACTTGTTTTGTCACGTTAAGCAGTGCAACATCTGCAAGCTAAAAGAAGGACACGTGCGAAGAGGCACACCAACCGTTCAAAGCTGCCGGTATCTCTGAGGAACAGTCCTACGCTTCTACGCTTGTTCACAGCTACAGCGACAGTACTCCACCTCTCTGCCGGCAGTGTGCGAAACGGCACTGGTTTTGTCGAGGGAAGCGGTGCAACGTCTGCAAACTACCGCTCACAAAGAGAGAGACGTGCGGAGATGTATATCGACACTTCAGAGCTGCTGGCATAACTGTGGAAGAGCCCCCGAGAACTACTCTTGCGCCCAACAAAACTGAGGAGCGTCCTGCATCTCCTTGCAGACACTGTGGTCAGCCGAAACCTCAGGACCAGCGCTCCCTCAACACTAAATCGTCAACCCCGAAGTATAAGACGTGCCAGATTCCGAGTGAGCATGTTGGCGATGTTGAAGCAAACGGTGAAGCTCCGGCCACGATCAGCGCGAGCAGAACCGCAACAACACCACCTCAGCCGACCCAACGCATCCAGCAAACGGATCCCTTCCGCTGCTGTGTTGATTTTTTCCGTCAAGTTACGGATAAGCAGGGTACATCCCTGGTCACAACCGGTGAAGGCGAAGCTGAGTAGCTACTCAGTGTACATGTCGATGGATGCTGGGAAATCTCGTAACGCAGATTCAACTACACTCGAAGTTTTTGGGAGCTGGTCAAGAGAATCAAATAGTATGGGTTTGAGGTGAGCAAACACGCCGTGATTCAGCCTTCCGTGCTGACGTCTCCGGATGATGAGTTGAAGCAATAGCCGTGTTAGTGTAACGATATGCTCTGGAAACCCATAGACGGCTGCGAACCTTGGTCGTGACAGTCCTGTGGTGATAGTGGATGTGTCCCTAGGCACCAGGGGAGCTTCGTGGAATTCGTGCGGCTTGGACATATGGTACAGCGCTTTCAACGTACAGTACTACGCCACGTACAGTACGGCCCGTAGGGTGAATTGAGCCGTAGGGACGTACGGGCACCTCGACCCGTACAGGGCACCGTCCGTAGCAATTTTCGAAACCGTACTTACGGGTGTACCGTACTACGTTAGATGGATTTCGGGTGGTAATTAGCGTGCTATTAGTAGATTTTACCTATACCACTAACTAACTTCTAGCGTAATAATAGCTTATTACTAAAAGCTTATATAACGCTAGTAAAGTAGAATTTTTATAAAGTTTTATTAACCTCGTACTTCTACCTATATATAATTATTAGTAGTAAATTAATCGTTATAGATTATTTTATAATAACTTAAAGCTTATAGTTTGCCTTTTTACAGGCATTATCCTCTTTATCCTTATAGCTATATTACTTTGCTACGTCTAAAATAAGGGCAGCTACTACTATATTAGTAAAAAGTTTTAAGTTCCTAAATAACTTGCTATTAGTATTTAAAGCACTTTTTAAAATTAAGATTTTTATAGCGTTTTATACTTATTCTAGTAAGCTATAGGCCTTAAGTTTTAATTTTAATATTAATTAGGCTTGCCTTTAGTATAGTAAGAAACTTTTAAAGGCCTTATAAGTTAAGTATAAAGTTAAAGGCAAGGCATAAATACTAAGTAAATATAATTTTTTTTTATTAAGGCGTATGTTGCGTAGCTCTATTTCGTTAATAATAATAAAGTAAAGTTAATACTATTTCTTTATAAGTAGTGCTATATAAGTAGAAGAAATTTTTATTATTAAATTGTCCGTACGCAGAAGCGTTACGGTCGGAATACTAGTTATCGCGCGAGAAGGATGCGCGTGCACGTGCGCGAACAGCCGTGCGCGAACATGTACATATTCTCCTTTTCGTCCGTACGACGAACAAGACAAGCAAGAACCAGATGTTATTGCCCACCCCTACCATCCGTACGCTGTGCACACCGTACACTACTCTTACTCTTACTACTTAAGTGCTTATCCCATAAGTAGCTAGCTAAAGGAGCCCATTCAACAAAATAGTTAATAAAACTTCTTATAATAAGAAGCACTTGCAGAAGGCTTATAATATTAATTTAAATACTAGTTTATTACCTTTACCTAAAGCTTTGCAGGCGTGCACTTTACAGTAATATATTACTATTATTACTACTAAAAGTAGTAGTAATCTCTTTTATATTTACTAGGAAGAGGAAGAGTTATAGTTAGTATATATAAATTAAGTAGTAATTAATAACTTAAGCTTTAATATATTAGTATATTTATTAATAAGGCGCTTACTAACTTAAGACTAAATTTTACTACTTTACGTCTTGCTTACAAGCCCTACTACTTTTTTAAAATACGTAATAACGTGGCTTAAAGATAGAAAGTAAAAAATTTAACGTATTTTAAGCGCTTTAGTAAGTAAAATAAGCGTAAGTTATAATATATAAAGCTTACTAAATAATATAGACTTTTTAAGAGTTATTACTTACTTTATTAATAAGTAGTACTAGCGCTATACTAAGACCCTAGAGATAAGTAAATTTAAGAGAACTAATAAAGATCTAAGTTTTACTAACGCGCCTTTTAAATACTAAATATTAGTAATATAACTTACTTATAGCTTTTTAAGCTCTATTTATAATTATATAGGCGCTATATAAGATTAGATTATTTTTAATATTATCCGCGAGTACGATTATACTTAGAAACTTTATTACTTTATAAAAAATACCGCTATAAATAATAGCATAATATTTATTAATAAGTTTAAAACTATTACGCCTAAGGACTTCTATATTAGTACCTAATACTAAATATATTATATAAGGTATATAATTAACTTTATTATAAAAGCTTTTATATATAGTAATTGTAATGGGTTACGCCTAGTTGTTGCCTCGGATCCTTAACCCTCGGTTATGCGAACCCCAAATATATAAGTTTAACGCCCGAAGCTTAACTTTAGACTCTCTAT
This sequence comes from Bimuria novae-zelandiae CBS 107.79, assembly GCA_010015655.1. NCBI lineage: Eukaryota > Fungi > Ascomycota > Dothideomycetes > Pleosporales > Didymosphaeriaceae > Bimuria > Bimuria novae-zelandiae. The sequence continues at coordinate 326,782 of ML976679.1, read as the reverse complement.
TAAATTTATAAGTTTTTTTCTAACACCTTTAGCTTCTTAAGTACCTAGCCCCTTATATTAAATTTAATTACTTCTACCCGTCGCGGGACAAGTAGATTTTAATATAACTATAGACTAAAGCTGCGAAGCAGCACACGAAGTCAAAGGACTTACGTAGATAGATACTACGAAGGCGACGCCTGGACCTGCGAGGAGACAGAACCCTCCCTAGCAAGCAATTAAGAAGGAGTCCTAATAGACACTTAACGCTAGTAAGACTATCTTTGCTAAATAAAGAAGCTATAGAAATAAGAACAGGACCTTTTACTAAAGGTCTACGTTTTAGCGCGAATAATTATGCGTAGCGAGCTATTAGCTTATTAAAAAGTAATAGCTAGGGAAATAAAAGGATAGCCTCCCTATTTATAACTAAACTCTAGGCATTAGGAGTTAACGAGAATAAAATATAGTAATTCCTAAGTAAGGTTAAAGCACTTATTAACCTCTAGGACACCCTTTAGACTCCGCCGCAAGAAGCAAGAAGACTAACTAAAGAAATAATAAGGGAGCGCCGAGAACCCCTAATAATACGATAATACTCCTAAGAGACAAGAGGTATAAATTAGCTATTAAAAGTAGACTAACGGATAGAGCTACTAGAGAGATTAATAGTAGAGCTTGTCTCGAACTAAGGAAGAAGCCGCCGCCCTAAGATCCCTAACTTAGCCTACTTTAATAGTAAACGACGGGATTACTACCGCTTTAAGATAGTAATGCAATATAAACTCCTAGAGGATAGGAACTACTTTAGAAATATACCTAAATATATTATTAGTTAATTAACAAGACGTGTAGCGACGGTGGGAATTGCATACCTAGACCACCACCTAGGGTACACCAAAGCTAACCTCTAGGAGCTACTAGACCATAACTTTTATAACTACCTAGCGAAAGAAATCGCGCGTAACTACTTACTTATAATGTAATAAGGGAACTAGAAGCTTTGTAACTTTAACTTTAACTTTAATAACTATGCTATAGAAGCTAAGGAGCATAGTTAAGAGATCCTAAAGAACTTATACTTTTAGAGCCTCCGCGAGGACTTACAGGACTAAATAATTATAGTAAATATAGATAATAATTAGGACCTGTAAGGGGTCTAGAAGAGGGTTAATAAGATTAAAGAAAACTTCTTCTAAAATATATTATAGCTGCTAAAGTTTTTTGCCAAGAACGGGGCGCCAGACGAAATAGATTAGGAACCTACCTAAGCTAACCCTGGAAGGATGTCTGGCCGACGAAGCCAAGATAGAAGACACTAAGCAACAGACGGAGCCACGGGACACAGGTCTAGTAATACTTAGAAATAAGCCACGTGGGTGTCGCGCGAGGTAATAGAAACCTGTAAGAAGAATAGTTCCTATTTTTATTATAGAGATATAGGATATCGCGTAAAGTAGTGTAAACTTTTACCTATAATAAAGCTGGCACAAGTTCGCGCCGCTACACCTGCTATTAAAGGATTCTCTAATAAAGAGTTTGATATAGCCTCTACTAATTTAGAAAACTAGGTCCTCCTAGAAATAGTCGCCGCTAAAAGGCAAAAGTAGGAAAAGGGCAAAAGATAAGTTTTAATAACTTTTAAAGGCTATAGCTAGACTTAACACTAGTAATAGTACACTCGCTTATTAATAACATTATATTTACATTAACGATAATTAATTCGGGTTATTTAACCTTTAGATTTATATTAAAAAAACTTATAATAAAAGCTTACCTACAGCGCAAGAACCTACCCTATCTATAAAAAGTTATTAGTATTAGAGGCATGCAACTCTTCGTACGCGAAGTAGTCTAACTAAAAGTAAATATTAATAGCTATATAGAATTAATGTAACTATACGTCTCACCCGACAACGGGTCGTACGACCTAATCCTCAGCCTAACGTAGATAAAGAAGAATAGGGTTAAACTAGCCCTAGTAAAGAAATTAATCTAGATTAGAAGTTCGGGCACCCGCATCCGTGACTAAAAAGGCAAGAAACTATTAATAAAGCTCTAAGGGGTATTAGCTATAGCCTTTATAGCCCTAGATTAGCGTAATTAACGCCTAGGAAACGGGGCTAAGGTGTTTTCCGTGTTAATAAAGGATATATAAAAGGCGTTAACCCGTAAGCTAAAGGTAAACCTACGGGAGTTACTACCTAAAGCTTTTAAGGACTTATAGCGTATCTTTTACAGGGAACAAGCTGACAAGCTCCCCCCGTATTGTGGACCTAGAGTGGATCTTTTTATCCCTCTCGTGAAAAAAGATAGCAAGACCCTGAAGATCCCCTACAGCCCTCTATTTAATATATCTCGCGAAGAGTTACTCGTCCTTTAAAAAGAGCTTATTAAATACTTAAATAAAGACTTTATTTAGGTAAGCAAGTCTAGCGCCGCCGCCCTAGTATTATTTACTAAGAAACCTAGCAGAGGACTACGCTTCTATGTTAATTATTAAGCCCTAAACGCTATCTTAAAAAAGGACTAGTACCCTCTACTATTAATTAGCGAGACCCTTTAGCTCCTCGCGAAGGCTAAATAGTTTAGTAAACTTAATATAATCTAAGCCCTCTATAAGCTTTAGATAGCGAAAGGCGAGGAATGGAAGACGGCGTTTAGAACCTAATTTAGTCTTTATAAGTGGCTAGTAGTTCCTTTTGGCCTAGCTAACGCGCTAAGTACGTTTTAGTAGTATATTAACTAGGTGCTAAGGGAGCACCTTGATGACTACTACTTGGCGTATATAGATAACGTTCTTATCTTCTTTAGTTGTGAGGACGGGCACAGGCTCCTGCATTAAGAGAGTAGATGAGGTAGGTTGGCTCTATTTTAGCTACACTAAGATGAGGAGACTGTAGGTACACAGGCCTGCGGCGCTTTTATGCGCTGCCGCTCGGCACGGAACATCTATTTATCCAAGATAGCTACACTGGGTGCGTGGGCAGCTGCGCCCAGGCGTAAGGCAGCTACACCTAGGCGTGAGGCAGTCGCGCTTCTCACGCGAGGTCATGTGTCCTGCTAGCATGCTAGGCTGTTATATCACCCCCCTCTAAGGTGGGTGCAGTCCTCTAAGTCTATCGTATTACCTCCTTCGTGTCTTGCCTTATGCTAGTATAACTGCAGCTTTGTTGTCTTCCTCTATTATCTCTAGATAGGTGCCGGCCTTATACGCTCGCAGCTAGATGTCTAGTTATAGTAGTGGCTCTACTTTATCTAGGTATGCGTTATAATACTTCTTTACCTTATATAGTGCCCTAATAAAGCCTTAGGCGTTGTACCAGGTAGGGTTAGGATTATAGGCAGTCTAGGAGACTTTATATTATAAACGTCCTTAATAGATATAGCTATTAAGGATCTCCTCTACTTACTATTCTAGGTTGCCGTTAACCTCTATTAGCTCCTCTTTTAGCTCTATCTAACCTGGTAGTGTGTCTATGGCGGCTTTTCGTAAGTAGTCTATATAGAAGACATTATGCATGTGCATATACGGCGGAAGCTTAACTTAGTAGGAGTGTCCTTTTATAGCGATAATTAGGTAGGGCCCGTATATCTGCTAGTTAAGCTTCTAACTAAGCTAGTTAGTTATAAAGCCTCTTGGCGTGATATAGACTTAATTACCTATTTTAAAATCTAGCTTATATTACTTCTTATTTGCTTAACGTGCTTATTGCTCCTAGGCATAAATAATCCCTCTTTAAGCTATCTCTATAGCCCGCTTTATAGCGTTATATTAAATCTTTACGTAGTTCTGCGCTTCCTCTTGGGATATCTGCTTACGGGCTATAGGCAAGGTCTTTATCCGCTCTTCCTAGTCCTAGTGGTGTGTAGGCTAATGTCCGAACTCGATCTCGTACGGCGAGAGGCCTGTAGTCTTATAAGGCAGTATAGCCTGAGCCTAGTCTATGCAGGGCAGTAGGTTAGACTAGTTATCTTAATAGTAGTTAATAAATAGGCGAAGGCGCTAGTTAAGGTACTAGTTTATAATTTCTATATTACTATTAGTCTAAGGATAATAAGCTATTAAGAGCTTTTGCTTAACGCCCACAAGTTAGCATAGCTTGTTTATAAATACTAAGATAAACTGCGGGCCTCGATTAGAGACGATAGACTTAGGTGGGCCGTACACGCGCCAGATGTAGCGATAGTATATATCTATAGCCTGTTCCGCCGTGGTTATCTTATGGCAGGGCAGTGAGAAGCAGCGCGCTTACTTAGGCAGTTAACTATAATAAAGGCGTTATCGTACCCTTTCTTATTAGGTGGGAATAACTTAAAGTCTATTAAAACGTCCTACTATACTTACTTTAGTATTAGTAGTAGCTTAAGTAGTCCTAGAGTGCGGTCGCGGGGCGTATAACTCTATTAATAAGTCTTATAGGTGGCGACATAGGTGTCTACGTCCTTCGCTAGATTTAGCTAGTAGTACTAATCTCTAAGTAGCTTCGCTGTCTTCCTTTTTCCTAGGTAAGTAGTAAGCTACGTAGTATAGGTGGCTTAGATTAAGTAGGTGCGTAGGAAGTTAGCTACTAGGATAACTAGTTAATCTTTATACAAGAGTAAATCTTAATTATTTAGCTTCTATAGTCCTTAGTTATTAGATAGAGCTTTTTCCCGTAGCTTTTATAGGCTATCGTGATTCTAGTTTACCTTAATTACTTAATCGACAAGGGCATGAGGATCCTCTGTAGAGGGAGAGGCTAGAAAGGTATTTATTATAGCAATCTTAAGCTCCTAGCCCTGTAATCCTTAAGTAGCTAAGTTAGCGAGTTAGGTTATGGCTTCTTGCACTATATTAATATCTAGCTACTTAGCCTATAAGAAAACCCTTGTGCGAGCTACCTTATTCTTTTTTTTCTAAGTCTATAGTTCCTCCTGCTTGCGTGACAGCGCGTTAGCCACTACGTTAGTAGTGTCTAGTTAGTAGGTAAGCTTTAGGTTAAAATTAGCCACTATTATAGCCTAGCGTATCTATCGAGGAGTAAGCTCGCGCTTAGTAGAGAAGTACTCTAGTGCTTAATAGTTAGTAATAGTGCTAAAGGGCTTAGTCGTCTATAGACTAATAAGCTAAGATCTCTATTCTTTAAGGCTATAGATTATGGCTAGTATCTCTTTATCGTGTATATCGTAGTTTATCTGCGGGTCGCTTATTATCTTAGAATAAAAGGCTATAGGTCACCAGAGTCCGTCGTCCTGCAGCTAAGAGAGTACGCTAGTAATAACACTATCGCTTACGTTTGTTTCTATGCGTGTGACGCGATAGGGAGAGTAGTAAGCAAGTACGTTATCTAATAGTATAAGGTCTTTAACTTGCTAAAAGGCTGTAAGCTCTCGCTTTCTAAAGACATGCTAGGCGCCCTTCTTAAGGAGCTTTATAAGCGGTCTAATAATACGTCTATAGTTCTTAAGGAAGGTTTAGTAGAAGTTATAAAAGCCTAAAAATAACTATATACTTTTAACTAATATAGGTATAGGCTAGTTCTATACAGTAGTAATCTTCTCTAGGTCCTTCTAAATGCCTTAAGTGCTAATAATAAGGCTAAGGAACTTTGTCCTAGTTACTATAAACTTGCTCTTTTTAATATCTACTTGCAAACTAGCGTTGTAGAGTTATTTAAGCACCTGCGCAACATGCTCCTTATAGTATAGTGGATTCTCTAAGTAGATAAGGATATTGTCTAGATATGCTATGCAAAAGTCGTTAAGTAGGCTATATAGTACCCTATTAATATATTACTAGAAGGTAGCAGGTCTATTATAAAGACTAAATAGGAGTATATAATACTTGTAGTTACTATAGCGTATATAAAACGTGGTTAGGTCCTCTGCTTCCTTGTCTAGTTAAATGCGATAAAAGGCCTGCTATACGTCTAGCTTAGTGAATATTTTAGCACGGGCGAGCCTCGTAAGGGTCTCTTAGATAAGTGGGATAGGATAGACATCTTTCTTTATAATAGCGTTAAGCTTGCGATAGTTAACACAAAATTACTACCCCCCTCTAGGCTTCTTAGTAAATAGTACTAGTAAGGCGTAGGGCGCGTTACTGTAAGTAATAACGCCGCGTTAGAGGTGGTTATTTAGGTAATCCTTAATAAGCTATAACTACTCTAGAGACATGCTATATAGTAGGCTTAATATTAGTATGTTATCCGCGGTTAGCTTAATATTATAATTAACGCCATCGCGGTGTTAAGGTAGTACGTTAGAGTCCTTCTTTAAGAAGTAAGCTAGGGTAGCGCCTATATAGCCTAGGAATAGTAACTTCTCTATAAGAAGCTAGCGGAGTTCTTCGTCTAGGTCTAGTAGGTCTATCTAGCCTAGCTCCTCCTTACGGTCTTGGATTAGCTTCTCTACTTTATAAACACTAATATAGCTAATAACTATCTCTTTCTAACGCGTATTAATCATAAATGCTATAGCTCTTATAATATTAATCTTAAGGCCTGTCTTAGCGAGGTCCTTGCGGGAGACAGGTTTAGGGCAAGTTAGCTACTACTCTTATAACGGTAGCGCTTGGTAGCGGAGCTATTCCTCTATCTTCGCTAGGTTCTTCTAGTAGGTACGACGCTAAGGGGATTACTATAATAAGTGGTAGATATGCCGTATAATAGCCACGTCTATAAGCTTATTACGTTAGTTAGCATTTGCCTAATACTTAAAATTAATTCCTATAGCTGTGCCCCGCGTTAGGATAATAATATTTTATTTATAGTTAATCTATGTTATGTCTGGCTACTTAAGTATCTACTACTTATAGTTAATCTAGACGTTAGCTTCCTCGAGAAGCTTGTAGCTAACTATAAGGTTATGGCGGCTAGTGTCGTAGGGTATAAAGTAAGTAGTAAGGCAGTAGCTATCTAGCACTAGGTTAGCCTAGAAGTGCTTATTTACCTGCCCGTTTAGTTAACTATTATATCTAGCTAAGGGAATAGCTTTTATGCTTTTAATAGATGCCTTAAGTCCCTTCTTAATTATGCGGAGGTGTTTAAGGTAGACTAGGACGTAGCTACCTACGCCTGTATTAATAAAAGCCTTTAACCTAATCGCTAGCCCGTTCGTTAAGATACGGCAGGGCAGAGTGAAAGCACTTTCGCTAAATAAGAGGTCTTAAATGCTAGTAGCTCCTATAGGATTCTCTAGGAAGGAGACTTCCCCTAGAGTAATACTTTTCCTAATTCCTCGTTAGAAGAGAGGAAGCCTCCGTCCTTAGCCTTATAGTATACCTCTTTATTAGCTTGCGGTGCTAAATCGCTGGCCTCTAACGCTTTCTAATTAACAGGGCTATTTAGGCAGTCTCGAGTAATATATTCTAACTTTTTATAATAGTAGCAGGTAAGCTAGCCACTTAGAGCTATAGTAGTGGCGCGCGTTGGCTATATGCAAGTAAGGGGCTACGCTAGTATTAAAGCGTACTTGCGAGACCTAGTAGCTAAGGTAGGAGTAGCCTTTTTTTAAGATTCTTGTTTGGCGCGCGCTATAACCTAGGAGTCTATAATTACTACCTCTCGTGCGAGGTCGCGGGCGATGTTAACAAACTTAAAGTAATTATTCTTAAGGTAACAAATATTACGGCCTATATTTATATAAAGTTAATCTATAAGCTTCTCGTAGAACTCTTTAACCTATTAGTTAGTAGGTAGCTTACGCTACGTTATAAGGCGAAAGAAGTCTGCTTAGAAGCTAGTAAACTTAGCTATAGAGTAGAGGCGTAGTTAGATAAATATCTAATAGGCCTTCTTCTCCTTATATAGGTCGCCAAAAGCTTACTCTATTATATCTATTATAAATTTGCTATTAATGCGTTCGCCACCGTCTCGTAGAGCTCTAATTAAAGTTATAAGTTAGTTACGGACAGGATCCTCTGTGCGTGTAGTTATATATACTACGATATGCTCTTAGGTATCCTCTAAAGTCTCTTCTATAAACTAATCGCGGTTGGACCGAAGTTTATTCTCTATATAGGCCCTCTAGTGCTTAAAGGTCGTAGTTGTCTTGCCGTCTAAGAGCAGCGGAGGGTCTAGGAACTTAACTAAGCGCTAGCTTGCGCCTAAAAAGCGTGTATATAGATAAGTAACAGGCTTAAACAGTAATAAGCGTAAAAAATATAAGTTATTAGGCTTGCTAGACTTAGAACTCGGCGGGTTGTTAGCAAAGGGAACGCTCTAGCTTAAGGTCTAAGAAAGAATTTAGAATTTAGTTATATAAGATTAAGTTACTAGTATATTAAGGGTAGAGCCTACTATAGCCTGTTTAGCAAGTTAGGCTTCTAACCTGTCTATCTTTTACTGCGCTTAAACGAGGGCTCCATGTAGCCCTTCGCCTTTAGCTAAGGCATTAGTAGCGATCTGGCGGTATATATATAGTTATTATTGCTCTACACCACGAAGAAGTAGCTGGCCAACTAGCTCTATAATAATCTTTACTAGTTCCTGCCTAAAATGCTTAATTACGGCCTCTAGCGTTATAGTAATTAGGTTATTGCTAGCAAACGTAGGTAGCTAGGGAGGTTATAAGAGGTCCTTATTAATACCTTGCTAGATACGAGCAAGTTTTAAGGAAGTGTCTTAATTATGGTTTTCCTTAGTAATAGAGCTATAGCTCTAGATTTCGTGTTCTTAGTAAATAAAGGGCTTAGATAGGTCGTACGCGCTGCCCAGCATCTCCTTTTCTAAGACTAACGCTATAAATAGGTGTTTTAGTGCTATTTTATTAATACTATAGGTAGAGTAGCTAGTTATTAGTTCTTTAGCAAGGAGAAGGCGAGCAGGTAGTGCTTAGGATAGTTAGTAGGGATAAGTTCCTCTCTTATAAAGGCTAGGGCTCTTATAGCCTTCTTTACGTAAGTAGTAGGTTGCCTGTATAGCACGTTTGTTAAGTAAAGGGTGGCAGGCTAATTAGCTCTCCTAGCTAGCTATAGCGTGCTATTTTCGAACTACGTCCTTTAACTCCTTTTAAGCAGTACGTTACTTAGTAGTATTAGGATCTCTCGTTACGGGTAATTATACTCTATAATAAACTAATAGCTTAGCGTAGTTATATAATAGATCCCCTAAGGTAGTTATTATTAAGTTATGCGCGTAGGTAGATTAAGTAGTTTAACCTAATATTTTATTACTATTTCTAGCTAAGTAAAGAGATCTTAATATAATATAAGGACGGGCACAGGCTCCTGCATTAAGAGAGTAGATAAGGTAGGTTAGCTCTATTTTAGCTACACTAAGATAAGGAGACTGTAGGTACACAGGCCTGCGGCGCTTTTATGCGCTACCGCTCGGCACGGAATATCTATCTATCCGAGATAGTTACACTAGGTGCGTGGGCAGCTGCGCCCAGGCGTGAGGCAGCTACACCCAGGCATGAGGCAGTCGCGCCTCTCACGCGAGGTTATGTGTCCTGCCGGCATGCCAGGCCGTCACATTAGTGGTAGCTAAAAAGACCACGAAGAGAAAGTACGTACTATAATCTAGAAGTTAAGGACCGCAGGACTATACTTAGATATTAAGAAATTTAAGTTCTGCGTTAAAAAGACTAAGTACCTTAAATTTATTATAGAAGTTAACAAGGGCGTAAGCATAGACCTAGATAAAGTCTAAGTAATTTAAGAATAGGAGCTACTAACTTTAGTAAAGGGAGTCTAGAGCTTCGTAGGCTTTGCGAACTTCTATTAAAGATTTATACGAGACTTCTCTAGTATAGTAAGCCCCCTTATAAAGCTTACTAGTAAAGGAGTAGAATTTATCTAGGGACAAGAGTAGTAGCACGTATTTAACTTCTTAAAGATGGCGTTTTGTACGGACCCCGCGCTGGCCTACTTTGACCCTAAACGAGAATTAGTACTAGAAGCAAACGCCTTTGGCTAGTTGACTAGGGGATGCTTTTCCTAGTATAATAACAACGGGATTCTACGCCCGGTGGCTTACTTCTCAGCGAAGAATAGCCTAGTAGAATATAACTACGCTATCTATAATAAAGAGATACTCGCAGTTATTAAATACGTAGATAAATAAGACTATATATATCAAGTAGTAAAGCACCTCACGGTCTACACTAATTATAAGAACTTTACGTATTTTGCTACTAAACAAAGGTTAGACGAACGATACGTTCAGTAGGCAGACACACTTAGCTATATTAATATAATGTTTATATATAGACTAGGGTTAGTGAACTCTAGGGTAAACGCCCTTTCCTGGAGGGACTAAGACCTGCTAAAGGATAGTAAAGATAATAGATTAAAGTTAAGGCACTTTACGCTTCTTTAGAAGACTACTAAAAGAAATAGCTTAAAGTCTTTTATCCCTTAAACACCTACTACTATAGAGGAACCTAACTATACTAAAGCAGACAAGGACCTAGTGCTTGCTTACTTAACACGCCCTAAACCACCTACATTAACCCTTTAAGGAGGCGATAGCCCTGCCAAGCGACGCGAACCAGACTTTAACACTATATAGTAAGAGGCAGAACGCGATAAAGATAGTGCGTATAGCAAGATAAAGGCCTGTGTTAAGAACGGGCTTAGGAAGTTCGAACCTAGGTGGAAGTTATCCGTCAGTATCTCGGAATGTAGTATAGATGACTAAGGGTACCTACGCTACAGGTCAAGACGATGGGTACTAGAATCGGAACCTCTACGGATGAAGCTAATAGCGGTCGCGCATAGTTCCCTAGCTTTAGGATACTTAGGACGAGAAAACACCTATAAGATCCTCGCTCGAGACTACTTCTTCCTGGGGATGTCTAACCAAGTGAGGCAGTACATTAAGAACTGTGATGTCTGTGGAAGAACTAAACTATAGAGAGAAGCAAAACAGGGCCTGCTAAAGCCCTTATTACTACCCGAACAAGGATAGAAGGATATTATAATAGACTTTATTACTACCCTACCCGAGAGCGATGGCTGCACGAATATTATAGTAATTATAGATAGACTTAATAAGGACCCTAAGTTTATTGGTCTCCTAAATTTTAATATACCTATGGTTACGATAGCGTTCCTTTAATACTAGGTAGTAGACTACTTCTTCCCCTCCTCTATTATATCGGACCGCGGGGGACAATTCGTGAGCGAATTTTAGACTACACTCTGTAAACAAGTAGGTATTGACTAAAGACTGTCTATAGCAAAGCACCTGGAGACAGACAGGCAGATAGAACGAATAAACTCTATCCTTAAAGCCTACCTCTAGGCGTACTATAACTAGTAATAGGATGATTAGATAAAGTAGCTTCCTATAGTCTAGATAGCTATTAAAGGGCGAGAAGCTATATTAACGAGAGTTAGCCTATTTTTCCTATTCTATAGCTAGAACGTTAAACTAGTTAAGAACTTCGGGGTACAGAGATTGGCCTTAGAGCTTAGAACTAACGTAAAGAAGGCCGCGAAGGCAATAATAAAAAAGTTTAAGAAGGTTTTTAACTTCGCCTAGGCAAAAATAATAATAGCCTAATAAGAATAAAAGCGCCTAGCGAACTATTAACGTAAGAACGCTCTAATCTTAAAAAAAGGAGATAAGATATAGCTAAAGTATAAGGACTACCTCCGAAACTAACGTCTAAGCAAGAAGCTCGACTGGAAGTAAGGAAAGTTTACTGTAAGAAAGGTAATAAACTCTTATATAGTAGAACTAGACGTCTTACTAAACATACACCTAAGGTTCTACGTAGACAGGCTAAAGTTAGCCTTGTCGAACCCTTTCCCTAGCTAAACTACTAATAACGCCCAGCCCGAAGCAATTATAATAGAAGAGGGGGAAGAGGAGTATAGTATAGTTAATATATATAAAGAACGCTAGTCCTGTAGAGGCAAGAGGGTAGAATACCTAGTATAGTAAGAAAACTACTCTTAAAGAACTTAAGAACCTTATAGGAACCTTAACTAAGCTACTACGTTAAACTATTAGGAGAAGTTTACTAAGCTATATTAAAATTATAATAGAAAACTCCTAATAGGATTCTACCGCGATATCCCCTAAATTAGCTTTTATTAGGGCCTAAAGGAGGCTCTACGATGCCTGCCTCGCTAAGCTAGGGAACCTAGCTAGATAAAAGTGTCTAAGATAAGGGTAGGAACAACATTATTAGGGGATAAAGTTAAGTATTAGGAAAGGAAGTTAAGAAAGAATCTTAAAAAAGCAACTTAGAAAACCCTTAAAACTACTAGGGATAATAAGGGGACTAAATAATTTCTGTAGTAATAAGAAATAACCCTTACGAAAGAAGTAAGCCTTAGAAGTAAACTAAAGCAAGAAGGAGAAAGAAACTAGGTAGAAGGGGTATCTTTAGCTACTAAAGGAATAGTAAAACCCTCCCTAATAATATTTAGGTCTACTTCTCCGCCCTCTAATACACTGCTAGGGTTAGAAAAGCTATTATCCTCCTTACTTAGGCGCTCCCTAATTATAATAGCCCGAAGCCACTAGCGCAAGCCCTAGTAGGCTTAAGTAGGTATATTAGCTCCCGCGAGGATATTGTCTATTATCTAAAGACTATCTATTATAATACCCTTATCCACCACTACGAACTTGCTAGAAAGCTATATAATATTAGCCTTAAAAGATAGCTTTATTATTTAAAAGGAATTTATAGAAGGGTTCTTGCACTCTTAACAGAATACTTTAAAGTTAGTAGTATAAATTTAAAGAAGATTAGAAGTCTTTTTAACCGCGACAGCGATACGCTCTAAGAGCTAAATGGCCTTAGAAAAAGAAGTAATAGGGCCTAAAATAGTAGCAGTCTTACTCTTAAAAAAGGTATAGTAATTAATAATAGTAACTTTACGAGCAGAATAGAACGCGTTAAAGTTAGTAAGGAAGGCCTTTTATTCCTAGCTACTCTTTAAAACCTTGTTTACAAGGTAGCCTGTACTAATACCTATAATATTAGTAAACTTTTCGTGGCTAACTTTATTAAGGGCAGGCTAAATCTAAGTAGGGGAAAGAGTTAGCAGAGCACACCCTAAAGTTATCTAGAACGAGTTAGACTAAAGTATACTTATCTAGTGCAGCTAGTGAGCTTGTAGGTATAGCACTCCTCGTAGGACACTGTCTTGCCTGCCAGCACCTACTAATAGACGCGTTTGTGGGTAACGTAGTTAATATACTAGCGCTCGATTATCGCGCGTAGCGAGATTAGACCTTAAAAGCTAAGCTTGTTAAGTTAGCGAGTGCGCACACCTAGGCTAATAAAAAACTAAGAAGGAGGTTAGAAGAGTAAGGAGGCAAGTTAAAAGGTAAAAAGAAGTAGAAAAAGCGTAAAAGAAGGTCTAGAGCTTACTTTACGAGCTTTAAAAGGACTAAACTTTTTAATAAGCTAGCTAAGAAGGATTACGCTAGCGTTAGATATAGTAGCCTTATCTTAAGAAAGCTTAGTCTTCTTAAGTTAGTAGCTAAGTAATCGCGACGGGGATAGGCCTTCCTTTATCTTATTATTAGAGTTAGTAGCACGCCTCTAACGCTTAGGCGTTTTTATTACGTAGCTATTATACAAAGGGCTAGCTATTTTATTAAAATAGTAAGGGGAATTAGGTCGCGAAGTTAGGGAAGACTAAGTTAAAAGTAAGACGTTGCAGCGCACGAAGTTAAGCTAAAAAAAAAAAAAGAGAGCTTAAAAGAGTAAGGTCTAGAAGCTAAGTAAGAAGTAATTTTATATATATAATAATAAGTAAACGCACTAGCGTGAACACACCGCTATAATAACTACTTATAGTAAGGATATAAAATTAGACACGCGAGAACGGAACTAGTAAGAGGTTTATAATAGCAAGAGGATTACAAGTAGATAATAAAACGACCGCGAAGCTATATAAACAAGATAAGACACGGAGATTTCTTTTTTTACCCTTAATAGAGGGAAGGGAGGTATATAATAGGCTACGCCTAGTTATTACCTTGGATTCTTAACCCTTGGTTATGCGAACCCTAGATATATAAGTTCGACGCCTAAAGCTTAACTTCGGACTCTCTATCGAATTTATAAGTATTTTTCTGGCACCTTTGGCTCCTTGAGCACCCAGCCCCTTACAGTAATATCGTTAGTAAATTTATAAAAAAAAATTAGCTCAATTATTACCTAAAGGGTAATACGTTTCATTTTATAGTTATGGTGTTATTAGTAAGCTCTATAACTTTATAAACGTAATTTATAATTCCTATAAAAGAAGGCACCTTTTTTAAAATATATAGCGCTTAGTATTTAATAAAAATAAGCTTTTTAGCTGCTGTACCTTTAATATAGTTAAAGATAGTAGTATCCGCTAGTATAATATTTATTTTATATTATTTTATTATAATAAGTTTTATTAGCTTATCCAACAATTTTTTAGGCACACCTATAATAACGTCTTCACTATAAATAATAGATACTTCCTTATAATTAACGCGCTATTAGACAACGAGTAAAATAAAGTCTTAAAGGCATTTTATAAGAGTATAAAGTTACTAAAGGGTAATGCTAGCAGTAGCAGGTTTAGAAGCTTATAATAAATAATTATTAACTTATAAGAAATTTACGCCTTTTTTAGTAGTAATAATAAGAATAGCGTCTACTAAATTAAGGGCTTTAAGTACTATAATTATATAGTCTCTAGCGTTACGTTCACCCTTAAAAAGCTTATCCTTAATACCTTATTATCGCTATATTATGTCGCTACTACTCTCCACCTATTTTTACAACTCTTCTAGTTTAAGACCTACTAGCAGAGGTATAAGCTATAGCATAAGAAGGCAGAAAAGTCTATTAAAGATATCTTTAAATAATACTTAGAAGTAGAGAATCTTTATAAAAAAAAGATAATAATAAGTAACTACTTAAGCTACTTAGTAAATGTAAAGTTCCAAGCGCGTACGCTAGTAATAATTATAAAATTTATATAATATAAGTTAATAATTACTTTTTAATATTTAGAAGAGCTTTAAGTAGTAAAAATATATAACTTAGCTAAATAAGTACTTTAATAGTCTTTATAAAAATAAACTTACCGCGTTAGTGTCTCTTAATTTAGTAGCTTTACTTTAAGATCTACACTATTAGTCGATAGAGACAGGGTAGAAACGTTACCTAATTGTCTACAAAATGGCCATAGATCACCTCTCCGTGCCAGCCACCTCGTGCGACTGCGAGCGCTGTTTCTCCTCCGCCAAACGTACAGTCACGTGCGATCGCAACTCACTGTCCCCAGCGGTGACAGAAGCTCTCCAGCTTTAAAAGAACTGGCTGAGGAGAGACGCCGTCACGAGTTACCTCACCTAGCTGGTTGACCACATCGTCAAGAAGGATGGAGAGTAGCAGAAGGAGCAGAAGGAGCAGAAGGAGGGCGACGACGTCGCCAACGAGCTCCCCAGCGACCTCTCCACCAAGATCCTTCCTGATTAGGCAATTTCTATATACTCTACGGCCCGTATGGCCAGAAATTGGACCTCTACGCTGTACGTAACGCACCTCCCTCACTGCCTTGGTGTGCCGTACGTACGTATTTCCCCCTACTACCCGCACGAACGTACAGGAGCTCGGTGTGGTGCGGAGTACTATACGTTGAAAACGCTGATATGGTACACACTTTCAGCCCGAACTTGAGAACGGTAAAGGCCTCGTGTTCGACTTCTCATCGGGGCTCCAACAGCTGATGCAGAGTAGGTCAGTGCGGTTGGCTGCATCCAGTGCATCGACAAGGACGAGTATGCCCATATGGTATCGCAGCGAGGCTTCGTACCACCCAAAATGATTCGCATTGTCAAGGAAATGGATTTGTCTCTCGCATGAGGTCAGCAACGGTCGGATCGATCTTCTGAAGATGCTGATCCATTCTAGGAGTGCTCTCCAGACCCACAATACGGTATCTTCCTCAATCCTTCTCGAATGTCTTCTTTCAGTGACGTGATGTTCTTCCATATGTACACCTGGCAGATAGAGGCTGCGCCGACGATTCTGGAGGCCGTCTCATCGTCTGCCTGGAAATCGTCCTCGGCCTACCTTGTCACCATGGGAACAAATGAAGTGACTAGAAACTCTCTCGCAAGGTGCCATGCAGGTTCAGCACAAGCTCCGTTGAGGCCTGAGGTCAGCGATGTGCGTACATCGGAGCCTAACGAGTTGGCACCATCCCACATTACTGCGGCCCAGTAGGCTCTGCTATCGAGGTTTATAAACTCTTGCATGACGTTCTTGGGGAGTTCCGGCTCGACTGATATATGGCTTTTCACTGGGGATAATATTTAGCGCACGTCTTTGGCAAACTTGGGGTCGCTCACCTGGATCCCTTCCCTGCCGAAGTTTCTGGATATGCAACAGCAATGTTTGCATACACACTTGAGGACCGATACCACTGAGCTCGTCGTCTTTTGACACATCCACCGGCACGGTCGTTTGAGCAAAGAGATATAATGCGAGCACCTAGCAGTACGAGGCGCGGTTAAACAGTAGCAGCATATCTGATCTGGCAGCTCGTCAACTACATGTCACAATATTCTCGCTACCGACTGGTGGTAAGCTCGGCGGAAGCCATCGTGCACTGAAGGCTAATATCACGCGGTCCAGACATTGTGTGAGGTTTGATGTTTGCCACTGAGCTGATGGCTTGTTTTCCTTTTGTTTGTTTTTGATGTTTGCCACTGAGCTGATGGCTTGTTTTCCTTTTTTGTTTGTTTTTGATGTTTGCCACCGAGCTGATGGCTTATTTTCCTTTTGTTTGCTGTTTGCCAGTTATCTAGGATGTTTGCGCCTGGGTATATAGGAGATAGCTTACCTCTAGTGGCAGGGGAGGACATACATTTTTAGTTATTGGTTCATACATTGCTCAACCACCTCACTCGCGGTGCGGCCCACACTGCCGGAACAGGACGGAATCTGTGGCTCAATGTCGCCGCTCATGGCCGCGTCAAGTGTCCGAATCATCTTTGTTACTGGAACCTCAATGTCGCTATCCGGGTCATTTCTGGCCGTCATTAGCATGGACATGTCTTCCGAGCGTCGTCGGCGTTACTTACACGAATGGACAGCCATTTCGGCCAATTAAACGTCCCAAACTAGCTTCAAATCCATTTCGGAAGATACTATTCGCGCGGGCCTGCAGGAGGTCTTGTTCGGCGGCAGATGGTTAGCACAACGGCTGCGTGCTGCCTCCACTTTGCAGGGCGGTACTTGACTCGGTAGGAAAGTCATATGCTGATTGAGATATAGGACCCTCATTGGCATCAGTCACAAGTTTGCGAACTCCCTGCGCCAGGGGTCTCGGATGATCGTGGGCTATCTCTGCGCCGAGAGTTCCTGACTACGTTTGCGGTGGATAGAAATGATGAGTTGCATGCCTCGGAAACATCAGACACGTTGCTCTCGCCTAGTGGCGGACGCGCACCTTTCCTTCCCGTTTGCTTAATCCACTGGAAAACGGCCAGGGTACCGGATAGAATCCTTACGTACAAGCGCGAAAACATCTCTACCTCGATCGCAGCACAGTGGCTTGTCCATTGTGTTGGCATCTAGATTGGGACAAACATACCTCAAAGATACAGACGTGTTTTCTCCGCTTACACCTCGAGCACGATCCCGTCCGCCCTCCTGCCGAATGTTGCGCAGTCCTGGACGCGTCGCAGGCTACCCGTGACTGACGACAAGCGTCGCAGCTAGAGTATTGCGTTCTTCGCGGAACCGACTCCCTCCTCCCGGGGCATTCTGCCATTCTCTGAACCGTTTGAGCGGCAGGAACATTGAGGTTTGGAGGATTGTGGAGAACCATTGGATCCGATGAAACGAAAAGCTGTATTGGTAAGCGGGGATTGCTATCCCCCACTTTTCGATCGACTACCTACTCGGTCGCCAGCTGTCTTAGACAAGGCTATGGACTAACGCCCTCAACTCGTCCTCCGTCATCATCTTGACGCCCAACAGCTCGTTAGCCTCACGACCAGTATAGTCGCACCCATACTCCTCATCCAAACATCCCACAATGCACGATCCCAGATTCGCCCCATCAACATTGCCCTCCTCCACATCAGCCCATATCTCCTTCAACAGCTCATCCGTTCCCTTAACACTCGTCTCCCACTCCCTTCCATCCTTCTCCTTCACATACTTAATCAACTGCTTCTACGTAATAACCGCAGAATGCACATACACAACCCTATTCCTCGTCTCATCCCTCCGCTCAATCACCCCCAACACCGCTCTCACTACATCAGCCAATAGCGTAGCACTACAACGCACCTCGCCCCCGTTATACAGCGTCGCACGCCACCCTTCACATCCATCAAGATATCCGTCTCCCGCAGCACCCAATCCAAGAACCACCTTTCGAAATCGCCGTCCACGTAAAACGCCCCTCGCTCTCCCGCGACTTCGCAGACAAGTAGTCCTGCACCGCTGCTTTTGGGACGCACACCGGCAGCGCGTTGCAATTCGCATTGCACGGGTCCATCCCGAACGCAGCGGGGATAAAGCGCAACACGCCTGTCTGCACGGCGGCGTCAATCAGCGCGTTCTGGCGTCCTATCGTCGAGGTCGCGAGCGCCGCAATGACGACTTCGGCACCGGCAAGGGCGCGTGTGAGTGAGGACACGGAGCTGAAGTCTACCTCTGCGATCGTGAGGTTGGGATAGGCAGGTAGCGAGGACGCGTTGCTACCGGGACGTATGAGCACGGTAACGGTGTGGTGGGCGGCGAGGAGGGAGGAGAGGATGGGTTGGCCGAGGTTTCCGGTTGCGCGGGCGAGGGCGATGTGTGTCGGTGCCATGGTTGGTCGGAGGAGGTTGATTGGAAACGTGCGTAAGTATGTCGTAAAGGGAAAGAAAAGATTGCGAGGCTGAGGATAGATAGAGAGATTTGTTGAAGAGTATGGCTTGAAGAGCTGGGGGGAAACAGCGTTTATGAATTTTTAGACGGCACTGTAGCGGTAGAGCTTTTTGAACAACGTCGTGTCGGTTTCGTTGCTGACATTGGATCCGAGGCTCCTCCACTCTTTTGAAGACTTGGAAGCCGAATCGTCATTAGGGACTGAGACGTTGAGGGTTGTCGGATCCGGTGCTCGGTTCCGAAACATCCATAACGCAAAAATCACTCTGGCTTACATTGTACGCATGCGATAGGTACATGTGGGGTTTGAACGCCGTCATGATTTAAACTGCTATAGAAAACGGAATAGATGTCCAGTTCCAAATTCGCTTCACCGTTTAGGGATCAGTTTGCACAGGGTGCAGTCTGCATGACAGTAAAGCTCGACTAGTATATATGTGCATGGAAAGCTTCGTTGGTGCGAAAGCGAAGTTGACGAAAGTGTGTGAGTAGCGTGAAGCGTGTGGGTGAGCGTTGAGGGAAGTATGCTTACTGGCATGGAATCTATAATGGTGCATAGTAAGCCGGCAAAGTTTTGAAAAGCTATCTGATTCATGATTTATCGTTCGTTTTGGTCTTAGGCATCTTAGATAAGAGTTCAGATCATCGTAGGGTCTATGAAGGTCACAGCTATCCGTGAATGTGCCCCGGCACTGGGGCCTACACATGTGCACGTGAGCGCTGATGAAAGAATGCGGCTGAGGAGATCTCTTACAGGAGCGCGGATTCAAAATCTTCCATGTCGGATAATATTCCTGGTAAGAGTTTCGTAGTGACATGAAACTTCCATATGAGGAAGCATCATCCGTTGGGACAACACTCGGACCGATCTAAATCTAGCATCAATAGCCGTGTCGTTATCATGCACCACGCATACTAAGCGATCAGAGCGGCCAAGTTCCAGAGCGCCTTCCTCATGGTGATCACTGCTTGCCCTTTTTTCGAAGATGACACCTCGGAACCTGCAGAGCCATGGCGGTTGTGTTTGGCGTGGCGTTCGCGTGGATGCACCGCCACGGAAATTCCGACTCTGTGGTGATCCTCCAACTTCTCATATCCAACCTCCGCGGAACCAATGGCCTCCTTGAGAGAACATGTGTTTGGGCACGCAAACAAAAAAGCAAATGGAGGCTGTGTCGCAAGCCTCGCAGGTAGAAGGGGCAGTACATATTATCACCGTGCCACCCTCAAATGGTGCCCCTGCATAAGAATTAGGCGCGTTGGGCCTTGTGACAGCGGGTACCACGTTACAAGTCACTTAATGAAGAACGTGGCTGATGTTCCGGAAGACGTTCGCTCGGCGGTTCCCGATCGGGTTTCTCGGCTCGTCGGCTAAGCAGGTTTCTCGGATACACAAGCTACCTATTTAACCTGCGCGCGTAACGAGGCGACATGGACGTAAATGTGACCCCTTTCGACCTACATATATGCGATGGGTTTCCTGTGAGAACGCCTCTATTCGAGCATGGGAATGTACGCATTTAGGGCACCGGCAATGCCGACGATCTATATTTGACGCCTTGGTTCCTGAAACCGGCACAGCGCCACCTCGCTGGCCCGTCGTTCCACGAGCAGCAGTTGAGCGTGCCAGGGTTGCTTGGGGCGATGACCTCACTGCGAGAGGGTTTAATTTAACTTGATCGACACGCGAACGCGCGTGGTGAGTGGCATCGCTTGTGGATGAATATCAACTTAGGCAGGTGGACACATTCATGCTTTCGACTGTCGCGCTGTTGGGGTGCAATCCCCAACTCTGTTTCCCTGATCGTATCCTCTCACACGGCCGTTTGCAGGGTCGGTCTTTGCTATGTCAAGGTGTCTTGCTCTTTCACCTGTCGCGTACAAGAGCTAGCTACACGGGTCCACTTTTGTTTGAGAGTGCGAGTTCACCGACAACTACACGCACAGCCTTACCCCCAATGCTCTTGAACGCATAGCGATTGCGGTCACCATGTACTTGCGCGCTGTCGCCATCGCGCTCGCCTTGCAGCAGGCCATTGCGCAGCAATGCTGTAAGCTTTCGACGCTCTTGCCAACCTCTGGAAGTACAACTGACCACCCTAGACTACCCCAATGGAAAAGAGGCCGACTCGAAGGAAAAGCCATGTTCGTCTGCAGAAGGCACGGCCTGCTGTCCGGAGACGTGGCAGTGCATGACCAATGGCCTTTGCTACTTGCCCCAGCCAAATAGTGAAGATCTATACGGACGCTACAGCTGTACAGACAAGGAATGGAAATCGTCCGGCTGTCCGTCGAACTTGTGCACATACGGTACGTTTGCGCGTGCCGCCGGGCCCGAGAATGACGAATTGACCTTCCGCAGATATGACAGCCGGTGGTGCTGAAGGCATTCCTCAATGCGCCAATCACAATAACGATTGGTGTTGCGACGGCGATCGCACAAACGTAGACTGCTGCAACGAAAGCCCTCAGCCGCGACCTTTCTTCCAACTCCAAGACCCAGTCGCATACGGTACCGTGGGCGGGCGCACAGGATCGAGCGCACCGAATTTGGCGACTATCACTGGGCTAGTCTCCGGCGGCAGCAGCAATGATTCCCCCTCATCAACAGAGGCACCTTCTGCATCAGCTTCCGCTACAAAAGACTCAGTTTCGAGCTCTTCGTCTGCTTCTGCTTCTTCTTCTTCTTCTTCTTCTTCTTCTTCTTCTTCTTCTTCTTCTTCTTCTTCTTCTTCTTCTTCTTCTTCTTCTTCTAGCAGAAGTGCGTCGCAAACGCCAGTGACTTCCGAATCTACCTTTGTATCCTCTGGCACCGCGGGCATATCCACCATAATTGTCACCTCCGTCATCCAGCCCCCAGCTTCTTCAACTTCGGACCCCTCACCAGCCCTCACATCCGAAACGAAGTCAAACACAGGGCTTATTGTAGGCTGCGCAGTCGGCATCCCGCTCGGCCTCGCGCTCATCGTCATCCTCTTCTGGCTGTTCCGCAAACGCCGCCAACATAAATCCTCCCCACCGTATACCTCCTCCACCGACGCCTTCACGCCTGGACCCACCTCGCCTGAATTCGCCGGCAGCGCAAAACTCTACAAGAACGGTAACGCCGCGAAAACATACGAGCACACCCACCCGGGTGTCTCTGAGCTGGGCGGAGGCCAAGGTATCGGTCCCGAAAGACCCGAATCCATGATCCCCGGCATGGCAGAGATGGGCTCGGGAGCCGGCTTCGCGCCCGGCACCGTGCCGCATTCGCCGCACGTCGTGGGCGTAGGAGGCGGAAACAGGCATTCGCCGCAGGGCAGTGTGCCACCGGAGTACTCTCCACAGCTGAATCGGTATTCGCAAGATGGCGCGGTCAAACCGCAAGGCTATGCCACGGCGGGATACCAGGCGTACCGCCCGCCGCAGGCCCAGCCTGAAGTGGCGGAGTTGCCGACCGTTACGACGCCGGAGGATGTCGCTGAGTTGGGAGATCCGAGTCCGCCGGCGAGGGGTGGGGCGGAGTATCTGGGCATGGCGGAGTTGGCGTCGCAGAGGGAGCAGTCGCGTTGAGGCTGGAGATATGACTCGAGTGAACGATTTCTCAGCAAGGGCGGGGGCGGGATAGATCTTCTTTTAGTGTAACGATTTTTCGAGATGGAGAAGAGGGAAGATACCATGAGTGCATGAATAGGAACAAGGACTGTGAGCAACATCGTGCATAGTAGTGCATAGTATACAGGGGGGTGACAAAAAGAAAAACAGATTTCTAAGTAACTTTTTAAAACTTTAATAATATAGCCAATAGTAGGGTTATGGTTCAGGGTAAAAGATAGAATTATAGAGAAAATCTTAAAAATTATAGCTATTGACCCACGTCCTGCTTAGTAAGCACCAAAAAAGCTTGTTAACTTAGTAAAATAAGGCAATAAATTTTTTTTAGCCTTAAGACCTTATAATTTTCTTTTAAAGGTGTAAAATAATTAGGTTCTTTTATATATATGTTAAGTCCCTAAGGGGTAGCTGATCCCAAAGGAGCTAAGGTTGGTTCTCGGAGAAGAGTACTAGTGAGACAAGGATGGGGTTATTAATAGCTTATATATATTAATAGGGCATTAGTATTGAAATTATTACACGGTTATAAACGAATTAATAATGTCTTAGTATAATTTAAATAATAGATTAATAAACGAGGTCAAATATAAAGACAGAAAGTCTATTTTAAATATTCCTATACATAAGTCTTATTTTATAAATCCTAAAGTCCTAGTTATCTTAAAGTCCTACGTGCTAAAATACTTCTAAGATTCTTAATATTTCTAAGACGCGTAACTTATTACGTAACTTATAATTAAGTTAAAAGGTCTTAGCTTAGGCGTATAAAGAAAAGCTAATATCCTATCTTATAGTATATTAAATTTTAATAAATTTTAATACTAGCTCCCCTCTTAAAGGCTTAATATTTTTATAAGATAATTACTTATAAAGCTACTTTTTTAATCTATCTAATATTATTATTTATAAGCTAAATATTTTAAATAAAACTAGGTATTTATTATAATTGCGTATATATACTACGGTAAGAAGTAGTTACTATATTATCTATTATTACTACACTTAAAGTACACAGATTATGTTTAATATAGTAATTAGAAGTATAAGCTAGAGGAGATATTTATATTAGATTATTCGAAAATAGATGCGGAGATAGAAAGGTTAAAAAAGTTAGAGGCTAAGAAGGAGGCAAAACTTTAAATAAAAAAAGAGCTTACTTATATAGCGCTCTTGCGTGCGCGACTAGCATAAGAAAAAATAGCGCAATTACACGATTAGCGTAAAAAGTTACACTAAAAAAATTATTTAATTATAGCATGTTCACGATAAATAAGCTAAAAGCTTTAGAGGCTTATAAGGAGCTTGATTAGTTAATAGCTTTAATTAATCTTAATAATATCTTAGGCGCTAATGTAATTAATTAGTCTATAGTCTAGTCTAAGCTTTCTTCCTCTACGGCGTAGCCATGTCTTTACAGAGTTCTTATTCGAATTCCGATTCTTCATAACTGTCGTTCCATTAGTAGGCGATTTCTTTTACCCAGTATGTAAGGCACTGTGTGGCAGGCAATTCGGATTAGGGTAGACGTGTATATTAGACAAATCCTTACAGAATGTCGAAGGGTCTATAGAGGTATATATAGACTAGAGCACGTTGTAATGGGATACGCCCAGTTGTTGCCTCAGATCCTTGACCCTCGATTATGCGAAACCCAGATATATAAATTCGACGCCCGAAGCTTAACTTTGGACTTTGTATCGAATTTATAAATATTCTTCTGGCACCTTTGGCTCCTTAAGCACCCAGCCCCTTACACACGTGACTAAGCCGGGGTGCTTCAACAGGAGGCCCGAGGGAGATCCGGAGGATCTCCGAGGGTCGCCCTCTATGGAGGTCAAGAATGTCTCTAACACAGTAGTTATTAAGTTTTTCTTAATAATTCTTTAAGTTTTCTTCTAGTTCCTAGGTGTTTTCTAATAGCGGGTATCCTTTCTACTTAATTAGGTATATCCATCCTTTACCTAATAGTCCCGCGTAGTTAATTATTTATTTAACTTTAAATTTATTATCTTTCTTAGGCTAGTAATAGAAGGTTATCTTAATTAGTGTCTTAAGATCTATAGATTCTAATTAGTCTATATATAATACTAGGTGTATTTTGGCGTCTAGTAGGAGTTCTAATTAGTAGTTAACTAGTAATATTTATTTAGAAATAAAATATAGTCTAACTTTAATATAACCTAATTTCTCATGCTTTTTCTTCTAGGATTAAAGTTTTTTCGCAAGTAAATATACTTTATTCCCCTTCATTAGGTAAGGTGCAATTGTTTTGTTAGTGTAGGAAATACTTTACTATTAAGCTTTCTTAAGATTCTTTTAAAGTTATTTATATATCCTTTTTATAGTTTCTGCTATATTAAACGCTTCTTCTATCCTAATTACTATAGGAAATATTTAATTAAAGAGATATAAGTGTCTTTTATAGTTTATATGGAATGGTGTGTATCCCGTTGCTACTAATGCTTTATTATAGTATACTAATTATACCATAGGTAATAAGCAAATCTAGTTATTCTTCTAGTTATTATAGTAGATACGTAGTTACGTCTAAATTGTTTAATTCGTGCGTTCTTTTTGTCCGTCTATCTATAGATAATAAACTATTAATAGTTTCCGTTTTATTCTAATAAGTGCTATAAATATTATTTAGTAGTTTAAGGTACAGAGCATATCTCTAATACTAATAATTGTCTTAGGTATACTATAGTGTTATATAAGTTAATTTAGGGTAAGGAATGCTAGTTACTTACCTATAGTTATTTTTTAATAATGTAGTAATTCTATATATTTAGTAAATTAATAAATAATTACAAATATAGTGTCGTAGCTCATTCCGTTCGATAGATCTTTTAACTTAGATAGTCTAGTTATAAAGTCTATAACGATACCTTTCCATAGTGCTATAGGTATCTAGATTACTTATATCTCTTTATACTTAAGGTGTGTGACGTGTTTGTTCTTTTAGCAGTCCGTATATTTATAGGTATACGTTGTTATTACTTTTTTTATTCCTCTATATAAATTGCTACGTTAAATAAGTTTTATCGTCTTTCTAACTTTTAGGTGTCTATATACATGGTTATCGTAGTATTATTATATAATTTTATTTTATAATTCCTTAGGTGCTTCTTACATAATAATAAGGAATGAATTAAGTTCTACTATAGGTTCTAATAATCTATCTAGATTTTATTATAATATTATAAAATAGGTCATTTCTTTTTCTGTTATAAGATTAGTACGTCTACTAGGGGCTTCTACTTATTTATTATCCTTTCCTAGTATATATATAATCTTAAACTTATATTATTTAAGTATTTTTAACTATCTTACTTATCTTGACATAAGCTCTTTAGTAGTAGTAAATATTATAAGGTTTCTATAGTCTATAAATATTATAAAACTTAAGTAACTAAGTGCGTAAATTCTTTAATATTCAAGCACCTTCATAATTATGTAAAGCTCCTTGTCGTGTATGTTATATCGCGTTTCTACTCCACTAAACTTGCATAAGTAGTATGCGATAAGGTGCCATTTACCGTATTTCTCCTACTTTACACATACACTAATCGCGAGATCGCTTGCGTCTATTTTAATTCGTAACAGTTCTTTGTCCCTAAAATAAATAAGAACTAGTGCCGTTATGCATACTTTTACTAAATATTTAAATAATTCTTTACATTCTTTTATCTATTTAACAGACGTTACTTTCTTAGTAAGGTTAATTAATAGTATTATAATCTTTATATATCCTTGTATAAATTATCTGTTAAATCTATAAGATCCTAGGAGTTCTTAGACGTTCTTAACTATTTTTTGTATTAGCTAGTTTATAATATATTTAATCTTATTTAGCGCGACTTTAATTCCTTCTGTACTAATAATATATTCTAGGAATTTAAAATATTTTATATACTATTTATATTTCTTTAGTTTAATTTTAAGGTATGCTTTGACTAATGACTTTAATACTATTTATACATAATGAATACAATCTAATTTATTCCTAGAAAAAATAAGTATATCATCTATATATATAATAATAAATATATTTAGAGAGTTATAGAGTAAATTATTAATCAGTGCTCAGAAGTTCGCCGGTGCGTTAGTAAGTCTAAAAGGTATAATTATATATTTAAATACGCAATTTAAAGGCTATCTTCTATTTATTACATTTCTTTATTTATATAAAGTAGTATTTATTTTATAGATCTATTATTGTAAAGATCTTAGCCTTTAAAAGTGAGTCTCTAAGCTCTAAGATATTTAGTAGTAGGTATTAATTTTTAATTATTATGTTATTAATCTTTTAATAATTAATATATAGTCTTAGTGTGCTGTCCTTTTTTATAATAAACATAAAGACGCTAGCTGCTAGTAACTTTAATAGTTATATATAGTCCTTATTAAGGTTTATTTTAATAAATTCCTTTTCTTGCTAGAGTTCTTTTTTAGTCTTATTATATAGTAGTCTAAAGGGTGATGTTTTCCCTTCTCTAGATCTATTACGAGATCCTAGGATTAGTGTTCTAAAGGTTAGTCTTTCCTTCTCGCTCGGTAAACATATAACTCCATGCTTGATAGCACTCTGGAATTTCATAGAGTGTGTCGTCTATCTTCTTGCGCTTTATGACTTGGTGGTTCTGCTATGGGTGTTTTATATTTATTAACTTTTAATCGTAAGACCAGGTTATTTATAACTTTTTTATCTACTATCGTGCTTTATTAATACGTAGGTTTTACTTATAATATATATTTATAGTATTTAGAGGATAGCGTTCTTTATTCCTAGTTAATAATAGGATTATACTTTCTTATTTAAAATATTCTTAGTACTATATTATAACTAGCTGTTACGATGCCTATATATACTATCCTATGCCTTGTAACGATAGCTATCGTTACTCGTTCCTTTTGGCGATGTATAGCGGCGTGGTATAGGGCGACGTACATTACATTAGCTTCCTTAAGGATATTAAGAGTAATTATTTTTAGTATGTATAAATTATAAGTATTAATTTAACTTTATATTCTATTCGTAGCGTGCTTAGTACGAGGTATCTATTCGCAATAATAATGAGATATAGCATAGCCTTTTTACGTTTATAGAGTCTAGCTCTATTAAGTATGCTTTATAATATATAGCTTTCCTATATCCTAAATCTAGCTTGGCCTTTATCTATATTCTTTTAAGCTATACTAGTAGCTTAATTAATACTTAACTATTTATAGTATTTAGTTATCTAAAGGCGTTTTCCCGCCTAAGCCAAGGTTTAAAAAAGATAACTTCTTAATTAGTGCGTCTACTAGCTTAAGGTAATTTTTTTTAACGTTATTACTAAACTTTTTCTCGGGATACTTTACTGTTCGTGACTAATTTAATTCTTGAAGTTATTAATTTCTTACTTAATTTATTAAATTTATATATTTTTTCTAACCTGCACGTTACTTGTAGTTAGGGTGTAGATACGTTTACTAGATCCAAAATATATACTATCTATTAACTAATAATAATAAGGCTTAGTTCTTAGCCTTATTTAGCTATGGAAAGTATCTTACCTCTTACTTGTTTTAAAGGTAAACATCGTAAGGTAATATTAAACAATTAAACTATTAAAACGTGCATGTAAATGCAGCATTTGCTTTGTAGGATAAAAACTAAACTGGTTATTAACCAGATGTGTACGCAGTATAATGGATAGGTAGGTAGAGTATACACACTATGTAGAGTACTCAGTCATTTGCTAAGTACTCTACTAACATGTGTTTCTGCAGGCTCATAGCAGGAACAAGATTTGGTAGACAATTAGCCTCTATTTAGCTTCGTGAAGATAGGTAACAAGAATGCAGGAGTAGTGTCGTGTATAGGATGTCCGCGCTATAGTTGTTAAGGACTAGCGCTATATATATGTTAGGCGTTATTAATAAAGATAAAAGAAAAATAGAATCTAGGCTTGCCACTATAGCGTAAATCTCCCTAACTTTAGTCTTAATATTCTGTAATAAGACTAAACAACCACCTAACGTAGTAAAAGAATAAATAACTAAGGAAAGTTTAACTACTTTCCTCTTTTTCCTTTTTTATTACTTAACTAAGAATATACTATATACTCCTTAAAAAGAGCTTTTAAAGTATTATCCCTAGAGATATTACTCTTAAACTAGCTATTACCTTAGTAGTGACCCCTAGTAGGAAAGGAAGATTAATTAAGAATACTCTTATTAAATATAAGTTTAAAGGCCTTATATTCTTACTTCTTCATTTTATCCTATGCGTGAACTGCTTAATTAGTTATTTACTACGTATAGTTCTAAATTCTAGTTTAGTACTTATCGAGAGAAAAGCCAGATCTAAGAAAGTTATTAACATTAGTAAGGATAGTAAGACTATTTTTTTATTTTCGTAGAGGATAGCTCTAGTAATAGAATTAATAATAAATAAATAATTATCTTTTAGAAATAGTTAGTTAATACTACTAAAGTAATTAGGGAACCCTAAAGGACTATAAGATTTAAAAGTTAGCTTAGTATATACTAGGGCTAGTTTATTATATATTCGTATTTTTAGGATTTTTATAATAGCTTAGTTAACTTGGACGAGTACTAACTAAGGTAGAATTATATAATAATCTATTATCGCGGGTCTAGTAAAACTATGTAAAATATAAAGATCTAAAACCCTTACTTCCTTTGATTTATACTTAGCCTTTACTTATTTTACCTTTACCTACTAATTCTATAGTACGTAAGATTAGTATTTGTTCTCTTACTAAGCCTTATTTTTTTAAGTAGATTCTTTTATACCTACGCTTTCACGCTATGTCTGATATTCCGCTATATATTATAGAAACCATAAAGTATCTTTATAGTATTTTTTTATTATCCTTATTATTCTAGAATACTAAACCCTAGATTATATTTATTCCGTGGCCGCTATAAATAGCCTACGTAATATTAAAATTAATATAGTAAAAGTAGATATTATCCCTTGCCTTCGCATACTTAGTATAGTAAGGGTAACTAATTAGCTAGTAGTATTAATATAGGCTATATTCGCCCCGCATGTCTATCTTATAGAGGTTTTAAAGAATAGTGTACGTAGAGTAGTACTCTAAATGAATTTAGATAATAAACTAGATAATTAAATAAAATATTATTTAGTACTATCTAAGACGCTCTACGCAGTTAATACAATATCTATAATAATAGTATATGGTATAGGACCAGTCTAAAATCTCTTTAAGTCTTATATCTTATTAGATCTATATAAAGAATAGCTAAGTAGTAGTGCTAGTATCTAGGTATTACGTTACTATAACTTAGAAGTTAGGTATAGTATTAACTATACCGCTAATCTTAAAGGTAACCTTTAGCTTTATAGGAAAGAAGTAGTAGGCGCGTAGATTATTAGCTAATTATTCTCCAAACTTGCTCCTATACTATAGAATATAAGTCTTTAAGTTAGCCTTTATATCTCCCTACTTGTCGCGATAGGTATGTAGGACTATAAAAATTTATATTAAGTTTATAGCTATCCTGCCTTTTATAAATAGCCTTAGAAAGCTATAGGTAGCTTTCGTGTAAGTAGCGTAAACTATCTAGCTTTTATTATTGCTCTAATCTAGTGCTTAAGGCATCGCTATATTTCCTACAATATAAGTTATATACTACAGTTTAAGTAGCGTCTTTTACTCCTAATGTGTTAGTTTCTTACTAATTAGTTGTTTCTTTAGTGCGTTCTTAAAGTCCTTAATAGTTATAACGGCCTGCCTCTAATACCTATATTTAGTAACTTATTATATTTAAAAAGTAATAATTATATTAAAGTTATCTTCCTGCTCCCAGTTATAAATATTATTAAGGTCATTAATAGCATGCTAAACTCGTAAAGGGACTGCTATAGTAGCTTAACTTTATATTTATTTAGTAATGCAGGTAAAACGCTTTAATATATAAGTATCTATTAGCGGGTTAGCTAGAGTAGCTAGCAAGCGTTAGATAAAAGAAAAGTTCAATAGCTATTTTTTTTTCGCTTACCTTAGATACTCTACGCGATAGTTAAGTAAATATTTTAAAAGCTAATATTTAAGCTTTTTATACTATTAGATAGTTTTAGTAAAGTTAGAGTATTAGCTTTACCTAGCCTAATTAGCGGTGCGTTAAAATTTATATTAATTATATTTATATTTAGTGTTTATCCTTAGGGCATTATAGCTAGTCCCTAAAGTAGTTATATTAATTATTTTTAAGTTCCTTCTAGGCTAATCTCTATTGCTTTATGTAGTAGGATACTGGCAGGATCCTTATTTATCCTTTTACTATCTTTTACGATGGCTGCTTGTTCTTTTCGCAGGATTAACTGTCCCATAAGTAAGGTGTTATTAACTAGAAAAGTGAAATTACCTAAGTAATTACGTATTCCTTATTTAGTAATCCATTTTATAGGGGGCTGTTAGGATCCACGATCCAACATAAGGACAGCGAACCATTTTGTACTTAGTCACAGCGCGTACACGTGGAGACACCCCTGTCTTCGCTTACCGCGTTGTCAGCGCTTACGAAGTCACGTGACGGCTCTCCAGAGAGCGCTCGTTAGAGAGCGCTCGCCAGCGAGCAGTCCAGGACTTGTATATAGGAATGTTAAAGATGGACCTTCTATCTTCGTGTTTAACCTGTTTACTAATCTATTGTTTGGATTTAACTTAGGCTTTTATTAATTTAATTATAACCTTACCTAACCTTTAATACTAATAACTTAGTAACTAACTTACGTAGTTAATACCCCAATTTTATCTAAATAGTACTCTTGCCTAAGAACTAACCCTAGTCTCCTTTAGGACTAGCTACCCTAAAGGGATTTAACATCTTAAATATCCTTAATATAAGTACTATAGGACTCCTACTTCTTTCATAGCTTTAGATAATAGTGTCGCTCTAATAAAGGGCACTAAGAATAAGTTACATAAACGTAACTTATGTGATAATTATTATAATAACCTTAATACCTAGCTCTTGCAGCTAGATCTCTACTTTTTTAATTAAGATAAAAAACTTAAAAATAAGTAAAAAGTTATTTTTGTAGTAACCTATATGCGCAGAATAGCTAAAAATAGATTTATTTCTATATAGCTAAATACCTAGAAATAGACTACACTAGGGTAGAAAACGAATACCTTAATCTTTACTTCAACGCTATTAATATCATTAATGACTATCTAAATTTTTAAAAAATGCCTTAAATAGATGTTTAGAATTGCTATTAAAATAGCTATAACGTACTTTACAAGCGAGCGACTACACAAGCGAGCGACTTACTCCGCCAAGACTCTATTAAAATATACCCTCACCTATAGTACAACGCGATATCTTAACTACCTTATTAGCTACTATAATTAAAAGAGGCTTAATTATAGCTCGCGCTTTAGGCTATTAAATAAGACGCGAATCTATTATAATAACGCACTATAGCTATTTATAACGTTTTTTAAAAGTTACTTAGTTAACGACGCGCTAGAATTACTTTTTAATATAATTATACGCCTAGCTTAATAAAGCTACTTATAATAAAAAAGTAGGTTATTATTTAGTATATACTTAACCTAAATGCGCGAGGATTTCCGCCCTAGCTTATTATTATAAAGGATATAGCTAATTCCTTACTAGCTAAGCGCTACTAAGATTTAGTTAGCTAAAACTAAGCTATAAACTTTATTAAGCGCTAGCTAAAGCTTAAAATAAAGTTTAATTAAAAGTATAATTATAAGAGAGCCCTCTGTAAGGATCCTAAGGTTATATAAGGCTAGTTCTGGCTTGTAATAAATACTAAAGCTAAGTATAGTATCCTAGACAAAGATACCTATAACTTTAATAAGTCTAGCTTTATAATAGGTATAATATCAATAAGAGTAGTTATTATAAGCTTTAAGCGTTAAGGCAGGCTAAAGAGCGTGTAGTAAAATAAATAATAATAAATAATAGCTATTTAGGGCGTTAATATAATAGGCTAGGCGATTCCATCCTTTCTTATCTTTTAAGGCAAGCACCACCTCTCTACCTAGTACTATAAGAAGGATCTACCTCGCGACTAGGTTTTTAGAGTCTTTAAGAATAGCTAGATAATAAATAAGCTTAGTCTATAATAGCTAAAGCACTTTAACACGCATATTAAAAAGTGTACTATTAGTAGCTATTAGCTACTTATTATTAATAGCTACGAGAGCTATAACTCGCTTAAATTTTAATAATACTATAAGAATAATACAATTATTACTCTCTATATGCCTCTACATTTGTCGCACCTTGTATAGCCACTAGATATAGGGTGTTTCTCACTATTAAAGAAGGCGTATAGGCGCTAAGCTAAGGATCTAATACGTAACTATATTATATATATTACTAAAATTAAGTTTTTATCTTGCTTTATTACTACTTTCAAAGCTATAATTACTTAAAGTAATATTTATAAAGACTTTTAAAGCGCTAGCCTTATTCCCTTTAAATTAAAAGTAATAATATTAAAGCTTAACGTATGCCTTTGCCTTATACTATATATAATAGTACGTAGTAGTTATAAACACTAAGTAATACTTTAAAATTAGGACAATTAAAAAGCTTTTAAAAGGCGCTAAGCTAATAGTATATTTTTTTTATTAATAATAAAGTATAACGCTAAGCTTTAAGATACTAATAAGGCTACTACGCGATAGAAATTGCATAAAAAAAAGTAACTATAATAGGAAAAAGTCCTTATAGTTGCTAATAACTAGTAATTAGCTACCCTAAAGGACGTTATAGCGCGTAGTAATAAAAAAAAGATAAAAAAGAGGGTGTGCGCTAATAAGAGTAAGCCTACTTAATAATACTATAGGCGTTATAGTAAGGTCAGGCATAACTTACGCACGTATAAAAAAGAAGTAAAAGTGAATTCTAAGTAAATTAGCCTATTATAGTTTTTTATAACTATTTGCGCGCGTTCTATACTATTATAGAGAGTGTAGGTTTTGGTGGGGTATTGGCAGAGTGAGTCGCTCGCTTGTGTAAGTCGCTCGCTTGTGTAAGTCGCTCGCTTGTGTAAGTCGCTCGCTTGTGAAGTACGTTAGCTAAATAAGCTATCTAAACTATCTAATAATAATGCTTAATAGCTAAATACGTAGCTAAATTCCGCAAGTATACTATATAGGTTAACTAAGATAAGAAATCTCTTAAGATAATATATAAATAAGAACTTAAGCGTAACGTACATGAAGAACTCTTACGTAGTAGTATAAAAATTAACATCTTAGACAAACTATATAATAAGACTATTTAAATTAATAAAGAATAGTTTGCATTACAAGACGAATTCCGCAGGAATCTAAGGAATATTTTTAGATGTTAGGCATCTATAGTCTATAAAGCGCTACTAAAGAGACCCTAATAATAGTAGCGCGACTAATATAGCTATTAACTTATAAAAGGAATCTAGTTTAATAACTTAAAAAAAGAAATAAGGAAGTTTAATAGCTTTCCTAAGCTAACTAAAGGACGTACCTTAGATAGAACCTATAGCTAGGGGACTAAGATGCGTACCTACTTTATATATAGTAAACTAGGCTATATCGCTAGGAACTATAGATCTAAGAATAAGGTTATTTGATAGTTAAACGTACTATTTATTAACAACGCAGACGACAATGCGGCTAGTAAAGAATAGTAAGTAATATCCTTTATTAAGGAGTAACTTAATAACAACTTAGAGTAAATTAGATTTACTTAACTTACGCCTATACAAGAATGCTAAAGAAAATTTAGACGTAAAAAAAAGTTAAATAAATTAATAGACCTCCTATGTCGCACCTTAGCAAATAAATAAAGATTAAGACAATAATAATAAATATCTTTAACTTCTTAGAAGAATATTTACCACGAGACATAGACCTTAGCTATAAAGCTATAAAATAATATATAATTATATATAACCCTAAGCAAGATCTCCTAATTGACTTAAAGAACTACAAAAAGACTAATTATAAGTATTAAAACTAAGAACCTAAGAAGATATACCCCATTAAGAACCCTAAATATAAACTATAGTATAATCTAGACTACCGTAACCCGTTACACACATGCCTTAGATAGACGCTGTGTGGAACAGACTTATGTACTATCTATTACTAAAGCAAGGAATATGGCCATTTCGTAAGCCTATAATAATAATATAAATACGAATAGTTTAATTGCGTTATTGCGAAATACGACGTTAACCTTTAAGATAAAAAAGAAACTTAATACTTTCTATACCTAAATAAATCTGTAAACTAGGTATTATTATTACTAGTTAATAGTAACTATATCTCTAATTATTAGTAAACTTGCTTACACCTAGACTACACTCAATATATAAAATAAAAAGTAAAGAATAGATTTAGATAATTTACTAAAGGCACGACGACCTTACGGATTAAAATAATAAAAGTTACTAGTAAAGCCTCTTGTAAGATAGCTTAGTATTAGCCTTAGAATATAATAAAGGAGAGTCACCCCGAACTAGTATAAACACTTAACTAAATAATATCTTTTTAGACCTAGGCTCAGGTATGAAAACGCCTTTAAAAAAAATACTATAAATAAAAAAGTATTAATTACGCTATTAGTATAGCTGAAAGGAACTTGGATAAAAGTCATGCTAGATTTGGAAGTATAAAAGAGTTATATATTGAGAAAAGCGCTTATAAGAGCAGGTCTCTATAAACGTTCGAAAGCTATATACTATACTATCCTTATTGCTAATAGATAACTAATGCTAGGCATAATAACGATTAAATATAAGTATAAGATAATACTTAAGATTTATAAATACTAAGAAATAATTACCCTTAAAGTCCTTAAGGAAGTTAATTACGATTTAATATTAAAACTACTTTAGTTAAGAAAGTATAATCTAGAAATTAACTAAATATAGAAAACGCTGTCCTTAAAGCACTGTAATTATATATGATAAGTAAACTTACGTATTAATAGAGCTTAGTAGTTAATAAAAGAGCTATTAATAATATAGTCTCGCGACTAGAAGTTAATAAATATAAAATTACCTTAGCAGACGCTAGCATGAACTACTAGGTTATAGAGCATGAGAAGATAGAAGACAGCACACTCTATAGAATTCTAAAATGCTATTACGCATGTATGCATATATTCACCAAACAAGAAGGAAAAGTAAATTTTCTTAAACCTTAACTCTAGGATCTATTAATAGACCTAGAAGAGGAGAAGACGCCACCTTTTAGACTACTATACGCAAAGACTAGAAAATAACTTTAATAAGAATAAGAATTTATTAATACTAATCTTAAGAAATGCTATATATAACTATTAAAGTTATTAGTAGCTAGTTTCTTTATATTTATTATAAAGAAGAATAGAATCCCATAACTATATATTAGCTATTAAAAGATTCATGACATAACGATTAAAAACAGATACCTATTACTAAACATATTAGCACTTTAAGGCTAACTCTTAAGAGCAAAGACCTTTATAATAATAGATCTATAAAATAGATACTATCTTATATAATTTAAGAAAGGTAATAAATAAAAGACAGCGTTTAGATCACGCTCCGGACTCTATAAATATATAGTTATATCTTTTAGACTCACGAATGCACTAGCAAACTTCTAAGCACTTATTAACAACGTACTACGCAACTATCTAGACGTATTCGTTATTATATACATAGACAACATACTTATATACTTGGAGAATAAATTGAATCATATTCCGCCCGTATAGACAGTGTTAACGGTAATTGTCACGATGTCTATATATACTGTCCTATGCCTTGTAACGATAGCTATCGTTACTCGTTCCTTTTGGGAATGTATGGCGACGTGGTATAGGGCGACGTACATTACATATATTTAGCTTTATAAACACCTTAGCGTCTATAAGCCGCATAAAAGTTTCCTAAATAAGTAAAATAAGATAAATATCCTTCTTCGTAATAGTGTTAAGTTTATAATAATTAATATAAAATTACTACCTTTCTTTAGACTTTTTAGTAAATAGCATTAGCGGGGCATACGGAGTATTACTATAAGTAATAAAGTCTTATTATAAATACTCCTTTAAATAAGCTTTTACAAGCTCTAACTACTTAAGAAATATATTATATAGTATGCTTAATATTAGCATATTACCTACGGTTAGCTTAATATTATAATTAATATTATTATAGTATAAAGGCAAGACGTCTAAGCTCTTTTTTTAAAAAGTAAGCTAGAGTAGCGCCTACGCAGGAATAGGCTTAGGTACGTATAGCCCTTATAATTATTAAGTTTTAATATTGCTATTTGTAGGTCGTGTAGGGTTAGGCTAGCGCCTTAAAAGTTTACCTAAATATTTTTCTTATAATTAACTACTTATAGGCTACATAAAAGGCTAGTAGAAACTCTAGCTTTATAATATAATTAATATAGTCACGTATTAGGATTTTAATCTAGCAACTATACTCGCGCTTTAACGATAAAAAGTAATTAATATTAAGTAGTTATAAAAGGTATAATAAATATATTAGTATATAAAAATTGTAAATATTATTCTCCGTATAAAGCTATTAGAATTAGGGCAAGTTATAGCTTTTATAATTATTAAGTATAAGTAGCTAGCGCGCACCTACCCTATACTCCACTATATACTTAATATTTTAATTAATTAGTATTATCGCTCTACCTAGTACTAGGAAAATAATATACTACGCGACTAGGCTTTTATTATTAATAATAATAGCTAAACTACTAATACGCTTAATGTAGAGAAGCAAAGGCACTTTATTAAGTAATAGGATTACCTAGCTAATAGCATTAATTCTATTAATTAATATAACTTACTTATTTTTATTTATATAAATAGACCTTAGTATTCCTTCTCTCTTTAAACTTATTATACGGAGCTTAGCCAATATCTTACCTATTATAAAGTTAGTTTTATTAAATTTATAGGTAGCTTTTATATACGCCCTATAAGGTTAAACGAGGTCTTAATAGCTTTAGAATCCTTATATAAGGCTTTTTATTAATTATACGGCCAATTAAGTTATATAGTAAGGCTATTTACTTAATAAAGTTACATAACTGCTTCTTACTAATCGTACTGGTGCCTTACTTCGTAAGTAGCTTATTTATTATATCTTGTATAGTACCTAGCGTAGGCGGAAACGGAAATCTTCGCGAATCTAGGTTAATTATATACTTAGTAATTACCTCTATGTTTAGCTTAGTAAGCTTCTTTAAGCTAGACTTATAATTACGTTATATAGCAATTCTAGCGCGTTGTCGTTATACCATTATTTAGGGAATGCTATATGTCTATATATCCTATTATATACTTCATACCTGGTTTTATTAAATAGTAAAGATAGCTAAGGAGATATCTGCTCCATTGTAGGGTAATTAAGCCATAACTGGTGGGGCTATTGTATTTAATAGGTAAAGCGTTATACAAAGTTAGTGGGGTGGGCCGCTCGCTTGCCAGATACGTTATCAGTGCACTGTATTATTCCTCCTCAGCGGATAATAACGCCTCCTGTAATTAGTTTTTACCTTTGTCCTAGTTATATTCTTTGGTGAATTTCTTAAGCCTTCCAAGGATCCGTACTGCGTCAACTTCATAGAGCCGGACAAGCAGGTCTTGATGGACAAAGAGGGACCAGGAGGAGGTGTTGTGGCTAGTTGGCAAGCGAAGCAGGTCGTCATGGCGCAAAATAGAAATAGTGTACAAAGCGAGGAGACATGTAAAGAAGTTAATTTCAAGAGTGGGTGAAGAACGGCGAAAATAAGGGTTGATTTTCATGCTAACGTGCGGCCAGCTTGCAGGTGAGAACCTACTTGGAATTCCTGCCACTCGAAGGCGAGCTATCACGAGTCATCTTCGACGACAAACTTGAAAGGTGTCAATTGTTTCCACGATGTTGCTGACATATTGAGTCAAGTGCGAATAGGGTACGGGGAAATGGTGGGGAAGCGGCTCCCTCCCGACATCTTGGAACAAGCTCCGTCAGCCTCGAACCGTGAGTGCAGCGCACATCCAATCAATGGCGACTTTAAAGCCGCTATGGTGTTTATAATTGGCTATGCTGATCGTTTATGACGCATTATCTTCGATCTTCTCCGAGGTCTACAACCTAGCCTCAATGATGGAGGTACCTTGCGCAATCCGCATGCCTTGGAAGCCGTGCTTCGGCTATGTATAAAGCAAACTCCATACTAATGACAGCGATTGCAAATCATTTTAACATATTGTGAACTTTACAAGACGCGGAATTTATCCTTAGCCGCTACATTCGCACTTCTCGCCATAGCTTCCGCTCAAAACGCCTCCATAGATATTTCCTCCAGCTTGCCTATACCCACCATACCTGCAATCACTCGGAATGGCAGTACGCTCATTCGTGCTGGCGATGCCAACTACTCTGGCAATATTCCTCCCATACCCTGGAGTACGCGCCCAGAAGTCTACGATCACAACGGCAGTGCAGTCAGGTACGGCCGTGCGCTGGACGACATCCGCATGCACTGTTATATAACCGGGTCAGGTCCTCCGTTATTCCTCATTCATGGCACTCCAAAGACAAACTATTATCGGTATGAGCTTGTTCCGCTATTTTCACTACATTTTACGATTGTCGCACCAAATCTCAGGGGCTTTAGGTATACAGCCAAACCGCCAACAGCGATGGGTTATGATAGCCGAACACAAGCTGCGGACCTGGCGGGACTTATGAGTGGGCTAGGTTATGATACATTTTATGTTCATGGAGAAGATCGTGAGTCCTGCCAACACTACAGTGCTAGACATCGCCGGCTGTGTATTATACCGTGGTGAAGAAAGCAAAAGCCGTCAGATGTCGGCTATCTGGCTGTATGGATAGATAAAATGCTTATATGTTACTTTAGGTGGCGCCGAATACGCCTATGTTCTGTCCGCCATCTATCGCGACAGGGTTATGAAGCTATCCTTCGGTGAAATGTTGCTTTCTGGGGTTTCACTCGACAAATGGTCTTACTTCACGCCCTCAAATGTCTACGCTCAATACGAGTGAGTATTTGGTGGTCCACAGGGTAACAGCATGCTAAATGGAACAGATTACGCGGCGTATGGCAATGGTAGGCGTCGACCGCTTTGCGTATACCATTTAATAACTGACGATATATTTCCAAGGCATATTCCTTTCCTGTGCATCGCGCACATTCTGGAAATGCTGATTCAAGGCAAAGAGGCGGAATTCTGGACATCATGGAAAGCGAGTGCTACAACCCAATTTCAATCAGCAGAGAAGCAATCACGGAATAGATCAACTCAATCAAAGCACCAGGCGGATTACGAGGTGTACTCGAGACGTACAGGGCAGATTTGGTGAATCGTAAGTCGTAAGTGTATCCGAGTAGGTTGTAACGGTGCTAACAGGCTATAGGCGACATCAATGCAGTGCTTAGACAGAAGAACCCTTTGACACTTCCAATCATGACGATTGGTGTCCCGGAATTTTTTGGGCATTTCGTGAGAGAGGAAATGCTGCTGGTCGCCAACAACGTAGGACCGAGTTTTATATTCGAAGAGTGTGGACACAGTCTAGCATTGGAGGCAGAGGTGCGGCTGGCGGATGCACTGGCAAATTTCTTTGTTGGTGGTGATGGTGCGAACTCGACAGCGAAGCTTTAAGCACATCACACCTTCGATTTTAAAGGATCACAGTGATCCGAGCCTTGGCACCCACCTTAACTTTTGACGCCTTGTTGTTAGAGTGTACGGGCAAATACTCTACCTCCCTTTTGGTTCTCCTTTATAGACTATACGCCTCAGTAAATTAGTTTTTACCTTTGTCAGAGTGATACAAGACAACATATCCAATAAATCAATCACTTTGATCGCTCCGTAATATAGCTTCACGAGCTGTCTTTTAATGCAGCATTGACAATGTAGTCAGACATGTCTCATGGTGAATGTTGAGTGCCAAGACAAAAGACAGAGGACTGTTCAAGGTTATGAGGCGTACCGGTAGAATAATCAATGTACAGGCTCTGAACATGACAGAGCGACGCTATTATACCTTTGGGAGACCTCTCTTCCTAAGTGCATCTTGCCATACAACAATACCACTGAATCAATTACCAGCAGAGTCACGGAATCCGCCTTCGGGCGAATTTGGGCCTTTCCTGAACCCGCTTGACCGGAGAGATTTTTGAGAGGTTCTGCCAACGTAGATATCCTCGGATGTTGGGAGACACATTTTGTTGGCTAAGCCGAGGAGCGTTAGGATGTAGTGAAGGAGACCTTATTCAACAGTAGTAGTAGTAGTAGTATTGATTAACGTCCAGGAACGTAACGTTCTAGCCTCCCGTGGGGCATGGGGACGTGCTAAGCTGTATTTACAGAAAGCATTTCGTGCCTGCCGGCTGGCTACCATCAGAGTAGCCTTGTTGTACATAGCCCATCCTCCCTTTAATAGGTCTACCTGCTACTACAGGCACCTAGATACCTATAGTAGCCGGCCCTCATCTGTGAGGGTGTTGTTGTTCTGCCCCTCTCTCCCTCGCCCTTGTAGCTCTGCTCCCGTACTGTCTTCCTCCCCCTACCTCGTACGAAGTAGGACCTCGTACGAGTTAGCAAGCTGCCTTGTACCTTGAGTAAAAACCTCGTAGGGGAAAACCTCAAGCTTGAACAAGTAGTAGTAGTCGCCTGAGCGGTACTTAGTTTGGGTGAAAGGTTTTGACCAAGTCTTGGCAGAGCGAAAACTCTGCATCTTGGCTTTTGGTCTCTTTATCGCAACAGCGCCAGCTTTTTGCGGATAAAGAACGTGATTCTAGTAATCAGCTTGTTCAGGCGAACAATTTCATACTACAGGAACCCCCCACACGGTCGTGTGGGTGGAATCACGATTTTGGTGTTCCTGCCTTATTCAACAGTGATAGGGTCCATTGACGTTAATCAATCTTCCAGTCCGAGCTACTTTCAAGATACGGTGGGAGCTGAGAAAGCTTTCTGCCATTCAAGGCAATTCCTTACGCGAAGCTGCATATTCGTGATCAAACTGGTGTATATCCTGACCTTCTCGAGCCGTTTTCGAATGCTCCATCTCATCGACTGCCGAGCGCTCCAATCCGTTCTGCTTGTCCATCTCTTCGGCTTCCTCGTGCAGGAGCTGCAGATACGTTCCCCGCCTATACCAGTATTTCGCAGTGTTTTCTACATGCGATCTGAAGATTGCCGAGAAGCTGGTATCCACAACCTTGCATTCAGCGGCTATCATGGACCAACGGCCAATGCTTGAATTCCGAACCTTTCGTCTGTAATCGCGGTTTAGGCGAGAAGCGGTATTGTTGAGAGCAATGATCTCTTGGGGGATTTGGAGCTCAGGAGACGATGGCGCAGCTCCCGGCGGAAGAGTCGGAAGTTTGGAACTGGTGCGAAGTATACCGTGCGGATGCGGTGCCGTTTTATGAGTGCTGGCTTTGATCTTTGAGGGGCGGCGGAGAACGTCGATGTCTGCTTCGCTGCGAACGTATACGTATGAATCCCATTTAACGTTCGCATCACGACGGACAACGCGATTTTGCTGATCCGTTAACTGCTCCCCAACGAACAAATAATCCTTCCGTAGACCCACGTGCTCGCTGTTTAGGGCTTCTTCTTCCAACACTGCCTTCTGATGATACACCAATGCGTATGTTTCCTCTACGTGGCCCAATGCCTTTTGGTCCCTCGCCTTTGCATACAGCTTCAACGCTTCAGCGGCTGTATGCTCTGACCATGGTTGATCTCCTACGCTTGGAACGAAATCGTTGATGTCTTCCCACTGCTGTTCATCCTTTTTGCCAACCTCGAATTGTTTCACTAGGGTCATGAACAGAGCTTTTCGGTAGCTCCACGTAGGTTGTCGTTTTCCGAGCTTAAATTCGGTTCAGTCTCCGTCATAACTAAGAATGACCTACCTCAAGATTCGATCCACCATATGGTCTGAATCATTGATTTCCTTCTCTAACGATGCAACCGTTATTGCTAGATCAACTTGTCTTCTCGCGAGGTGCTGTATCTGATGCTCAATCTCGCAGGTGGGACAGCGAGCCTAGTCATACCATTCGTGTGCAGGATGTATCATATGACCACAGTCCCGAGCAACCTGAGTTGTGATACCAGATGGAAGAGTGACAGCTTGGTTCGGACTTGTAAATGCTTGGGCCAATGCCTCAGGGTCTTGCGGTTGGTCCGGATCCCCATCCACCACCATACTTATAGCAGGAGATAGGTCTTGTGGCATTGTCGCGCGGGGAGCGATTACCTAGTCCAGCTGCGTACTCAGGTTACTCGAGGGAGTTTCAGCTGATGGTTTGCAGGAAGAGGGTATTTCTTGCGCTTCTGGGGCAGGGAAGGAGTGCTCCAACGCAGTGCTCGTTGCGGGCTTTGACTGCGATACTTTGGGCAAGAAAGTCGAAGTACGGCTGGGCATGATCTAGGCTGCCTTCGGTGCTTCACTGCCCCGGGGTCGAGTTGGGACATACTCGTAACGCTCCTGCCCTACCTCCAGGCTGTTGCGCATAATCGTCAAGGTAGTAGTTGGGGTTTCGTGTGTGAGTAACCGGCGTAGTCAAGAGAGTATGCTTCCGACTGCCGACTAGATCACGGCCTCCTTGCGCGACAGGGTGCCGCGGTGTAGGGCTCAATTCGGCTTTTGAAAAGAGTACCAACACACCAAAGTTGAAGAAAGGTCGAAGGCGAGAATAGTGCAAGATAGGGAGCGCGTTAAGGCAGGGAGTGCGTTCGGGGCTGTTGACAGACGTTTTTCTGCCGCTTCTGTTGAACGGTTCAGGTCGGTACGGCGCATAAAATGGGTGCCTGGATATTGTAAAGACGCGGTTCGACAATCAATAGCCGAGTCAGCTGACAACATTTGGTAGGAGGTGAATGGGTGTATTGAGTTTAATTTGGCACCGACGTGTGAAACCCGACGTACCGTAACGCAAGTCGCAGCCTTGAAAAAAAAAATCAACTAATGTAATCTACATAGAAACAGAAATAACCATTCTTGAATGAGTACTTGTCACTTTCTACTCAGTCCTCTACACACTCCCAGCTATCAATAGCCTTTGGATCGCCTTCGCCCTTGTACACGTTCCTCTTCGGATATCTGCAGTGCGCCCTCTTGTACTCAACACCAGCACTCTTTGTCCCGTTCACCCACTTCGTCCCGATGATCGTCTCAGGCGCATTTCCATTTTCAACCCAATCTACTACGGCCATGAGCGCATTTTCACTCGGGTCTGTGCTCTCCCATGCATTGAGACGTTGACCAATCGCCGAAGCGCCATCACCACCGACGCAGTGTGCCATACCAGAGATACGGAAAAAGCGGTAGAAGTCGTCCAATTTAGCGGGGGAAAGGCCCATGGTTTGGGAAACGTGCTCGTAGTAGCGAGGCGAGTTCTCGGACGAGATGATAGCGTCCATCTGGCCGTGGTAGTGCAGAATCTTCGCGCCTCGCTTTTGGACGGCACTCAAG
Organism: Bimuria novae-zelandiae CBS 107.79; assembly: GCA_010015655.1. Taxonomy (NCBI): domain Eukaryota; kingdom Fungi; phylum Ascomycota; class Dothideomycetes; order Pleosporales; family Didymosphaeriaceae; genus Bimuria; species Bimuria novae-zelandiae. Next base: position 282,849 of record ML976679.1, on the reverse strand, counting down.
TCACCCTTCCACGTCTGAATGTTGGAGGGGTTCTTGAGAGCGGCGATGATGTAATCGGTATCATTTAGAGTTAGAGGGTTCCAGTTAGGGTCGTTGTAGATTACGTAGCGGAACCAGTCGACGTTATAGGCGTAGGGTACACCGTTGTAGAGTGCGTTGGCAGCAACGATCTCCGACCCAGGCTGCATGCGCGGATACACCAAAGTCCCGTCCGACAGTGTTAGTGGTTCGAAAACCTTTTGGACGGTATCAGCCTGGATTGCCGTCAAGCAGGATGATGAATTTGTGCTATTGCTGTCGCAAATCAGGCCGGTTGAGTTGTAGTTGCAAATAGATGCAGCCTCTAGGATACCATCGGCATATCCATCGAGCATATCGCACTGCTTCATGACGTCTTGATGGACTATGAACCACAATTTGGCAGGTACGAATGTTTCGGAATCAGGGGTGCCGGTGATGTTGACGAAGTGGCCGCTCCACGATATCAGGTTATTGAAAGAGATGGCAGGTGCTCCTGCGACAATGCCGTCGAAATCTTCAGGGAAATCCTGGGCCGACTTGAATCCTTGTCGTCCACCGGTTGAGCATCCGAGATAGTACGACTTTCTGTGCGGCGAACCGTAGAATTGCTTGGTGATCTCTTTGCCAACTATCACGCTGGTGTGGACACTGTATCTGTTCAGTACGCGCTCAGAATTCTAAACGGTTTTGGCTTACGAGCGATAAGCAAAGTCTGCTACGACTTCCGGCTGATTGAAGAAAGCACCTCCACTGGTTCCATTATGGCCGTTGTTCGCACCAACACTTGCGAAACCCAGGCTTGTGGTGTATGACATGTCATCATATCCGATACAACCCGCCAGTCCTCCATTTCCCGTGGAAAGGAAGCGGCCACTGAAATTGGCACTGAAGGACTCTAACATCAGCACATAGCTCCAAATGATGTATCTCGAGTAAAACTCACGGCAGCCATGCTTCCATATTGATACCCGAACTGTTCGACGTTGCGACATAAAGCGCGATACGGCAAATGTGAGCAGGCACAACTTGATATGGTGCTCCGCATGTTGCATTCCTGTCCGATATCGAAATATTCTGGCCTGCAGCAACGAACTGCGAGAAATAGACCGTAGCGTGTTCGACTTCCAGTTCCGACGCAATGGATGCGCACTTCGCCTGGAACTGCGCACTATTTCGGCTTGAATGGAGAGGATTGGCGAACGAAATGCCCGCAGCAAGCAGAAGTTGAGCCCAGCGGTTGGCAATCATGGTGAAAAAGGCAGCGAGCGCAGTAGAGCAACTGGACAACGGTGCATCTAGAAGATGCCATCTTTTTATCTCCAAGCCCAGAAGGCCAATGCATCATGACGCGAGTACCTGCATATCGAGGGTCTCGGTTCATGCTCAGAACAGATGTTTACCCCAGGGAGCCAATTTCAACCCTGGAGTACAAACGGAGCTAGGTGGAGCGAGCGGGAATCGTCCGTGAAGCTAAATTAGAGCTAGCAGCTAATTGGTAATTTTCCCGGTAGAACTGTGGCGGAAGAGGGGCAAGATTCGTCCTACCCCGTTTCCGGGGACCGACAACGGCAATTCTCTAGTCAATTCGAGTGCCCGCAAAGCGCTCAGCGGTGACGGCAGTTCTGGGTTCCCCGCCTCAATAATGTTGTTCAACGATCATGGGACCCAATCGACTTGTTTTTTCGGTCCGAGGTAATACCGCACAAGAACAAAGGCGACGATGGGCATCACGTTATCTGCCAGCACGTTTTCTGGCCTGACCAATCGGAGAACTAGGAAACTTCGAGGAATGGTGTTCTATTGGCTGATCCTGATTGTGCTGCGGACCGCGTCCTCACAGCCTTACGAAGAAGCTCGTTTTTTTGGCCGATCGGTGAGCCCGTGCGTGCGCGCACCCCAACACAGCATGTCAGCACCCATACTTTCCCATACTACTACACCATTACAACGATATAATTATCCCCTGCACTGTTAACATCTCCCGTACACGGGCCACCTTCTAGTGGCCAATTAACTACTAGAAACTTTCAACACTAAATCTGAATCGTCATGTCAGCAATTTCTGTTTTACTAGCAAAACACGACTTTTTTAAAATTAATAACACATGCAAACATGCCGAGAGGTGCGCAGGCATCCAGTAATGATCCTGATCTCGTAAATTATACAAAGTACAGCAAAAAAGCTGGTGATTTGCCAGATCTGCCGAAGGAGCCACCACAAGACTGGCAACCCCTCCGTATCGACAACCCACGTATTTTTGGAGAGGCCCAGATACCTGGAGGTGTTGACAGAGGCTCGCCGTTCGAGCTTTTCGACCTCTTTTTCGACGCCGACGTCCTAGACCGTATTGCATACTTTACCAATTAGCATGCCGAGCACGTACGAGCTGTCGAGCCCTCTGCCTGCCGCAAGTGGAAACCGACGTCGCCGACCGAGCTGTATACGTACTTCGCGATAGTTATATATATGGGCGTCCATCGAGAGCCGTCGGCGGAGGAGTACTGGATGAAGTTGCATGGTACAGCGCCTACACACAGAGTTAATGAGTACATGGGGCAGACGCGATGGGAGCAGCTGGACAGGTTTCTATACTGTACAGCAACAAATCAGTCCTTCCAGTCCCCATTTGGGCGCGTCTGGGACCTCTCAGAGGTGCTCCGTAAGCGCTGCTTCATGTACTGGAACGCTGGCAAGCACCTCTGCGTCGACGAGGCAATAGCGAAATTTACTGGGCGTGCCAGCGAGATCGTGATCATCAAGACAAAACCAACGCCGGAGGGCTATAAGATCTAGTGTTTGGCCAACGACGGAGTACTGCTTAACTGGTTATTTTATGCTAGAGGATCTGGCCGAGGGCCTGTCAACTTACAGAGGCCTGCGGGCGCGACGTCGACTTTTACGCCCACCGAGCTTGTGCCCATCAATCTAGTCCTCGCCGAGGACTCTACCGGCGAGCGTCTGTTTCCGCCGAATCTCCACACTGTGTGGGACGATAATCTGTTCAACACGATACCCATGCTCAAATACTTGAGATCTCGCGGCGTAGGCTGCGCAGGCACTGTTCGGACGACCAAGACGGCGACTGAGGAGCGATTTGAGCAGGCGGCAGAGGCTGAGGTTTCAGCTGTCAACCCAGCAATTGCACGTCGCGCGCGCTCGAGACTCTCTAAAGAGCGCTTTAACACGGATCTGGTCCGGTTAAAAACCCATTTTACTAACAAAATACCGTGGGGGGAGACCTACTGGGCGCTCTCAGAGAGTAAGAAGGTGCTACAGGCTGCGTGGAGAGATAATCAGGTTGTGTTGTTTGCCAGTACTGTTGCAGAGCGTAAGTTAACGGCTCGGAAAATCCTCAACTCCAGCGCCAAAACCTGCCAAGACCTGCTGACGATAGTCGCCACCCAGCACTTCAACTCGTACAGAGGCTTCGTCAACGTTCAAAGCTCTCTCCAAACAACAAGAAACTGCTCCAATCAGCCTTTAGAGACGCCTCCGTCAAGCTCCTAGGGATCCCGAGATGATAGACGACTACAATCATCACAAGAGTGAGGTAGATCGATTTGACCAGAATCGAGCTTATTACACTGTACAGCAAGTCAGGAGGCGTACATGGAAGCCACTATGGTACTTTTTGCTAGATCTCTCACTAAATAACGCCTACAGACTTTCCTCATACGCCTCCTCTCACGCTGCCAAGAGAAGCGGCCACAAGAAGTTCCTATACGACCTTATCGAGCAATTATTCAAGCGTGGGAGTCGACCTACACACGGCTCTGAAAAACGAGAGAAGTTTGACGACGTAATTGCTAGTCAGGAGAGTGAGCACACGTCTGTCAAGCTCTTCGCAGAGTGTCGGCCGTGTGTAGCTTGCTCAGAAAACGGCCGCAAGAAGGATGACAATCGCAAGCCTCTGAGTCACGTGTCAGGCAATTCAAGCCCACGGCATGGTACTCAGCGAGCTCCTCGTACGTCCTTTGGCTGTAGACTCTGCCGGCTGCCTCTCTGTAGGCCTGAAATCTGGCCGGAGTGCTGGCAGGAGCACCTCCGGCGGCACAAAACAGTCACCTCTATTCACACCAGCGTCAGTTCAAGTATACAGTAATTCAAAATCACGACCTTAGGCTATGCAAATCTGTATATAAATCTTATACAAACTAACATTCATGTTGGTGTTCTGCCAAGTCGGAGACATTCACTGATTGGCCAGAATCTGGTGGTCCGTGTACGGGAGATGTTAACAGTGCAGGGGATACCTATTTCTCGTCGCAAAACTTTTAAATACAAGACTAATAAGGTCTTTAAAAACTATAAAATAAATTATACTAAGCTACCAAGTATTACGCGCGTATTCGCGGTTAGCGCGCTTACTATAATACGGGAAGACTATATATCCTAATATGCTCTAGCTACCTATATAGGCCACGCATAGTTTACGCTATTAGAACTATTATTGCGTATAAAGTAAAAAGTAGCTATTAAAACTATTACTCTCGAAGATAAAATACTTTATAAGAATAATCTGTTAAGCCATTCGGGATAGCTAGTCCTAAAGGAGACTAGGATTAGTTCTTAAGTAAAAATAATATTAAAATAGGTAAGACGTATTAATAGCTCGCGCGTATTAACAAGGTCGTTAGTATTAAAAGTAATATATAGTTATAAACGAATTAACTAGAACTAGAATATAATTTAAATAATAGATTAATAAACTAGAAATTAAACATAAAGTTAGAAGGTCTATCTTTAGTATTTGTATCGGCGCAGGTCACTCAAAGGATCGATGTTGGCGTATCTCCTAGCAGAGGCATGTGGGAGTGCGTGTATAAGAATGTAGCCTCGAATGAATTAAGTGCCTATAGGCCTGGTACGAAAGGATACGGAAAAGGTACTGAACTACAAAGGCCCCAAGCTCCTCTAAATACACCTCTTCCCAGATGGCTAGCTAGCACATATCTGCCATAGGTTGACCGTCGGTCTGATGGATCCGAAATAGGTCCGAATCGGATCCGTAGTTCCCCATCGGTCTGATAGATCCGAAATTGGTCCGATACGGATGAGTGTCGGTTTTCGGATGATCTCGAATCCTGTCTTGACTGGCCAAGGGTTCTCGTGTCGACGAGCGATTGTTCCTGTTACAGTATTCTTATATATAAGTCCTGTCCTATAGATCCTAAAATCTTAGTTATCCTAAAGTCCTATATGCTAAGATACTTCTAGGATTTCTAGAACGCGTAACTTATTATGTAATTTATAACTAAGTTAGGAATCTTAGCTTAGGCGCGTAAATAAGTGCTAATACCTTACTATACGTTATATTAGATTTTAATAAATCTTTGTATTAGCTCCCCTCTTTAGGCTTAATATCTTTATAAGTTAACTACTTATAAAGCTACTTTCTTAATCTACCTAATACTATTATTGTTGCAAAAGGCACCTTACTAGAGCTTTCTGCGCTAGCTAGGGTTGAGCCGAGCAGCCAAGCAGCCAAGCACGCGATCCCCTGAACCCATAAATAGCTAGTCGTCGTAGAGCTTCCTCTCCTTAATAGACTTTGTTTTCGAGCTCCCTGATCGTTGTGACTGTGCGCCACAATTATTTATAAGCTAATTATCTTAAGTAAAACTATATATTTATTATAGTCGTGTATAAATACTACAATGAGTAGTTATCCTATTATTTATTATTATTTTACTTAAAGTATATAAATTACGCTTAGTAAAGTAATTAAAAGTGTGAGCTAGAGGAAATTTCTTTATTAGATTATTTAAGAATAGACGCTAAGTTAGAAAGATTAGAGAAGTTAGACGCTAAAGAAGAGGTAAAACTTTAGGTTAAAAAAAAGAGCTCGCTTACGTAGCGCTCTTACGTACTTGTCTGGCATAAGAGAAGATAGCGCGGTTATGCGATTAGTGTAAGAAGTTATATTAAAAAGAATAAGCGTTATTTAATTATAGTATATTTATAATAAATAAACTAAAAGCCTTAGAGGCGCGTAAGGAGCTTACTTAAGCAATAGTATTAATTAACCCTAATACCACTTTAGGTACTAAGGTAATAGATTAGTTTATAATTTAGTTTAAGCCTTCTTCTTCTGCTGCGTAATAGTACGACGACCTTTTATAAAGTCCTATCTAAGCTCTTACTTAAATTCTAATTCTGCGTAGCTATCTTTTTATTAGTAGGCGATTTTATTGTAACAGCCAGCGATAATGCAGTTTTGCGGCTGGTGGATTGGCGCTATGTACAAAGACTTAAAGCTAAAAAAGAGAAAGGTGTTAGAGGCTAGGCCTCTAAAGTACTTGGCTAAGAAACCTCGTGGCCTAAGCCTTAAGCAACTCTAAGAGCTACTAGGGTACCTTTAAAGTGTTAGGAAATAGACCTAGCCCCTTTAAAGTTAGTTTTTTCTATTTAGAAGCTATATATATAACGTAGGAAAAATCTACCTAAACTCTTTATTAAATTTATTTATATTTTTTTTAGTATTTTATGTCCTATAGGCCTAAAGTCCCCTTATATTAAATTTAATTATTTATTCTTTTTTAAAAGTAATTATCGCGGGATAACTATTTCTTCTATTTCACTAATTACTAAATAAGGTAGTAGCTTTAAGTAGAAACTATAATTTAAAAGGAGGAATAAGCTCTTTATTAGTAAATAATTAAAAAGATAAAGGCCCTAATAGGCGCTTAACTAGATAAAATAAAATATAAAAAGGTAGACTAAGTCCTTTATTGAGGGCACACGCGTGTAATTAGAAGTATAGATTATATAAACACGTGGCCTTATTATAGATAGCTTAGAAAGAGCCTCTCTAGAGGAGAGACTTTATATGGAACTATTATAAGAAGGGTACGACCTGCCTAATTAAGGGGAGTAGATACGCCATATCTAGCACCTTATAAAATAAGAGGACTCTAGTATAGTTATAGGTAATAAATAGGATAAAAGTACCGTAGAAAACTATCTTATACCTAAAGAAGGGGAGCGAGCTAGAGGAATAGTAAAAAAGCTAATACTTATAATAAGTACCCTTACTTTACCATTATTTTTAAGTATAGAGATAATTATATTAATTACTTAAATAATAAACTAATTATTACTTATAGCCTAAGTAAGTTTAAGTTAAGTACTAACTACTTAAAGTAGTAAATATATAGCTTCTTAGCGGCCTAGAGTAGTAGACCTACTTTTATTTAAGAGAGAATAGAACTAATAGCGTATTTAATAAGCGTAAATAGACTATAAAATTTAAACATATAAGGAGGTCCTTAAAGACCTTTTAAAGTATATTATAAACTATCTAAAAGGACGCGCGGCCTTTATTAGCCTAATATATATTAAAAAGAATCTTAATTATACTATTAAAAATTTTTAGGCGTTTCTAGAAAACTTGTTCTAGAACTTAATAAAAGCAGAAATTGCTTAGAATAATCTTTATAACCTCTAATAAACTGTAGTAAGTTAAGTAACTTTAATATACTATTTAACTAATTAGCTATAGAGACTAGAGAAATAAATAATAATAAAATATTAAAAGTTTTTTATTAATAAGCTATATAAAAGGACCTCTAGGATTAGATAATTAGTATAAAGGTAGGCTAGAGTTAGACCTTATAGAGGCTGTAGGACTAGGTAGTCTTTATAAAAAAGAACCTATTTTAGAACTACTTACAATAACCGCGACTCTAAGGAAAAGTATTTATAAATAATACTATAGATTAGGAGCCTACCTCCTAAGTTAAAACAGAAAGGACCCCGTAGTGGAAGCCTAGAGGAGAGAGTAAGCGCGGACAGGTTATATAGGTATCTAAGAGTACTTTAAAAGCGAGGTAAAAAGGGCGCCTGTTTTTATTATAATAAAAAGGGATATTATGCGAGTTAGTGCTCCCTTTTACTAGCTTAAAGGCTAAGTAAAATTTAGGCTAGCTAGCTAAAGGGTAAAGAAGAGAATAACTTTATATAAAATACTATTAGTAAAAAGTTAAAAAACTAAGTTCTCCCACCTAAAGGCGAGAACGAATGAAGAAAAAGCTAATTAAAGACTTTAAAATAAGTTATAATAACTTTTAACGAAGATAGCTAAATTTAATACTAATTATTATATATATATTAGTAAATAATACTGCGTTTGCATTTATAATAATTAATTCTAAATACTTAACGTACGGGTTAATTTTTAGAAAATTTATCTAAAAGGCAGGCCTAGAGCGTAATAACTTAAAAAGAAAAATTAAAGTCCTTAAAGTAAATAGCTAGGTCTTATATATAAGTCAGACTATAGAGGTGGAGATCGACATAGAGGGCTATATAAAATAGTGTTAGTTATAAATTTTAAAAGGAGAAGAAGAGTATAATATAAGTTTAAGTAAATTATAGCTAACTTAGAATTATATTAGCGTAGCCCTAGCTAAGAAGTCTATCTAAATAAGGAAGACTAGGGTACGTATTAAAAATAAGAAAAAAATTAGCACCTTAAAATTTATAAATAGTAATTATAGGCGCCCTATTAGCGTTAGACTAAAAAAACTAAAAGCTATAAAATAGGTTAAGAGTTTTTATAGCGTTACTACAGGATATTTAGAAGGTATTAACCCTAAAATTTAAAATAGACCTAAGGAAGACGCTTTTAGAGGAGTTTAAGAACTTCTAAAAGGTATTTTTAACAAAAGAGGTAGACTACTTACCCCCTTATTAGAATGTAAGAATTAACTATTCTATTTTACTAATAAAAAATAATAATAATACTTTAGAGATTCCTTATAGCCCTCTTTATAATATATTAAGAGAGGAACTTCTGGTACTTAAAAAGGAGCTAATAGGGTATTTAAATTATAGTTTTATTTAAGTTAGTAAGTCTAGCGTAGCTACGCTAGTGTTATTTGCTAAGAAACCTAATAGTAGACTAAGGTTCTATATAGACTATTAAGCGCTAAACGCGCTCTTAAAGAAGGACTAGTACCTATTACTATTAATTAGTAAGATAATCTAATTATTAGTAAAGATAAAATAATTTTCTAAGCTAGACGTAAGTTAGGCATTTTATAAACTCTATATTACGAAAGGAGAAGAGTAGAATACCGCCTTTTAAACTTAATTTAGTTTTTATAAATAGCTAGTAGTCTTATTTAGATTAGCAAACGCACCTAGCATATTTTAGTAATATATAAACTAGGTACTAAGGGAGCACCTAGATAAATTCTACTCTTCGTATATAAATAACGTCCTAATCTTTTTTTAGGATTAAGAAGAGATCATGTAGAGAAGGTCCGTATAGTAATTTAAAAGCTAGTAGCTACAGGACTATAGCTTAATATTAAGAAGTTAGAATTTTATATTAAGAAGACTAAATACCTAGAATTTATTATTACTATAGGTAAAGGCGTAAGTATAGACTCTAAAAAAGTTAAGGCTATTTAGGAGTAGGTAGTACCTATCTTAATTAAAAAGGTATAAAGTTTTATTAAATTCGCGAACTTTTACTATTAATTTATTAAAATTTTTTCTAAGATTACGAGTCCCTTTACGAAACTTATTAAGAAAAGCGCGGAGTTTTAGTAAAAGTAAAAGTAGTAGTATACGTTTAACTTTTTAAAGAAAGTCTTTATTATAAAGCGAGTCTTAGCTTACTTTAATCCTAATAAGGACTCTGTCCTAGAAGTAAACGCGTTAGAATAGTCTATAAGTAATTAGTTTTCTTAGTATAACAAAGAGAGTATAATAAGGCCTATAGTATACTTCTCTACTAAAAATAGTCCCACGGAATATAATTACGCGATTTATAATAAGGAGATATTAGTAGTAGTAAAGTATATAGAGGAGTAGGATTATATATGCCAGGTGTGACGGCCTGGCATGCTGGCAGGTCACATGACCTCGCGTACGAGGCGTAACTGCCTCATGCCCTGGTGCGACTGCTCGCGCACCCAGCGCAGCTACCTTGGATGGATAGTTGTTCCGCTCCGACGGCCGCGCACAAAAGCGCGCGAGCCCTGTGTACCTACAGCCTCCTCATCTTAGTGTAGCTGAAATAGAGCCAACTTACCTCATCTACTCTTTCGATGCAGGAGCCCGCGCTCGACCTCACACCAGGCTATAAAGTACCTAATAGTATATATAGACTGTAAGAACCTTACCTACTTCGCGGAAAAGAAAAAAATTGAAAAGTAGTATATTTACTAGTTATAAACCCTAAGTAATATAAATATAACGTTTATCTACTACTTAAGGTTAGTAAATTTAAGAGTAGACGCGCTATTACGTAAGAAGTAAGATTTACTTATAAAAGTAAATAATAAAAGGCTAAAGTTTTAGAAGATATGGTTATTAATATAAATTTTAACTAATAATAGCTATAAGACATTTTAATTATAAGAGCTTATTAAGGGTTTCCTTCTAACGTGTTTTATCACTTAGTGGCGCACATCAGTCAGTAGCGCACCCCACCAGAATCAACGCGACTTTTTAACGGATTACGCTATAATAATAGAATTAATTATACTATAAATATATATATAGGATCCTTAAATAGTCCTGCATTAAGTCATCTTGTAGCCTTAAATATAGCACTTTAAACACGTTGGTGGTGCGCGCTGGCGCGCGGGCTAGGCATCCTGGCGAGCTACCTCCTGCTCCACATTTTCCGTCTCTATAGCAAGTAGCTAGCCCTGCTTAGCCTGTAGAGCTCCCCCGCAGGCAATATACTAGCGACACTACTACTACTTACGCTCGCGGCGCTTAAGAGCCTACTAAAGCTTTATAACCTTAGCTATAAGTATTATAGTTTACTATATAAAATATTAACATGCTTTAGCAAGCTGGCGGATAGCTTAAGTAGTAAAACTCTATAATAAATAATAAATTTAGTTTTATATATATTAAGCTTGCTGCTAAAGCTAATTAACTATAACTAGCGTTTTTAGCGTTTATATAGCCTTAGCGTTAACTACTATTGCTGGCGGGGACGGCGTCCTAACTACCGTAAGCAACGACAGGACGCGATCTAGACAGAACGGGACGAGCCCTATCGCCTGGAAGCCAGCCTGGATATTCTTCTCTGTAAGGACTATCTCTCAGATGCCTAGGTATATCTGTAGGAAGTCCTCCTTATCAACGTAAAAAACGCCTTATCGCGCGAGCTCCTGGACCTAGTATAAAAAGCGCCCTAACTACGGGCGACTCAGTCTATCCACAGTACTAAGGCGATCCCTTAGAGAGGGAAGAGAAGGGCTGCGGCGAGGGAAGTAAATAGGCGAAAGGCCCGGATAGCGCCGGTCTAGAGCGGACTAGGGCCGTTAAGGGCCCTCAACCTACGACTCGTAACAAAGGCTCTTTTCTTTAAGGGTCTTAACTATAAAAATAAGTACATAATAACTAGCCTAATCAGGCCTCGCGTATTACGTAAGCTAATAACGTAAGCTAAATCTTAGGCTTACACTAAGGCCTAAAACCCTTATTCTTACTCTCTACTTGGTGGCTTACCTCATCCCGGAGGCTCCCTAACCCGTAAGTACGACCTAGCCGATCTATGGTAGTCTAGGGTGCCTAACCCTAGATGCCCCCCATTTCGGTACCTAGCCACTCTAAATTTAGGGGTCGTGAAGGTAGACTAACCTAGTGCAGGCCTATTAAGTCGTCCCCGTACTTATTACTTCTCCACCGCCCTCTTCAGCAACCTTTAGACTTTGTCTAGATATACCTACGCTATTTAGCACTATAAGTACCGCGAACGCTATCCTTAAGGCCCTAGTTAATAAGGCGCGTGTAAGCGCGGTTAGTACTATTAACCTGTGCTATACCTACCTTCCTATTATCTTAAATAGCCTTAAGTAGTCTAATTATAAGAAGATAAAGCTCTGCTAGTTTTAGGTTAAGGAGATACGTTGTGTCTAGTCTAGGGCAGTGTATGTTAATCTTAGCCTAATAGATTTAAAGAACTACGATTTAATCTGCCGCTGCGATACCTGCTACAGTAATAATAAGAATTATTAGTAGGTAAGTTGGCGCTTTAAGGGTCATGTAGGGGTTTTAAGGCTAATTAGTAGTAGATACCTAAAGACAACTTAAAAAACGTGTTAAGTGCCCTAATTTCCCTCATGCCGCGCTTAAGCTAAATTAATATATACACATGCGACAAGATTAACCTCTCTAAATTAGATAAGGCATTGGTAAAGGCCACCGCGTAGGTACTAGAGATAGAATAGAGTAATATTATTATATAAGTGTTATCTAGTATAGTTAAGGGTTATCTAGACTAAGTCGCATAGGGTCACCGGATCCAAATTCTGCGGAAACCCGTTAACCCCCTACTACTTAGGTTATAACACCTGGCCTCCTAAGGAGATCATTCTGGTGGTAGGCCTCTCCGTTAAGGAAAAGCAAAAGAGGAAAGCTTCTACTATAAAGGGAAGTAGTCTAACCTCCCTAGTTACTGCTAGTACTCTTACCCCTAGGCGCAAGAAGGTTACTCCTAAGTTAGTAAAGGTCCTTAACCCTAATCCTAAGTTATTAATGCTAATTTGGGGTAGTTAGCGTTTAAGGCTAGTGTTTTAGCCACGCTAGACTTCCTCGCGAAGGAAGTAAAGAAGAAAATTAAGAGTAAGGGTAGTTAAGAGACTTTTTAGCAAGCCTACAAGTCTAAGCGCCTGACTAATTAAGAGGGTTATTTAGTATAATCTAAGGATTCCTGCCCCTATTAATGGTGTCCAGATTTTATTCACGTTTTATACCCTTAGGCGGTTTTAGTTAGGTTTCGGTTAGCTATAATCGCGTTGGGTACGGTCTGAATAGGCTTATAAGCCTCTATTAGGCCCTAAGAGGCGTGAATAGGCCTAGATAGCTCGTTCTAGTCTTTAGTCTATTCAAGAATCCTCTGCCCTGTTTATTCTAGTATTTCGCAGCCTATAAAGTGTACTCTCTAGGGTAATCTATTACTAATTACTATTAAGTGCTATCTTCCTCCTTCTCTAGGGGGGCGACCCCGCCTCTTGGGCTCCTGTCTAGGGCAACCTTTAGTCTTCTTGTCTAAGCCCTTTAAGAACTACTTTATCGCCCCTTTAGAAATCTCCTCTACAGACAACTACTAGTTCTCATCGCTATCGTATCCTTTCTACTTAACTTCATACAGCTATTCTCTGTCCTAGAGTACCCTAGATCTAATTCCTTTAATTAGGTATATATCCTCCCCTACTTATAGTATAATAACCTTAGGCGGGCTTTACTCCCGTTGTAGCAGTCCTTCTAGGGCTACCTGGTTTAGGAAAGATATATAGAACACTAGGTAAATATTAAAGTCCTTTAGCAGCTCTAGCTTATATGCCTATTAACTAATCTGCCGTTTTACCCTATAGGGACCCTAGGACTTATAGTTAAGTTTCTTCTTAGGCCTAGTTAACCATATATTACGGGCGTCGAGGTATACCATATCCCCTACTATAAAGGTTTGGGCCTTATGCTTCCTATTATACCACGTCGCCTAGTACGCCTGTGCCCTAAGGATCGCTTGGGTTATCTGGGCCCTAGTCTAGGCTAGAACTATCGCTCTAGCCCTTACCGTAGGTACCAACCCGCGCAGCTATACTTCTCGGGGCAGGCCTACTATTAGTAGATTTAGGCCATACACTATAATAAATAGCGACACTCCTATAGAGCTATAAATACTATTATTATACGAATATTCTGCTTCGGATAGAAGGTCCGCCTAATTAGATTATTTATAGTTATAGAACACTTAAAGGTACTATTTAAGCGTTTAGTTCTATTATTCTATCTGTCCGTCTGTCTGCGGGTGGAAGGCAGTAGAGAAAAGTCGCTTAGTTCTTAAATATTAAGTAAAGGTGCTCTAATAAGCTAATATAAATAGGCTACCTCTATCCGTAACTATTAACTTCGAAGGGCCGTATAGGCGTAGAACCTCTCTTCTAAAGATCTTAGCTAGCTCTATTACCTTTAGGTCCTTTTGCGTGGGGATGTAGTGTGCTATCTTAGAAAACTAGTTAATAACTACTAGGATACTATTATAATAATAGGCTCTAGATTTACTCTTAGGTAGATCTATTATTATGTCTATAGTAATGTCCTCCTAAATACCCCTTAGGACTAGTAGGCTATTAAGTTGGCCATGCGTCGCGTGTTAGATAGGTTTTACCCTAGAGCACGCTTAACAGGTCCAGACGTAGTTCTTTACGTATTATTAGATACTAGGCTACTAGAACTCCTACAGCACTAGCTCTAAGATCCTAATAAAGCTAAAATAGCCCGCGAGGGGGTTATCGTGGCATTATTAAAGGACGTATACCCTTGCTAGAGGTGGCACGTATAGCCTATTCTTATACCGTAATAGGTTAGCCGGTCTAATTATCTAGCGCTTTAGCCATTCCGGCTTTGCCATCTCTGGCCCTTAGAGGTACTAGAGGATTCGTTCTATAGTTTCGTCCCCCTGGCTATTTCTCTTTAACAGCTCTACTATAGGGTGAGCGCTTACTAAATTGTTTACCGCCGCCTCCTTAGTCGCCAACGTTTTAGGTCTAGCGACCCTTATTACTGCCACTAGTCTAGGGCTTCCTGCCTACTTTAGTAGCTATAGGCTACCTGCTACGCCTGCTTCGTCCGAAGCATCGCCTTTTAGCTATAACTTATGCTATAGGGCCTTAAGGAGTCTTTACTAGGAACTACCTATCCCGCCTAAACTTGTTTCCTCCTTTAACTTGTAGTTAGGTCTTTATAATAGTCCGTTAGCGGGATTTGTCTTTCCTAGATAGTGTTTAATTTTAAAATTAAACGTTGTAAGCTATTCGGCCTACCTTGCCTATTATTTAGTTAGGACTTTTATAGACATGAACCCTTGCAGGTTAGTATAATTAGTTAGAAGCTTGACCTTTTTGCTAACACCCTCTAGGTAGTGTCGCTAATGCTTAAAAGCTTTAATAATCGCTAGTAACTCGCTATTATGCGTGTTATAGTTTTGTTTTACCTAGTTTATCTTACGTAAATAAAAAGTAACTAGGTGCTATCGTAGCTTCCTATATTTATCTAGTTACGATTAGCTTAAGATACCTAAGATCGCGAAACCTAAAGCGTTAGTTTTTACTCTTAAGGGTCTTTTAAGGTTAAAGTAGGCTAGTAAGGGCCCTTGCATAAAGCTCTCTTTTAGCTAGTAAAAGGAGGCCTTAGCCTGCTTTAATAGGCTTATTATAACTAATTCCTTAAGTCTCTATTACTGTCCGCCTTTAGTAGCTCCCTCTAGCCTTCTTGTTAGGGCGTGAAGGGGTGCCGCCACTTAAGAGAATCCTTCTATAAACCTTTAATAGTAGTTAGCAAAGCCAAGGAAGATCCTAACTACTTAAACTAAGTTTAGTTTAGGCCAATTTTTTATAGAGGCGACGCGGTCCTCCTCTATCTCTACGCCATCTAGGGATACTATAAAGCCTAGGTATCCTACCTTACGTGTGTGGAATTCGCATTTAGATAGTTTGGCGTATAGCCAGCGTTTAATAAGGCGTTCTAGCACTATCTAAACGTGCTAAATGTGTTCCTCCTTCGTCTTAGAGTAGATAAGGATATTATCGAGGTACATAATATAGCAGATGTCGAGAAGGTCCGATAGTGTATTATTAATATAGCTTTAGAAGGTCGCAGGCGCGTTTATTAAGCTAAAAAATATTACTATATATTTGTACTATTC
The DNA here is from genome assembly GCA_010015655.1 of Bimuria novae-zelandiae CBS 107.79. NCBI lineage: Eukaryota > Fungi > Ascomycota > Dothideomycetes > Pleosporales > Didymosphaeriaceae > Bimuria > Bimuria novae-zelandiae. The sequence goes on along the minus strand of ML976679.1, from coordinate 267,148 downwards.
GTACCTTATTTAAAAGGCCGTCTTCTATTCATCTCCTGCCCTAATTCGGACGCGGTGGTAGGCGTCCCTTAGGTCTAGTTTAGTGTAGATCTAGGCATCCCCTAGTTAGTTAAGGGATTCCTATATTAAGGGAAGTAGGTATTAGTTCTTTATTATAACTGCATTTAGTCCCCTGTAGTTGATGTAGAGGCGGAGGCCTCTATCCTTTTTCTTTGTGAAAAGGATTAGTGCCCTAGCGCTCGATCGCGATAGTTAAATAAAGTCTTGTTTAAGGTTCTTTTAGATATAGTCGCGCAGAACTGCCGACTCTAACTCTAATAGACTATAGAGTGGTCTAAAAGGCACTTTCTTACCTTCCTTAATATTAATCTTTATCTCGTGGGGGCTATGGTTAACAAGGATGCTTGTGGCTTCTTTAGAGAAGGCTTCCTCCTATCGTCCCTGGTATTCTTTAGGTAGCGTCCTAGGTGGGCCTCCTAATGTGTCCTTTAGGGTGGCATACATAATAAAATAGTTATTTGCTATGTCTTTAGCCGTGCTAGCAAACTTTTCTACTAATTTAGTAGAGATCTTAGTCTATTTGCGCTTCCCATGGGCGAAGCGAATAGTCTTGTTATAAAAGTTTACGATAGGGTTCCATTCTGCTAGCCAAGGCATTCCTAGGACCATGTTAAATCTACTAATATTACTAACTATAAACAGGCAACTATCGCTCTCGGTTTTACCGTAATTATCTATAATAGTGTAGGGGAGCTTCGCCTGGCCTAGAACGCCTAAGTCTTATCCGTTTAGCGCCACGTAGCGTTTGCTATTTATTATTATTACTATAACTCTTAACCGCTTTATTAGATTGCTACTAACGAAATTTACTTTAGCTCTATAGTCTACTAGGGCTTTAATCTATTATTAGTTGCCCTCGTGCTGTACTTCACTATCCAGCGCGATTAGTAAGCTACCGCTTTTATTTCTAGGGGTCCTTGCGGCTGCGACTAGTTATTATTAACCCTTATTATAGTTAACCTTGCCTGTAGACTATTAGACCTTCTAGTCTATAGCTTGTCTTTCCCTGCCTCGGCCTTGTACTTTAAACAGGACGCCTTATAATGGCCTAGTTCGTGGTAGTAAAAGCATTAGTCCTTGTCCTTGTCCTCTACTGCCTAAGCCTTCTTCTTGCTGTCCTTGTCGCGACGGTCGCTGTTATAGCGTCTCTAGTATAGTCTTATGTTATTTAACCTAGATCGCTTTCGATCGCGCCTTTTATTAGCTAGCTTGTTAAGGAAGTCGTTATTAACATCGTGTATACGTTATTTCCTTAACTTATAAGGTTTTAACGCTTACTAATATATATTTACCTTTACTTTTAAGTAAGAGAGGCTCTTCTATTCGCGCGGCTACTATTTAAGGCGTTCTTAGATTTTCTTATCTAGTGCCGTGTAGAAGTTATTAATATAGTCTTTATTATTATTATCTAAAGCCTTCTCTAGGTCGCATTCTAGCTATTAGTCTTTAAGGTAGTTAAAGAGTTCTGTAGGGGTCTTCTTGCCTTATTTAGCTACCTTAATCCTTCGGCGAGCGGCACTCTTTCGCTCCTAGGCTAATCCTAGGGAGTCTACTATAGTCTGCTATAGAAGGTCCTAGGTAAATTTCCTGTGTCGCTTCTGCTCTAGGATCTTGGCGACTATTTAGTTCTAGTAGTTACGTTGTGTATCTCCTAAGTATCTTACTGCAAACCTAACCTACGCTTCGTTAGTTTTAAGGGCAGGTAAGAAGTTAATATAGTCCTTATAGGCCCTCTTTTATAAGTTTAGTTCCTTGCGACCCTTGCCCTTAAATTAAGGGGGTTTTAGCGGCTTTAGTAGCTATGCGTCTAGGGTAGTAGTTACTATTTAGATTTAACGTTCTTTGTTATGGCTAGTGTAGGCCTAGCCTTGTCTATCCTTCTTTCGCGGGCGTTAGATGCTTCTAGAGGCCCTAAATTAGTCTTAACTAGCATTATCTAAGCTTAAGGACGCGTCCTTTATTAAGCTATTACTTAATAGGTTATTACTTATGTCTTTAGCCTTATCCGGGTTACCGTGACCCTCCTTAGGCTCCCGGGAGTTATTAAAGATGCTAGTAGTTATTATCTCGTTCCTAACTAGGGTCTTGCCTTTAGATTGGTGACGCTCTGCTATTAGAAAGGCCTCTAGTTTCTAGATACGTTGTTAGAGCTATAGCACGCCTAGGCGTTCTTAGAAGGTAACTTCCTTTAATTATTAGTTATTATTACCGCCTATAATGGCAGGGGGGTCTTCCTTTAGGTCTATAGGTGTTATTAGGTCTTCTATAGGCGTTACAACTATTAGAGGCTCTTGTTTAGAGGGTCCTGCGGGTAGTAACCTGCTTTAAGGGTCTCCTACTATCTTTAAGGTCTGGCGGGTAACTCTTCGTGTCGATTCTATCGTACAGGTAAATTAGATATAAGGGGGTAAGGGATCGTATTATAAAAAGCGCCCTAACTACGGGCGACTTAGTCTATCTATAGTACTAAGGCGATCCCTTAGAGAGGGAAGAGAAGGGCTGCGGCGAGGGAAGTAGATAGGCGGAAGGCCCGGATAGCGCCAGTCTAGAGCGGACTAGGGCCGTCGAGGGCCCTCGACCTACGACTCGTGACACCTGGCGCCCGTACGCAGTCTTCAGAGGCGAGAAACAGCCAACGTCAAGTGGCTGGAGCAGGTGCGAGGTATGAGGCGGCATACAGAGCGTAATAATACTATTCTCTGCGCAGTACTTGTCGAACTCTAGCGTTACGTGGCTACTATAGCTATCGAGGATAAGGAGTTAATGGGTGCTAGCTATACGCGACCTTATATAGCTATTAAAGTACTAAAGCTAGGCAAAGCTAAGCTTATTAGTTATTTAGCTATTATTATTAATAGTAATTATTTAGTTAGCAGGCAAGACTTAATACTAGCTAGCTTAGTAAAGCTTAGCTATAAGAATAATAAAGGGCAGGATTACCTACCTAGCTACGTTAACCCCCTTAATTATTATAACCTACTTATAATTACTAGGCTAAATAGTAGTTGCTTAGCTAACTCTATTAAAGCTTATAACAACCTTTAACGTCGCTGCAACGCCTATTATAAAGCTAGTCTTATTAAAGTTATAGATATCTATATTAGCTATGCCGTACGACTACTACGTCTCTTTTATAAGCTTAAACTACGCGTAGATTGCGACTAGATCCTTATATTACGCGCGCTATAAGTTAAACTTCCTATTTTACTTTATTTAGAGTTCTAATTAGGTGTTAATAAAGCGCGTTGCCTAGTACTTACTAACTAGCTAAAAAAGAGGATCTTAGCTATAAGTAGTAAGTAAAGTATTAGCTATTTATTATATATTAATAATCTAGGGTAGAAATCCGCGTTAGTTAAAGTTAAAAATCTACTTAATAAGTGCCTACTTTTTAAATAGCTATAGATTGCGTTTTTAGGCGTTAGCTATAGCTTATAAGAAAGCGCTGTTAACGCGTTAATAAAAAGTTATTTCTAGGACGCTGTATACAGTGGTAGCCCTTTAGTAGCTTAAAATTTACTTTATTTAAAAGGCCTGCTTTAAGAGAGCAAGTCTACCCTCTTTCTAGACCTACTAGGCGCGCTGCGTTATAGGCATGGCAGGCGCGGTGGAAGACGCGTTGTAATTCTAGTAGGGTGCGCCACTAACTAATATGCGCCGCTAAGTAATAAAACACGTTAGACTCGCCTATGCGCATAAGGACTATAGTTACAAAAAGCTATACATAAACTAGAGCTAAGGTACTAAAGGTACTATTTAGGTTAAATAATCTAGATAAGGTCCTCCCTATTTTAGAGTAAGAAAATAAAAGTATTTATACTAAATAACTTAGTAGCCTAGACTTAATTAGACTAAATAGGGACACCTGATAATTAGAAATATTATAAATAAAAGTAAAACCTAATACTTCTAATAAGAAATTTCGTGCTATAAAACTACGGTCTAAAAAGAATAAAGATAATTTCTATTTATACTAAAGATTAAGTTAGTAATTTTAGAGTACTAAATAGACAGCGCTAGATTTCTCTACTATAAAGGGTGCTACTAGGTACCTAATTTAGAACTGCTACACACTTATTTAATAGACGCGGCATATACCCTACTAACCTTAGGCTATTCTAAGAGAGAGAATACGTGTAAAATTCTAGCCTAAGACTTCTTTATTCCTAGGATATTAGACTATATCTAAAGGTATATTTAGAATTATAATATTTACTATAGGACAAAGCCTTAGCAAGAGCTAAAGTAAGGGCTACTTAAACCTCTACTTATACTAAAAAGGGATAAAAGAATCTTTTTATAAACTTTATTATAGACTTTCTAAAAAGTAAAGGTTACTAATATATTATAGACTTTCTAAAAAGTAAAGGTTACTAATATATTATAGACTTTCTAAAAAGTAAAGGTTGCTAATATATTATAGTAGTAGTAGACTAGTTTAGTAAAAACCTTTTAGTAGTAGCTATACTAGATTTATAAGTCCTAATAGTAGTTAATACTTTTTTAAAATTTTAGGTAGCATAATATTTCCTCTCTAACTTTATAGTCTTAGATTAGGGAGTATAGTTTATTAGTAACTTTTAAATAGAGCTATACTTTAGGATAGATATAAATTAAATACTCTTTATAGCTAAATACCTATAAACTAATAGCTAGATAGAATATATAAACTTAGTACTAAAGTAAATCCTAAAGCCATACTATAATTAAGACTAATTAACTTACGCCTAATAGCTTTTAATTATATAAATAGCGATTAAAGGGCGCGTAATAATATTTATAAAAGTAAGCCTATTCTTCCTCTAGCACGGGTACGACGTAGACCCTATAAGACTCTTCTATAATAAAGAGGCAGCCTTAGAGCAAAGAAAAAGAATAAACCTAGTAGTTACTACTTAGAATATAATAAAGAAATTCTATATAGTATTTAACTTCGTGTAGGTAAAGTTAGCTAATATATAGTAAGAGTAAAAGGTTTAAGTAAACTATAGCTATAAGAACGCCCTAACTCTAAAGGTTAAAGATAAAATATAGTTAAAGTATAAAAACTACCTCTCTAACTTATAACTAAATAAGAAACTAGATTAAAAGAATAAAAAGTTTATAGTTAAAAAGGTAATTAGAACTTATATAGTAAAGCTAAACATGTCTTTAAGGATACACCTAGTGTTCTACGTAAACAGGCTAAGGTTACACCTTAGGGATCTGTTACCTAGTTAACAAGTAGATAATTCCTAATTAGAGGCCATTTTCTAGGATAGGGAGGAGGAGTATAAAGTAAAAGATATTATATAGGAAAAGCGCTCTCGCTCTAATAAGGTTACGTAGTATCTTATTAAATAGTAAAATAATAAGTAGCAGATATAAGAACTAGCTTTAAAGTTTTAAAATAATAAAGCCTTAGACTACTAAGCGAAGTACACTACTCCCTATAAAAATAAATAAAATAGGCTATTAGAGTATTTTACTTAAAAGACGTCTTATATTAGATATGCGTAGGAAGCCCTAGGCTATAGGCTAGGAATAAGAAGGCAGGAGCTTAGAACGCTTAAGGCAGAGCTTATCCTAATATAAAATAAGGGCCTTAGATAATATTTAGATATAGAATAAGGAGGTAGGGAATAGAGGAGTAATTAGTTATATTTTTAAGTAAGAAAGACTAAACGCATACTATTTAATAGGCTACTATAATTTAGTAAGACAGATTCTAAATAAGCTATAAAATATAGGCTAAATAGCACTAGAACTTAAGTATTTTTAATTAAGAACTTAAGGTCGCCACCCTTAAGTAGCTCTTCTAAGAGTGTAGGTTAATATAGGATTTAGAGGGTAGGCTAAATAGATAGGACTTACTACTAACTATCTTAGGTAAAAATATTATATTAAGAAGTAAACTTAGCTTAGAGCTATATTTAGAGATTACCTTAGCCATAAAATAAAGTAAGTTAACTTAGTTATAAAAACCCTTCTTATAAGAATCCTAGAAATATTAGTAAGGAATTTAAGTAAATAGAATTAAAATTTACCTTCTTAGACTAGATAACTTATAAAATCTACTTTAAAGTAGTTAAAATCTTACCTACTTAAGTAATAAGGGGCTATAAATCCCGCACCGTACTAATAAATATCTAGCTAGAATTTAAATTAATCTTAAAGGCTTTATTATCCTTAGTAAATTTAGCTAAAGTATACTTAAATTTAGCGGATACTACCTTTTACTTTTAATAAACTAGCTAATATTTATTTTAAGCTTATTAGCTTGCTAGCCCTTCTTGCCTTTTAGTTAAGTAAAAATAATTTAAGTAAAGGACTCCTTCTTAGTTATAAAATACTAGACCTATCAACGCGTTAAGTAGGGAATATATAGCCTAGGGAATAAGACTTATAAGTCTAGTATAATAAGTGCTATCCTTTATATACTTAATATAAGAGGTAGCACGCCTATTACTAAAAGAAATATAGTTAACTTCCTTACTTAGGTAAACTATATATATAGAAGCTAACTACTATACGTAGTAAATAACCTCTTTAGCAGAAGCTTTGTCCTTTAGTAAAAATTTAATCTTAAGACTATTAATAGCCTAAGAGAATTAGCTAGAAACTTAAAAATAAAATAAAAAAAATTTACCTAATAATAACTATTTATAGTTTAGAGCTTTAGGGATGCCTTAAGGATACGCGTAAAATTAGTAAAAAAGCAAAGTTTTATTTTTTTATAAAGAAAGCTACTAAAAGCGGAGCTACTACCACGTTTACTAGACTATAAATTAAGATAGGACTTTTATAGCGTAATTAAGATTTTAAAGAAAGGCATAATATTTAATTATAAAATAAAAATGTTAAAGAGCTAAGTAAGACACTTATAAGACTAAACTTAAAAGTAAAAGTATAAGATAAGGGACTTAAAACACTATAAGTAGGCTTTTACTATAAAAGTTACGCTAATAAAAAGTATAAATAGGCGCGTAACTAAAAGGGTAGGCGCAACTTACTACCTAGGGAACTACGCTTACTATTATACTAAGGTAAATAGTAAGAAAAAATAGTCCTTATAAAATAGTAATTCCTAGCCTAATATCTAGAATACAGTAAACCCTATAAGTCTAATAAATTTAAATAAAGACGTTTTTCTCTTCTCTTACTATACAACTAGAGGGGGAGGGCTATATTAGAGGCTAGGCCTCTAAAGTACTTAGCTAAGAAATCTCGTAGCCTAAGCCTTAAGCAACTCTAAGAGCTACTAAGGTACCTTTAGGGTATTAAAAAACAGACTTAGCCCCTCTAGAGTTAGTCCTCTCTACTTAGAAGCTATATATATAGCGTAGGGAGGAGCTACCTAAACTCCTTATTAAATTTATCTATATTCTTCTGGCATCATAGGTCCCCCGGGCCTAAAGCCCCCTTACAAAAGGGATCGAGAGGGCTGAGCAGGCGTCGTGAAGTCTACCGCTGTCTAGTAACTACCATCTCAATACTGCGACTGCCCACTCAGTGTAGCATCTGCCATCACAGCGTGGTAGCTACCATTATAGTGTGGTAGCTGCCATCACAGCGTGGTAGCTACCATCACAGCGTGGTAGCTGCCATCCATCGCCCTTATAACGATGCCTAGATCACAGCAAGTCCCATAATCGTCACAATAACAATCCTGTCTAAGCGACGATAACCTAGAAAGGCAAGCGCCATTTCTATTAAGTAATAATAACTTGTAGCTAGTTACTAAATAAAGAGATTTTACGTTATTATCTATAAGTAATATAACCTTTAGTTTATTTTTAACCATATTAGAAAGAAACTACCTGCTACCAAATAATAATTAGTAATAAGATAACACTTAACTTAATTAATTATTAGAAGCTAATTAATATTTAAAGCTTTTACTTAATTATCTAACTTATCTAGCGTAGCATAAAGTACTATAATACTACTCTAAAATATGGGTCCTATTCTCCTAAATTATAATAGATACACCTAGTAAGGATAGAAACTTTTATTAATAAATATACCTAAAAGTAACGTGCTTTTAATATTCCTAATAATAGCTATATTAGAATTTAAGCTATTTAAATATAAGTTCTTTTATTAAGCTAAGAATAACGCAAGTTAGCTAGAATAAAAGGTAATAGCACTTAAAGAAGTAAGTTTACTAAAATAAAATAAAACTTAAGAGCTTATTAAAGCGCCTAAAGACTAACGGATTCTTAATAGTAAGTAGGTATATAAGCTTAAATAAGGCTTACACGAAGAAGTCGTTTGCTATAAAGCTAAATAGGTGGTAAGAGGTTTTACGCCGGAGGAAGGTTTAACTATAATAAAATATTTATATTAGTTATAAAGCCTATAAGCTATAAGGCCCTTTTTGCTATTAGTACTACACTTAGCCTTAAGATTAAATAGATAGACGTTAAGATAGCTTTTTCTATACGGCAATATTAATTATAAGATCTACGTTAAGTAGCCTTACTATATATTAGAGAGTATAGCACGGATCTATAAGCTTTAAAAGGTATTTTATAGCCTGAAACAGGCCCCGCACATCTAGTACTAGACACTTATAAACTTTCCTTATATACTTAGCTTTATACTAATTAATACTAACCTTAGTATCTTTATTTAGAGCATCATGTATATTGCGGTATATATTAATATCTATTTAATTATTAGGCTAAGCATTATAAAGATTAAGAAAATTAAAAAGACCCTTAAGAACTAATTTTAAATAATAGATCTTAGGCTATATAGTTACTATCTTAAGATATCTATTTAGTAGGATTACTAGAACTGGATCCTTTATCTAAGTTAAAAGGCCTATATTAATAAAGTTATTTACTAATATATAATTAATAACTATAACCTAGTTAGCACGCCTATTAAAACTTTACTACCTTAAAATAATAGCCTAAACTATAGCTATTCAATAGACTAGAAGGCTAAATATTAACGTATTATAGAATCACTTATATATATTATGCTTAGGACTAGAGGAGATATTATATATATAGTATTTATAGCTAACTAATACCTAACAAATCCTAGGCTATAATATATAAAGCTCGTACGACGCATCCTGTAGTATTTTAAAAATATAAAGAATTTTAAACTTATGTATAAAGGCTATCTTAAGATGCAAAAAGGATTTATAAATATAGATTAAGCTAAATACTATAATATTTAATAATTAACTACTAGTTAAATATTTAATATTAGAAGTAAGGTAATTAGCTAGTAGTCTAAGCGCTAGAGCGTTATAGCACTCTTAATATATAAAATAGAGTTTATAGACTAAATATAAGTAACTAAAGAAGTAATCTAGCTAAAAAGGCTCTTTAGTAAACTAAATCTTAGTTAAGGAAAAGACGTAATAATTATTTATAATAATAATTAAGGCGCTATTACACTATTTTTAAACTTATAATATTACTTATGCACAAAGTATATAGATGTTTAATATAAATATGAAGGAAAGATTTAGGAGGCTAGAACTATTAAACTAAAGTATATTCTGACTATAAAATAAATTATAAATAGTTTTACGAAACCGCTCGCGCGTAATAGATTCAAATAGTTTTAAAAAGGCTAAGTATTAAGTAAAGCCTAGATCTAATTAGGTTTAGTATAGATATCACGCTACTTCCCCTCTCCTTTTATAATAGATATACGATTTAGAATCTAAGCGTACCTATTATAGAGGTAATATTAGGTTGCTAGTCACCTTAGAGCCAGTATTAAGTAGGAGTGTTAAACATTACTATAGCTAAAATAGTCACGTGTGTAGCTAGAGCATTAATAATATGTATATATAGACAGCGCCTCGCCTTTTAATATAAAAATAATAAGTTCTACTTAATTACTTACTTTAATAAATAAGCCGTACTTCCTAACCCGCTAATATAGGACTTGCCCTTTAAGGAGTGCCGCCCGCATAGAAGCAGCCTACCTAAAAACCTAGTTTATAGAAGCTTTAGTTACTAATACAAACTATTATATTTAATTCCTAGATTTAGTTAGTAATATTTTAATTATTATTTAAAAAGTTTCTTCTTCTAAAATTAGGTTTTTAAAAGTGCAGATCTAAATACTGAAATAGAAAATAAAAAATAGAAAACAAGAAAGTATTTATGTAAATGCAACATTTATAAATAATCTCTATAACTTACGATGCAAGCGTCTCTATACCATGGTGCTAGTGCAATCTACACCCTAAAAGCAACTATTTATTCTCTTATTGCTAGATAAGTATCTGCCTAATAGTCACGAATAGCTAAGGTTAGTAAACACACTTGCTTTAGAACCCTTTGTAGATTAAGCACAGCGCCTGCGCTTAACTTAGGATAAGTCCCTTTTAGATTTTTCTAAAGAAGCAGATTTAGTAATTGTCGTAGCACTAGCCCCTTGCACTTATCTAAAAAACTCGGAACTACGCAAGAATCGCGGGTACCACATCTTTGCTATTAATCTATTAACTCTTAATAAAATCTCTATTCTAACTAATATCTACGAGTAGTCCATCGTCCTTATTAATAAATAGAAATTTAATTCTTAAAATAGACTCTCTTAAGACTACTATGTTAATTATTTAGTAAATAGAAAGTCGTTAATCTATAGCAGCGCGGCGAATAAAGGGTTAGTAGTTTATAATAATTGCGTTAGGAAACAGGTACCTTATCTAATTAAGCGTAATTATAATAAGTTTATACTTTTGCCGCTTAAAAAATAATTAAGGCTAGGCGTTGCAGTTAATAGTAAGAAGTTCTACGTGATAAATTAAGGGTTATAAAGAATTAGGGTTATTATAGGGGTATTTAAATTCCGTGCGTAGAATTAATAAGATTAACTTCTATATTTAACTTAGCTATATAGCTTTTTCCAAGTGTATATCTATCTTTTTAAATCTATCTCCTTTCTGTCGTTGCGGATAATCTACTTTTAGTAACTAGTTTTAGTGGGGTCGCGTTCTGTATTTAATTTAGCTAGATCTTTTCTATTAAGGGTACAACTATCTCTTTAAGTCTATTAAAATCCTATAGCATAGCATAATATAGATATAAATACCTTTACGTCCTCCCCTATAACCCTATAATTAGTTATATACATGCTCCTCGACCTTATTAATTTAGGATAGAATTCCACCCGTAAAAGTAAAAGTAAACATCAATCCTTCGCAAAGCAACATAAAATCCTAATCCATCGCTACAAGAGCAGAAACCTTATAGCCTCAGTTCAGACATATGCATAAGCACGTGACAAGCCAGGCCCCAAAAACTTTGTCCCGCCCTTCTAGACTCAGCTCGCCCTCAGTTCACCGCGAATACAGCGGGAGCAGAGCGGGAGCAGAGCGGGAGAAGAGCGGGACAAAGCTTTCGCCCCTAACGTGTTTTATCACTCAGCGGCGCACATCAGTCAGTGGCGCACCCTACTAGAATCAACGCGACTTTTTAACAGATCGCGCTATAATAATAGAATTAATTATACTATAAATATATATATAGGATTCTTAAATAGTCCTGTATTAAGTTATTTTGTAGCCTTAAATATAGCACTTTAAACACGTTAGTGGTGCGCGCTAGCGCGCGGGCTAGGCATCCTGGCGAGCTACCTCCTACTCCGCATTTTCCGCCTCTATAGCAAGTAGCTAGCCCTGCTTAGCCTGTAGAGCTCCCCCGCGGGCAATATACTAGCAACGCTACTACTACTTACGCTCGCGGCGCTTAAGAGCCTGCTAAAGCTTTATAACCTTAGCTATAAGTATTATAGTTTGCTGTATAGAATGTTAACATGCTTTAGCAAGCTAGTAGATAGCTTAAGTAGTAAAGCTCTATAATTAATAATAAACTTAGTCCTATATATATTAAGCTTGCTGCTAAAGCTAATTAACTATAAATAGCGTCTTTAGCGTCTATACAGCCTTAGCGTTAGCTACTATCGCTGGCAGGGACGGCGTCCTGACCACCGTAAGCGACGACAGGACGCGATCTGGACAGAACGGGACGAGCCCTGTCGCCCGGAAGCCAGCCTGGATATTCTTCTCTGTAAGGACTATCTCTCGGATGCCTGGGTATATCTGTAGGAAGTCCTCCTTGTCGACGTGGAAGACGCCTTGTCGCGCGAGCTCCTGGACCTGGCGCCCGTACGCAGTCTTCAGAGGCGAGAAACAGCCAACGTTAAGTGGCTGGAGCAGGTGCGAGGTATGAGGCGGCATATAGAGCGTAATAATGCTATTCTCTGCGCAGTACTTGTCGAACTCTAGCATTGCGTGGCTACTATAGCTATTAAGGATAAGGAGTTGATAGGTGCTAGCTATACGCGACCTTATATAGTTATTAAAGTGCTAAAGCTAGGCAAAGCTAAGCTTATTAGTTATCTAGCTATTATTACTAATAGTAATTATCTAGTTAGCAGGTAAGGCTTAATACTAGCTAGCTTAGTAAAGTTTAGCCACAAGGATAATAAAGGGCGGGATTATTTACCAAGCTACGTTAACCCCCTTAATTATTATAACCTACTTACGATTGCTAGGTTAGATAGTAGTTACTTAGCTAACTTTATTAAAGCTTATAATAACTTTTAACGTTGCTACAACGCCTATTACAAAGCCAGTCTTGTTAAAGTTATAGATATCTATATTAGCTATACTATATAACTACTATATTTCCTTTATAAGCTTAAACCACGCGCGAATTGCAACTAGATTCTTATATTATATATGCTATAAGTTAAACTTTTTATTTTACTTTATTTAAAGTTTTAGCTAGGTGTTAATAAAGCGCGTCGCCTAGTACTTACTAACTAGTAAAAAAAAGATCTTAGCTACAAGTAGTAAATAAAGTATTAGCTATCTATTATATATTAATAATTTAGAGTAAAAATCCGCGTTAGTTAAAATTAAAAATCTACTTAATAAGTGCCTGCTTCTTAAATAGCTATAACTTACGTTTTTAGGCGTTAGCTATAGCTTATAGGAGAGCGCTGTTAACACGTTAATAAAAAGTTATTTTTAAGATACTATATATAGTAGTAGCCCTTTAGTAGCTTAAAATTTGCTTTATTTAAAAGGCCTGCTTTAAGAGAGCAAGTCTACCCTCTTTCTAGGCCTGCTAGGCGCGCTGCGTTGTAGGCATGGCAGGCGCGGTGGAAGGCGCGTTACGATTCTAGTGGGGTGCGCCACTAACTAATATGCGCCGCTGAGTGATAAAACACGTTAGAGTTACCTAATTACGTAATTGAGGAATTAGGTGCGAGAGAAACCCAGCAGACCTTGCGCAGACTCTATTTAAAGTCTACTAGGTTTCTCCTGCTCTTAAGGGGAACCAGGGGAAGGCGGTGAACGGAAACTTCGTTAGGCAGTTATAGAGCAGTTATAAAGCAGTTATTAAGTAGTACGCCGCAAACCGAAGTTTTCGTACACCGATACTTGGGTGTAACGGTATTAAGAGTAAGCTTAGAGTTGCTACTATTGCCTACATTCCTTTATTATTGCCTATGCTAGCTCGTTGCTGCCTACACTCATTTACTACTGCCTAGCCTACCTAGCAGTATATATTTGGTTACTATATATATATAATTAAATTAGTGTTTTCCTAACTTTTACTTTGCAGTAATAACCGCTATAGTTATAAGCCTAGATTACGACGGGATCTTACTCACCCAACTTATTACCTACTTACACATAGAGTAGAGAGACCTGACCTACCAGCCTACTTACACATAGAGTAGAGCAACCTAAGAGCACGATAACTACCAAAGCGGACCTAGTAATTATAAGGGTTATAATTATACTTAGCTAATTAGAAGATCAGTATAAATAGTTATTTATTTATAAAAAATATAGCGCAAAAGAATTAACTTTAAAAGTATATTAACTTAAATATTATAGTAAACTAGCTACCCCAGTTAGAGGAGCTAACAGAACCTTAGCTAAGTAACTATAACTAATAAGCTATATTATATACTAGCTTAAACACTAAGTATTAAGCTAATTATTGTTTGGCGTATAAGCGATAGGAGAAGAAGGATCTAAAATATAAGTATTAGCTTAAGGCTCTAATAAACTTTAATTTTAAAATTAGTAAGACGATAGCAGTGTATTACATATATTTAATTAAGAATAAAAGTACGCTACACTAATAACTTATAACCTTTAAAAATATTTTGCACTATTAGATATAACGCGTTGTCGCGATTTAATAATAAAATATAAGGATTATTAGAGACCGCTAAAGGGTAAAAAGGTTAAAGAGTAGCTTTAATATTAAATTAAGGTTACTAGCTAGTGTAAGGCTATTAAACTTTTAGAAACTAAAGATGCTTATACGTAGGAAGACTTCTTAGTTACCTATAAAATAATTAATCTTAAATATAAAATAGCAGGTCTGCAAGACCTAATCTAAAAGGAGAGACTTAGTATAAAAGTCCTATTAGTAAAGGACTATGTTAGTAAGTTCTTAGCATATCTAAAGCGTATATATCTAATTAGTATAAGCTTTAGTGCACACGCGGTAGAGCTAAAGATAATAAAACTAATAATACTATAAAGTAATAACCCTTCTTAAAGCGGTATATACCTTTATAGTAAAAGACACTTATAGTCTAAGTGCTAGGTAATAAACCCTAAGACTCCTAACTAACCCTAAAAATATAATCATAAGGAGGCTACTAAAAAGGTAGTAGTAGCCTTTACTAAAAATTTAAGCTTAAAAGCAAGGGTAGAAAAAGCTATATAAAACTAAAAGGTAACTTAGTTAAACTCTAAGCCTATAGTTACTATTAACAATAGTAAGCCTCCTTCTAATCTATTGACCTACACTATATAATATATAGTATTTAATACTATTATAATTAATAAGCGCGACGAGCGTGACAAGCGTAATAAGAATTTAATACTTAATAATAGTATTAAACCTACTAAGGAGTTAGTAGCTCTATTAACGCTTAATAATATTAGTAGCTACAACTTATTAAGTAACTAGTTTATACTTAATCCTAGTTTAAACACTTATATTGTTAAGACTAAGTCCTGGCCTAAATAAACGAGAGAATACGAAGCCAACGCTCATAACTTTATAAGAGTAGGAATAGGCTATATTAAGATTACTATATAGGGTAGCATAATACTAATTATAAAAACACTAAGAGGACTATTACCTATTACTCTAACACACGTTACCTTAGCTAAAGACTTCTTAATAAGCCTTATAGGCTTAGCACGCTATCGTTTAAATTAAATTTACTTTAACTTAAAATATAATTTACTATATAAAGTTAGTAAAAACACCGTAGTTATATAGCTAGAGTATAATAACAGCTACTAGCTAGTTAACGCTAATACTAGCTGTCGCCTAAATATACGCTTATTATTATCCTTTAGTATAACTTACTAACCTTTAAATGATCCTTAACGTAATCTTATAATTAATTATAAGATAGCTTATAGTACCTAGGGCTATTCTAATAAGAAGGTAGTTAAGAAGCTAGCTAATTATATAACAGGCCTATAAGTAAAAGACAGAGACAGCGACTTCTATAATATATATATTAAATTAAAACTCTTAAAATAAATTTTTTAAAAATAGTAAGAAGACTTTGCACCTAAGCTAGGGCATATAGTTTCCGGCCACCCCGCCAAAACGCAACACCTGTACAAAACACGCGATATCTCAACAACGCTTATTACAATTGCCATGAAGTATACATAGGCTGTAGAGTAGCTACTACTATAGCTACTATTACTATTTCCATGGCTCTTTCTATAGTATATTTACTTTACTAAGCTACTAAGGCCTTAACTACGCGTATAGCCTCCCTAATAGTTCCTACCTTTATAAAGCGTTAATTTAGGTTTACTTAAACGCGCTTTTAAAGATACTAAGAGCTAGTAGTTTTTAGTTATTACTTAAGGCGTCTTTTCTCTGCTTTTAGTCTTATAGCTTAAGTATTTATAGCTACTAGCGCCTTACCTGCTTTTTATAAGAGAAATCTTGTCTTGTAACCTAGGTTCTCGTAGCTCTGCACCTTGTGCTAAGCCAGATATAGATCCCTAGGGCCTTAGGGAGTAGAGAAGAAGCTCTAAGGCTAGTGCTAAGGCTGCTACTAATGCGTAGGCATAGTATGCCTCTAGGAGAGCTACGACGAGCTAAGCACGTATTTAATATTAAATAGGTAGATACTAGTAGCCTACTAGCTAGCTTAAATTATACGCTCTATAAAGCCTTCCTTTTTAAATTAATAATAGTAAGTAATAAAGTGCTCCTTCTTAATAAGCGTAGCGTTATTAAGTAATATAAGCTTCTAGATCTAGCGTTAGTAACTAAACTTAATAATAAAGAAAGGGGCGAGGTCTAGAGGCTATAAGATATATAAAGTATACGTAGGTAAATATAGGAGCTTAATTTAATACTACTTATAAAACTATTAAAAGTCTATATTAATATAGTTACTATAACTATCGAGGATAAGAAGACAATACTAGCTATTACTTATATTCATTTTAAGAATAAATATACGCTATAGCTACTTAATACTTATTACTTTTAACGTCTATTCGTTCTTAGAGGTTATATAGATCTAGTCAGGTATATAGGATAAAGAAAACTATGTTATTTATAAACTTTAGCCTTTAAAGATAACTACGCAGCGTAGTTTTCGCCCTATCGCTAATACGCACTTAATTATAGAGACTTACTTATAATTCTCTAGAGATTATATATAAGCTTTCTTCTTCTGGCTACTAGAGAGTACTCTGGTGTTAGTACATACCCCTAGAGCAACGCCAGTCTCATTCATATTGTAGGTATTCTTCGCCCGTATATTGAGCCGGCGTCTAATCTGCTCATAGAGATCTAGGAAGGTACGCATGTGCTCTGGAGTTACTACATTAGCTCTCTAAGCCTCTAGCTTTCTACCGACTACTAAGGCTATGCGTGGCTGGCGCTTAATAAAGTGGGATACCTAGAGTTTACCTATAGGCTAATTATCGCTATTTATACGCAGAATTTAATTCGCTATTTCTTATATATAAGCGTATAAGGGAGGGTAGGCGCGCGCGTCTTCTTTAAGAATCTACTCTACTAAAAAGTCCTCCTATAAAGGAGTTAGCTACTACTAGTGCTAATAGCTAGCCGCGCTAGTTATCGCGCCGCGTAGTTAGTCCTAAAGCGTAGATTAAGGAAGGCTATATACCTTAGTAGCTACGCGCTAGCTAGTATAAATATCTATATTAAAATTATTAATAACTAATTATATATCTATCTCGCGTGTGTCTATATTCATAAGCGTTATATTAAAAAATCGCGTATTTTGTGCAGGTGTCGCGTTTTGGTGGGGTGGCCGGAAACCCTATGTGGCCGGAAACTATATGCCCTAGCTTAAAAAGTTCTATCGCGTTATTATAGACTTTATATAGCTACTACCTTAAGAAGCAGACTCTTGTCTTAACAGTAACTAAGTTACAGATTATATAGTAAATTAGTATAGTAAGTAGCACGAAATTAACTACTTTCTATACTATATAAAAATATTCCTAAACCGCTAGCTTATTTATAGGATGTATAAGATATAACGTATCTTTAATAATAATGTTACCGTAATTAAGACTAATAATAACTAGAGATATAGAGTTACACTGAATATATTAGAGGAGCTTCGTGCTAAGCTAGGGATCTAGTTTAAGCTATAAGCAGAATACGTAAATAAATAAAATAGTTTTATAAAGTAATTAGGCAAGACTAATATTATTTATGCTTAAGCTATAAGGCTTAAAAGAAACCTACTGAAGTTATTATTAAATAAGCTATTTAGAACAGTAGTATATATACTAAATCGTACACTAACTAAAGCGCTAAGTTGGAAGACTCTATATAAGATTATGTAGGGAGTAAAGCGAAAGGTAAACTACTTGCGTCCTATAGGCTATTAAGCGTATATCTAAAATTTGTCTAATAAGAAAGGTAATAAACTAGAGTCTAGAGCTCTTATAAGATATCTTATAGACTATAATTTAATAAATATCTTTAGAATCTAGTTGCTTATAAAGGATAAAGCAATTTAAGTAAGAGATATTATTTTTAAACTAACGTGATTCTATAAAGGACTAAAAGGCTATATAGTAAAGTTAATAATTAAAAAGCTATAGAGCTACTTACCTTTCTAGAAAAAGCTAAATTTAATAATATTACTATTAAAGAGCTTATAACGCTTAGGTAGACCCGTAATAAGACGCGTAATATACCTATAACTATAGCTTGCATAAGCTAGTAGTATATAGGGGGTAAGAGTAGAGTTAATGTTGCAGTAAATTGTATTGTATTGAAGTGTAGTGTTCTGTCTACTGTTGCTGAACCGCTCTCCACGGGCCAGCAGTAGGGTCTATAACGTATCTATAATACTGTTAAGGTAAGAGGTGCTTGATAAGATGAGGAAGTAGCACCAGACCACCGTCACGTGACACACGCGATCCGCGTCTCCTCATAACTATCACACACCCCCTTATCCTGTAGTCAATCCACGACGTAAGGATAAACCTTTTCAAATATCCTCCATCTCACGAACCTTTAAGCGAATATCTATAAGGTATAGTTACTATACGAATTCGATATGCTTTTGTTAAGAAAAGATCTTTATTATGCTATTAATTAGCATCTAGTTTGGAGACTTCTAGTGTATATAGAGGCGATTCTCTTTAAATTCCTAGCAGATCTAGTTCTAGTCGGTATTAACGTATTTAAGCTTTATACTAAGCTTGTCTATTTCTTTTATAATTATATCCACAGTCTATTGGTTATCATACTAACTAATAGGCGTTTAGTTAAGCTTTAAAAATAGTCTATTAAATAGGTGGCACTACTTCTTTATTTTTAACTTAGAAAGTAATAGAGCAAGTAGCTCTACTTTAGTTATTAATTTTATAATAGTACGTTAGAGTGTTAACTTTTAGTTAATAGTTATACTAAATAACTAAAATATATATTCTTAAAAGCATTAGCACGTCTTAATATTATTAGTAAAAGTAGCATTAGATACCATAAAGAAGATTAGATTATAGTAGTCCTATAGTATTATAAAATACTTCTAAATACCTCCTTTCTCTATAGCTTATGCCTGTAAGGCTCGATACTTTGTATTAAGAATATAACCCCACACCCTTCGAATAGATTTAACGTGTACTTCACTAGAATTAGTTAAACATAAGGCGTAGATAACGTGAGCGCAAGCTAGATTAGGTTAGGTATACTATATTAAATAGGCAAAGTAGCCTATAAGCTCTTAATTTATCTTCGTCCGAGCATTATTCAGTACTTTTAAAGATTATTCTAGGTAGTTTACTAGTAAAGACACCTCTACTGGGCAGCTAGTAGAAGTAATATTATACTTAGTAGTAACCTTATTAATATAGACGTCCTATACTAAGTAAATTATACGTATATTAGTGTCTTAAACAACGCCTATGTCTAAGAACTACTGAAGTTCTTTAAGGTGTTTTAAGATATAATATTTATTAAGCTTCTTCTCTAACTCTTAGTGTAGATACCTGTTTAATAGGTAGAAAGCTATAATAATATTACTAATATAGATAAATGTAATTAACTAGCTATTAACGAAGAGGTATAGAAATCCTAGGAGAGGTATTAAGCCTAGAAACTTTAGTGTCCCTTTTAGGTTCTTATACTATAGGAGCGGTAATTCCTTTAGTTCGTATAGGCCTCTTAGCACCTATAGTAGCTTTCTATCTTTCTTAAAAACTATTAGGTATCTAAGCGTAAAGCTTTTAATTAAGTATAGTATTAAGAAACGCGTTTAGTACGTTGTATTAAAGTAGCTTTATTCTAAATTAATTAGCTATTACAACAAGTGCTTAACATATTTAAGTAGCTAGTATAGCTACATAGGTATCCTTATATAGCTATTATAAATTGCCGCGAACAATAAGTCGTGCCTTAAATTAATATATATAGCTATTCTCACTAAACTTATATATAAATACTTATATTAGTGGTAGCACCTCTACGTTAGTAGTCTTTATTATTTATATTATCTTAGTAAAGTAGCCTTTATATTAGATCTTAATATACTCTTTTTCTATAGCTTCTTAAAACTACTCTCTAAACTAATAATAATTTAGCTCTTAATATAATTACGAAGCTCTTAAAACCTAAGTATAATACATTTTTTTTATAAGCTTAGACTTTAAAGTAGTTAAAAAAGCCTTAAAGTAGTTACTAACTAATCCTGTATATAAGACAGCGTAAGAGTGCTATCTCTTTAGTCCTTAAAGATTAGCATTTCGTCGTGTGCGTTGTAGGCCTTTAATAATATTCTTTATACTAAGATTAAGGTTTTAATATCTACGAGCGTTATTCTAATATTAATTTAGTATATAGCCTTCAAGCTAGGTAGCTAAGAGCTCTTATTAATCTAATACTAAGTCCGCTAGGATTATTAATCCTCTACTAAACTATTCTAGTTAACTTTACTCGATCTCCTTAGTATCCTTACCTCCTACCTAAGACTTAGAGAGCGTAGGTGCGTCTTAGGTTTGTTATTAATATTATTATTAAGTTGTTAGTAATTCTTTAATTACTATATTATTAGATTTAAGTTATTCTAGAAATACTAGAAGCTTAATAACCTTTTTAATAAGCAATTCTTATGCGTAGCATTAAGGTCCTTTATAAAACCTTATAGTGTTAAATACCACGTCTTAGGTGCGTATAACCTGGTCCTTCGTAGGTAGCCAGATCCTAAAGATGTTAGTTAAGTTATAGCTAATAAGATAGCTAGTTAACGCTCTTGATTTAAGCTTATCTACGCGCTTTAGTAATTAATTAAGGATATAGGCTTAATAGCCTATTAGACGCATATATTAAACTTTTAATTACACTCCTTAGATAATCTCGTACGGTGTCTTCTATTATAATGCTTTTGTAGGGGTCTAATTTAGTACATATGCTACTATTTAAATTAGCTTATAAGTTAGAAACTTTAGTAGTCCTGCCTAAATTCTTATAGCTCTTGCTTAGATGATAAGGAGAAATTTTACTTATTTTACTGGTCTATTTTACTCCTTAGTGTATTCTGCTTATAGCTTATATTAAATACTAAGATCTTTATAGAGCTCTTTTAGAAAGTTCAGCGATATACTGTATCTATAATTATTATCTATCTTAATAGCTATTACGTTTTAAGTAAAGACGCACTGTATCTTGCGTATATTCTAAATAATTTATTATTTTAAAAAGGGCTTTAATTAATTTAAATATATAAAAGTTTTATGCTACTTTAAGTATTAGGTAACTAAGTAACTATCTTATTAATCGTCGTTTAAGTAGACTTCCCCTTGCGGTACTAATTAAATTATATTAATTATAAATTATATTAATTATAATTTAATAAAAACCCTTCTTAGTTAATCTTCTTATTGCCTTTAAAATATCTACTTTATTAATTTTAACTTTATATAGATTGTATAAAAGTCATTATTGTCGCCTTAATAATAATTCCGTTAACGTTCGCCATTAGGTGTTCCATAGCCTTCTTCCCTAGGTGGCCCTATATCTGATAAGCTGTTCTTGCGTTAACAATCTAGTCTAGGCGTGGAGCCTTCGAAGGTCTGTAAGTGGTTCCGAAAGATAATAAAGGCGTAGGCTTTAAATGGCAGGATGCATTAGTATCTACTAGGTAATAAACCCTATTATATTCTAAATATGCAAGTATCGTCTTTAGATTACTTTTATATAGTAGGTCTTAGCTTAAATTAAAATATATGTTAATCTTGCGGCAACGTGCTAGGCTAATAAAATTAGTAATATATTTTTAGACGTAGGTAATATAAGTAAGTTTTAATATTTTAATTCTTATTAGCGTCTTTACCTGAAGCTTTATACTTTTTAAGTAGTATTCTAAACGTGGTCTATACTAGCACCTATAAAATTAGTATTTCTAGCATTATACTCTCTTGTCTATCCTACCTAGTCTTTACTATTAATAATATAGGTGTTAGAGCTAGGATTAAGTATCTATTAATTACTAAGTTTATTAATATCTTCTTCTACACTTATAGTTATAAATAGTCTGTCTTTAGGCTTCATGCTAATATCTATAGTTAACTAAGCTAAATCCTTATTAGTATCTTTATATAGAGCGCAGAGCTCTTAAGTCTTTTATAAAGCGTAACGCTCTTTGTTCTTATTTTAAGGCATAAAATATACCGTATTTGTAGTTAGTTTAGTAGGAGGATTACTATTATTTATAATAATTTTCTTATCTTACTACTTTACACGCCACTAGTTCAGTGCCTTATTAATTTTATTTCTTAGGCTATAATTTGCGGTAAAGGCAGCATTTAGCTTCTTTTAACCTATAATATTAATATAGTTTTTTGTTATCTTTGGTGCTTAGCGTTAATTAACTAGCATTTAGTCTAACAGTATTTTAGGCTATATAGGTATTAAGGTTTACTTTTTGTACTATTCTTCTTCTTTTACTGCTTAGGCGTAGCAGTGTCTAGTTCTATAGCTATAGAGCTAAGTCTTATTAATATTAATTAAACATACTTAAGGTAGGTTATAAATTTCCCGAGTACAGTCTTTTATTAATAATATAGGGGTGCTAGTATCCTCTAGATTCATTAAGGCTCACAGGCCTAATATACTATACTTAGGAATAATTATTTAGCAGGCGATAAGAAAATCTTCTTATGCCCTAGATCTAGATATGTCACGGTTTGGAGTCTCCCTTTCCCCACTTGTAGTGGCGTCTCACCTATGTTGTGATGCGACTATCCATCCTGTACTAGCGTTGTTTACAGCTACTCATGTATACCTACTGTTCGTAGCTTCACCCAATATAATAATAAGTACAATTATCAATTTCTTTCTTATGCGTATTGCCACGCGGTGGCGTCTAAAGGGCTTTATATTATATAATAAGGTCTTATTAACGTGTTATATTAGATAGTGTAAGGTACTTTTTAAGCGTTATTAACTATTTATATAAAATATTCTTATTCTTAATTAGGTAAAAGTATCTTATAGTAGTTATTTTACTAATATTTAAGTAAAATTTTACTAAGCTTTCTTTTAATACTTAAACTTAAGGTCCTTATACTGCTATCCCTTATATTCATACTAGTATAGCTTTTACTAAGTAGTAATAAGGTAAGCTATTAATATAGCTTCCTTATTATAATCTGTAAGTTGCGGTTTAATTAGTGCTATTAACATAGGTAAATTTACTATTATTATAGCAAGGTTTACGTACTACTAGAGGCCGTTCTTCTAGGCAGTATCCTTTCGAATAAATAGCTATTTATACTAATTGTTAGATTAATTAAGGACGATAGTTACTCGGGTGACTATAAGATCTAACTTAGCAATTATTATATAGAGTATTAGCGATTTGGTGGCTCTATATAGTATAATTAATTATAATCTTAATTATAGATACAGTCATGGGACTAAAGTTTGGTTCGCTAAGACCACAACAAAATGCCACACGTATCAACACCAAATACTTAACCACCCATAACTCAGCCAATATGAGAGCTTTTGGTACAGAAATAAGTGGAAATCGTCACTAGAAAGGAAAGCTTTCAATTAAGGCGCGCTAATCTATTATATTTAAATTAGAAGCCAGGGTGTCGCTAGCGGAGCTCGCGGAAAAGTTTAATTAAAGCTATTAACTTAGAATTAAAAAGATTTTATTATTACCTTAGTTACTACGTTGCGTATTAACTAAGAGGAGGAGAGCTAGCGAGCTATTATAAATACTAATTTTAGTAAAATTATATTTAGGATAAGTATTATAACCTTTCAAAATATTATATATAAGGCAGGCTACGCGAGGCGCAGACTAGGTTAGAAGCTACACCTTATACCTAAATAAGGGAAGAAGCGATATAAATAGGCTCTTAAGCATGACCCTAATAAGTATATAGAATATAATAATTAAGGCTTTAACTTCTAGAGGACTGCTTTTATAGATAAGACTCTAGCTTAAATTAGCAAGGAGCAAGGCATGCAGAGGACTTAGTATAAAAGGTATAAAAAGTAGGATAATAACGTTAAATATAAATATAATTATAAGAACTGTTATCGATAGTTCTATAACACCTTTCGCTATAACTATAAAGGTCTTTAGTACGTTTATTATAAAAAGACTAGGGAGGAAACGGTAGTAGCTAAGGCTTATATTAATAGCCTAAATAAAGACACGAAGGCCCGCGATAATAAGCTTTAAATATAAGCTTAGGCAGCCCTTATTTTAGTAGGTGATAGTAACATAAATAGGCGCTATAATATAACACTAAGAAGTTGCAATATGTTCCTTTAAAGATTAGACTACAAACGTGGTGATCGGAGCCGAGGAGGGGTTAATAGGTACTAACATTATAAAGGTGCACTTAAGAAGGTTGCCTTATAGATTAATTTACTTAATAGGACCGGCATACGTACTATTCTGCTCTAGGATAGTGTCCTAGATTATAAAAGTTATATTACGCCTGACTATTTAATTATAAAGCATATTAAGAGACTATAGTAGTTTAGTTATTTTTTAAAGATTAATGCATTAGAGCATGCCTAGCTATAAATTTAAAACTGTATAATAAAGAATTTTACTCCTGGCTATAACACTAAGGAGTGTAAAAAGTAATAAGTAAAAAAATAATAGGCTTTACCTAGAGGTTATTAATTAATAAGTAGATGCTATTCTACAGCAGGTGCGAAGGATTATACGTGCAGGAAAGAAAAATAACTTTTATAAGTAGTATAATACTATAAAAATATTATAATAGTTTATTTATATAAATTTTAATATTTTTACTAAGTTGAATTACCTCTCAATGTCTTTAATTCGTTGTTTTAGTGGCGATCACTATGGGCGTTGTGAATGGAAATCATGGTGGGCGGCCACCGATCGGCCAGAAAAACGAGCTTCTTCATAAGGTATCGAGGTTCACCCCGAAGCCCCCCCCCCCCCCCAACGGCGAAACGGCCCACCCACCTAGGCTGGTAAATGGGTTGGATCGCAAGGGCCACAGTTAGGACTAATTAAGCATAATACCAAAATTTCAAATCTTAAACTCTCTTTAACTTTTTAAATAGGGGAGCTATACTTAGGTAATCTTAATATAATATATATATATATATAAGTTATAACTAGTTTCACCACCGAGCAGGCGGTTTTTACTTGGCACGACTATCTTATGTTACTTAGAATTAATTTTTTTTACTACTACTATCTAAAAATATATACTGCGTACTAGCTTCTAATTTAGAAATTACCTCCTTAACCTGCCTACAGGTTCGCGCATTGTGTCTAGCTCCTTTACATGTTCCACAGCGACGCTAAGTTGCTGGCGCCCTTTCTTAACCGCCCTTGCCACGGCCTTCTTGGACTGCTGCGCAGTCGAAGATGGCCTTGCAGCTACCTAATCTGCTACCTTACTATACTCTAAGATGCCACCTTTCTAGAGCTGCTTCCTCTTACGCGACTTCCTTTAGTTATTATATTAAATTACTCTTTAAGCTTAGAGATGCGGGTAGATTAAAGTACGTTTTAGTATAGTATTAGCTTAGCGCCCTTAACTAGTTATAAGAACTTAGTAGAGACTATAACTAATAATATTTTAATAGACTTAAGTACTAGCCTTAACTAAAAGCGAAATTCGTGTATATTACTTAAGGTCTTTAACTACTATAGGGTAATAAGGAGGAGGGGTTCTAATAAAGTATATAATTATATATTAAGTTAATTTAAAATTTTTACTACGTTAAAAGGAATAAGCCCTAATACTTTAAATACTATTTAGTAGTTCTCTTCCTAAAACATGTTAAAAAACGTAAGTTTAAACGCTAGTAGGAAGCCTTTTTTATTAATATAGTAAACGTGTTAGCGCGCTAAGTGTTAAATACGTTAAGAGTACTTTAATTTTAATAGCGAGAAATAGACTACATCTAAAAGCTAGAGGATATATAATAAGTAGGTAGGTATATAAAGCGTAAGGATTTTATATTCTAGGTAACGTACTTGACAAGCGAGCGGCTGGTACAAGCGAGCGGCCATCCCACCAACCTTTTATTGCCTTTATCGCGATCTAACTTAACAACGCGATATAATAATTATATATAATAATTATATATAATTATTATACTAGATTAAGTAGTATTTATACTACGCTTTATACACGTTTGCGTATTATACTTAGTCTCTCTACAGTAGCTACAGCGTGTTAAAGCTTACTAACTAGCACCTAATTACGCCTTATCTTAACATATTTCGCTCTTTAGCTACTACTTAATATCTTTTTAAGTAAGAATTTTTTTCTTTTATTAAGGTGCCTTGCCCTTATATCTACTTCTTTATTACTTTTTATGTATTATAGCTACCTTATTTACTTATTTAAGCCTCGCGGTCTAATCGCGTATAAGCGTACTTTTATAAGCTATTACCTTAGTGCCCTTTTTAAGCTAATTAAGCGCTATAATAATAAAAGTAAGTAATAAGCTCGTATACCTTTAAATCTTATTATAAATTAATATTAACTAAGCCTCTAGCTCACGCGCATTACTTAGTATTTTAGCTTTTTAAAGAGTAATCTTTAGTAAAGGTAGCGTTAGCGTATAAAGCTTAATATTAAGTTTTAATATTACCGTCTCTAGGTCGTATAGGACTAGGCTGGCGCCTTAAAAGCTTACGTAGATATTCCCCTTTATAATTAACTATATATAGGCCACGTAAAAGGCTAGTAAGAACTCTAACTTTATAATATAGCTAATATAGTCGCGTATTAGGCTTTTAATGTAGTAGCTATAAAAGGTGTAATAAATATAGTATTATATAAAAAGTAATAATATTATTCTCTTTATAGAGCTCTTCAAATTAAAGCAAGTTATAACTTTTATAGCTATTAAGTATAAGTAGCTAGCGTGCGCCTACCTTACGCTTTATTATAGATTTAATAAAATGCCTTAGCTACTATACTCTAAGCTTATTAGTAGTTTAGCTATTATTACTAACAGCGAAAGCCTAGTCGCATAGTATATTATTATTCTAGTACTAGGTAGAGAGGTAATACTAGCTAGGGAAGATAATAAAGGACAGGATTACTTAGCTAGTAACGTTAGTTCTATAGATTACTATAGTCTACCTATAATTACCTAGCTAGATAGCCTTTAGTTTATCTTATTTTTTTAAGCTTATAATAATAAGCTGTGCTAATATCTTACCTATTATAAAGCTAGTCTTGTTAAAGTTATAGGTATCTTTATTATAGATACTATAGGTAGCCTTCGTGCGCGATGCAAGCTCGAACTAAGCCTTAATAGCTTTAAAATTCTTATATAAAGTCCTCTACTAATTATATAGCTAATTAAATCGTGTAGTAAGGTAATTTATTTACTTAACAAAGTTATATAGCTAGCGCTGCGCTTAGCGAGTACCTTATTTATTATATCTTATATAGCACCTAGGGTAGGCGCAAACCCTCAAGAATCTAGATTAAGTATATGCCTAATAATTACCTTCTTTTCTAGCTTAGTAAACTTTTTTAATTTAGGCTAATAATTACGCTATATAGCAATTTCTACACGTTGCCTACATAGTATATTTTAAGGGACGTTATATATTGCTATAGCGCGTTGTACGCTTTAGATCTAGTCTTAATTAATAACTAAGATAGCTAGGAAGATATCTGCTTTAATATAAAGTATTTAAGTAGGAGGTGGTTAAGCTATTATTGTTATAAGGTAACGCGTTGCGAAAAGTTTAGTGGGGTGGCCGCTCGCTTATACTGGCCGCTCGCTTGTCAAGTACGTTAGTAGTTCTTAAAATCCTAAGATTAATAGCTCTTATAACTATTTAAAATAAGTAGTTAATATAACGTACATGCATAGCGAGTGGCCGAAAATGCCAAGACCCCATCAAAATCTACACTCTACACAATAGTACAGAACGCACACAAATAGTAATAAGAAATTGTAGTAGGCCAATCTACTCAGAATCTACTTCTACTTCTTTTTTACACGTGCGCGAATTATGCCCAGCCTCGCCGCAGCGTTTATGGCGCTGTTAAGTTAATTTGCCTCTATTAGCGCGCACCCTCTTCTTTGCCTTCTTCCTATTACTACGCGCCGTAAAGTCCTTTAGGGTAGCTAGTCGCTAGCTATTAGTAGTTATAAGGACCCCTTCTTGCTATAGTTGCTTTCTCTTATATAATTTACGTCGTGTGGTAGCCTTATTAGCGGCTTAAAGCTTAGCGTTACGCTTTATTATTAATACTAGAGAATGCGCCATTAGCTTAGCGCCTTTTACGAGCTTTTTAACTACCTTAACTATACTTGTTAGGGAGCTATCTAGGTGTCTCTAAATCCTCTCCTTCACCAGCGTCGATTGTGACCCTAATTCTAGGGTGTTGCTAGGCGTCTGCGACTGCCACGTACAATCGCGTATAGTAGAAGGTAAAGGCGTACGCAAACGAACGTTAAGCTTTAATATTACTATTTTTAGGTTAAGGGGAATAAGGCTAGCGCCTTAAAAGCCTCCTTAGATATTACTTTAAGTTATTATAGCCTTAAAAGTGGTAATAAAATAAGGTAGGAACTTAATTTTAGTAATATGCGTAATATAGTTGCGCATTAGATCCTTGGCTTGGCGCCCATATGCCTTCTTTAACGGCGAGAAACACCCTACATCTAGTGGCTGTAGGAGGTGCGACGAATATAGAGGCATACAGAGAGTGATAATCTTTCTATCCTTATAGTATTGCTAGAATTCGAGCGAGTTATAGCTCTCGTAGCCATTAATAACGAGTAACTAATAGCTACTAATAGTACACTCTTTTATATGCGCGTTAAAGTGCTTTAGCTACTATAGACTAAGCTCGTTATTTGTCTAGCTGTTCTTAGAGAC
This sequence comes from Bimuria novae-zelandiae CBS 107.79, assembly GCA_010015655.1. Lineage (NCBI taxonomy): Eukaryota > Fungi > Ascomycota > Dothideomycetes > Pleosporales > Didymosphaeriaceae > Bimuria > Bimuria novae-zelandiae. The sequence goes on along the minus strand of ML976679.1, from coordinate 238,189 downwards.
TGCGAGAACCTAGTCGCGAGGTAGATCCTTCTCTTAGTACCAGGCAGAGAGGTGGTGCTTGCCCTGAAAGATAAGGAAGGGTGGGATCGCCTACCCTGTCGCGTTAATACTATAAATAGCTATTATCTACTTTTAATTACCTTACTGCACGCTCTTTAGCTTGCCTTAACGCTTAAAGCCTATAATAACTACTCCTGTTAATATCATGCCTATTATAAAGCCAGTCTCGTTAAAGTTGTAGGTATCTTTATCCAGGATACCATACTTGGCTTTAGTATTCTCTACAAGCCAGAACTAGCCCTGTACAACCTTAGGATCCTTACAGAGGGCTCTCTTATAGTCGTACTTTTAATTAAACTTAACTTAGAGCTCTAGCTGGCGCTTAACAAAGTAGTAAGGCTACCTTTAACTAACTAGCTTGTTGTAGCGTGTAGCTAGTAAAGAATTAGCTATATCTTTTATAGTAACAAGCTAAGGCGGAAACCCTCGCGTATTTAAATTAAGTATATACTACATAATTGCCTGCTCTTTTCTTATAGTAAGTCTTATTAAGTTAGGTGCGTAGTCGCGTCAAAAGGTAGTTCTAGCGCGTCTTTATCGTAGTATTCTTTTAGTAACGCTATAGACTACTATAGCGCGTAAAATTAAGAGTAACGCGTCTTCTTTAATAGCTTAAAGCGCAAGCTATAATCTAGCCTCTTTTAATTTAGGTAGTTTATTGCGTTGTTGAGACATCGCGTTGTAGTAGAACGTTTTGATGGGGTCTTGGCATTTTCGGCCACTCGCTATGCCCGGCCACTCGCTATGCATGTACGTTACTCCTACTTAACGCGTTTTTATATAGGCGTTAAAGTGCTTTAACTTCGCAACTCTAAGCTTGTTATTTATCTATTTATTTTTAAAGACTAAGAGCTTCTAATTATAAGGGATATTAGCCTCCTTGTACCACGCTAAGATATAGATGCGTCCTTTATAAATAATAAAGGGCAGGATCGCGTACCCTATAGCGTAGATACTTTAGATAATAGTTACTTACTCCTAATCGCCTAGCTAGATAAGATTAGGCCTTGTGCGCTTCTCTAAGCCTGTAATAACTTTTATAAAGCTAATAACGCCTATCTAGAAGCCAGTCTCGTTAAAGTTATGTATATTATTATTATAGATACTATACTTAGCTATTATCTCCTTTATAAGCTTAAACTACGTGCTTATAATTTTAGGATCCTTTTACTTAATTCTTTAGATATCCTTTACGTAATTAAACGCTATCTTAAGCCTTTCCTTACGCGCTATAAATCTATCTACCTAGTCCTTACCTATTAGCTCTGCACCCCGCTTAGCCAGTATCTTATTCGCTATATCTCTAACCTTAGCCTTTAGGGGCGCGAAACCTCGTGTATTAAGGTTAAAGATATACTAAATAACTATTTTTACTTTAGTAAAGGTAAGCTTTTAGCTATTAAGAGGTGCAAGTAGTCGATAGGCGCGTTTGTAGTATTAATACTTAAAGGTTAAATAAGGTATACTAAACGTACTAGCAGCGCGTTAGCGGCTCTAAATTTAGCGTGTATAATAGGCTTTAAAAGCAAAATTAATTCTGCCTTCTTAATTAGATAGTATTACGTTACGTTGTTGAGACATCTTAGGTAGATAAGGGATATGACCGTGCCAAGCAAAAACCGTCCGCTTAGTAGTGTCGCTCGCTTGGTGGTGAAACACGTTATAACTTTAAAAAATGTTAATAATTTATATTTATTTATGAGAGATTCTACCTTTTTTTTAGTAGTATTATACGTCTTTGTTTAGGATGCACGACTTAATATAATATATAATTCTCTAAAAATTAAATATATTACTATTAATAAGTATAACGTACATGCATAGCGAGCTGATTAATTAAGCGAGCTAATCACTCTGCTATGACCCTATTAAAATCTAGACTATATACGATTATACAGAACAACTATAAATAGTTATTAAAAATTGTAATAGGCTAATCTATTTAGAATTTATTTTTATGAATTACTTATAGGTGCGTAAGTTATACCTAGCTTTACTATAGTATTAATAGTACTATTAGGTTAATTTACTTTTATTAGCGCGTACCTACTTCTTCGCTTTCTACTGATTACTACACGCTATAAAGTCCTTTAAGGTAGCTAGTTACTAGCTATTAGTAGCTATAAGGACTCCTTCCTACTATAGTAACTTTTTTTTATATAATTTTTATTATATAGTAGCCTCATTAGTAGCTTAAAGCTTAGCGTTATGCTTAGATATTAATACAAAAAAATATGTTATTAGCTTAGCGCCTTCTATAAGCTTTTTAACTACCTTAAATATTAAAGTTAGAGAACTATCTACATAAGATTATTTTTTTTCTTTATTAGCGTTAATTATAACCCTAATTCTAAAGTATTACTCAGTGTTTACAACTACCACGTACTATCGTGTATAGTACAAGGTAAAGGCGTGCGTAAGTAAATATTAAGCTTTAATATTATAGCTTATAAATTCAATAAGAGTAAACTAGCGCCTTAAAAGCCTCCTTAGATATTACTTTAAGTAATTATAGCCTTAAAAGCAGCAATAAAGTGAGGTAAAAACTTAATTTTAGTAATATACCTAACCTAGTTACGTATTAGATCCTTAGCTTAACGCCTATACGCCTTCTTTAAAGGCGAGAAATAGCCTGTATTAAGTGGCTACAAGAGGTGCGACGAATATAAAGGTATATAAAGAGTAATAAACTCATTATTCTTATAATATTATTAGAATTTAAGCAAGTCGTGACTCTTATAGCTATTAATAATAAGTAAACATGCTATACTAATAACACGCCTTTTTATATACGTGTTAAAGTGCTTTAACTACTATAAACTAAGCTTATTTATTATCTAGCTATTCTTAGAGACTGTAATAACCTAAATTGTAAGGTAGATCTTTCTCTTAGTACTAGGCAGAGAGGTGGTGCTTGTCTAAAAGATAAGAAATAGTAGAATTGCTTAGCCTATTTTATTAATGCCCTAGATAGCTATTATCTACTTTTAATTACCTTATTATACGCTCTTTAGCTTACCTTAACACTTAAAGCTTATGATAATTACTTTTATTAATATTATGCCTATTATATAAGTGTCCTTATCTAGGATACTATACTTGGCTTTAGGATTCTTTATAAGCTAGAACTAGTCTTATATAGCCTTAGGATCCTTACAGAAGGCTTTCTTATTATTATACTTTTAATTAAACTTAATTTAAAGCTTTAGCTAGCGCTTTATAAAATTTATAGCCTAGTTTTAACTAATAGGCTTATAGAACTACTTAGCTAGTAAAGAATTAATTATATCTTTTATAATAATAAGCTAGGGCGGAAATCCTTACGTGTTTAGGTTAAGTATATACTAAATAATTACTTACTCCTCTATTAGAAGGAGATTTATAAAGTTAGGCGTATAATTAGGTTAAAAGGTTACTCTAGCACGTCTTTATCCTAGTATATTTTTAATAATACTATAAACTACTATAGCACGTGAAATTAAAAGTAGAGCATTTCCTCTAATAGCTTAAAACGTAAGCTATAATTAGGGCTTTTTTAATTTTAGTAATTAGTTAGGTAGTTAAGATATCGCGTTATACTATAGGTAATAGTACGTTTTAATAGGGTCTTGGCATTTCCGGTCACTCGCTTGTGCCGGCCACTCGCTTGTAGAGTACGTTAAGAAGAAGGTAAAGAAGAAGGTAAAGAAGAGTGTGCGCGCTAATAGAGGTAGATTAACTTAATAGCGCTGTAGACGCTATAGTAAGGCTAGGCATAATTCGCGCACGTATAAAAAAGAAGTAGAAGTAGATTCTAGGTAGATTAGCCTACTACGATTTCTTATAACTATTTATGTGCGTTCTGTACTATTGTGTAGAGTGTACATTTTGATGGGGCCTTGGCATTTCCGGCCACTCGCTTGTGCCGGCCACTCGCTTATGGAGTACGTTACTTCACGTTTCTATATATATAACTAGTCCTATAGTATCCTATAGTTCTATATTATCCTAAACGTGGTATATATAGGATTTTATAGTATAGTTACGTAATTGTAGCGCCCCATAGTCTTAGCGCTTAGGACACTATAGGATATTATATAATGCTTAGGAAGATAACAGCGCCACCTTTTATTATAAAATACTACTATTATTCTTTCAAATCTAAAATTTTAATATTATCTCTCCTCCTTCCTTTACATATCTTTATCTATTAACTAATACTCTTTTAAAGTACTACTTATTAATATTTTATAGAAATTAAATAAACGTAGCGTCTTTTACTCTAATATAGCGTAGTAATGTTTTTTTAGACTACTTCACTACTTACTAAAAAGAATAAATATTATTTTCCTTACCTTACATTGCTTATATAAATTTATTAATAAAAGTCTTAAAGGAAATTATACTCCTTACCCTAAATTATAAGGTAGTTAGAGAAATTAATAGAACTAGTATTTATTTAACTCTAGTGCTTTTTTATAGATAAGAAAGAGAAATAACTTCCTTAACCAACTATAAGTAGTATTAGCTATGCTCCCTTTTTTAAGAGGATAACTTTAGCTTTTGGACTTTTATTATATAGACGCGAGAATAACTAAGCATCTTAAAAATACCTTAAGCTTTTTTTAATGCTTTTTTAGCGCCTTACTACTAATAAAAGTGCTAGCCACTTAACTATTTTCCTCTTTAGGGTATTCTTCCTATTTAAGAAGCTACCCTTAAGCTCTAGGTAGTATCTATTACTTGTTAATAATTTTTTTTATATTATAGATATTGTCGCTATATTAGCGTAATATTTTCTTAATAAGCTTTTAATTATGTACTAACGAGGGACGTAGAGTATATAGTTTTAATAAAAAATAGATAGAAAATAGGGTAAACTCTCCTTAAGCTAGGGAGATTTATGTTACGATCTTGGAAACCTTAAAGACAAGGATACCAGATGCCGGCAGGACAGTGGCCAGCGAAGGAATAAAATAAAGGGAACATAAAGAAGCGCGGGGCAGCTTAGGTTAGTAGTTACGTAACAAAGTCTCGCGTAAGCGAGAAGCCGATAGAAGTCCTTAGAACTATAATGCTTTAGCAGGACTATAATAATAATTTAAATAATAATAAGAGCTAGGATAAATAATATATAGTTTAATAATTTCTTTATACCTTTCCTACTTTTTATAGTTAACTTAAGATACTTTAAGTACATCTCCTATAATAGATTAGTAAATCTTTAAGTTTGTTATTTTATAGTTTGTTATAGGATTGAATTATTTATAACTCACGTTAGTGTTCTCTTTAGCTCTTAACTACTAAATATTAGTAAGGCGCCTTACTGTTAACCTATCCTCCCCTTACCTGGAACAGGCTTAGATACTGTAATGGGCTACGCCCAGTTGTTGCCTCGGATCCTTAACCCTCGATTATACGAACCCTAGATATATAAGTTTAACGCTTAAAGCTTAACTTTAGACTTTCTATTAAATTTATAAGTATTCTTTTAGCACCTTTAGCTTTTTAAGCACCTAGCCCTTTATATTAAATTTAATTACTTCTACCTATTACGGGATAAGTAGATTTTAAATATAATTATAAACTAAAACTACAAAGTAGCACATAAAGTTAAAGAACTTATATAGATAAATATTATAAAGGCGACGCCTAGACCTGCGAGGAGATAGAACCCTCCTTAGTAAGTAATTAAGAAGAAGTCTTAATAGATACTTAACGCTAGTAAGACTATTTTTACTAAATAAAAAAATTATAGAAATAAGAATAGGACCTTTTACTAAAGGTTTATATTTTAGCGCGAATAATTATGCGTAGCAAGCTATTAGCTTATAAAGGAGTAATAGCTAGGGAAATAAAAAGATAGCCTCCCTATTTATAATTAAACTCTAGGCATCGAGAGTCGATAAGAATAAAATATTATAATTTTTAAGTAACGTGTCTGGCAAGCGAGCTACGCAGGCAAGCGAGCTGCGCACCCCACCAACTTTTCGTAACATATTACCTTTTAACTACGATAGCTTAACTAACTACTTCTTAATTGCCCTATAATAAAGCTAATATTCTCCTTACTATCTTAGCTATTAACTAAAATTAAATTTAAAGCAGAAGACGCGCTACTACTATTTATAAGATTTCTAAAAGTACACTACGTAGTTAATACGCTAGAATCGCTGCACGACGCGATTATAAGCCTAGTTTAAAAAAGCTTACTAAGCTAGAAGAGGAGGTGATTGTTAGGCATATACTCGACCTAGATTCGCGAGGATTTCCGCCCACGCTACTCGCCCCACACGCCAACTGGAGGTTGGCCCTGCGCAGCCCAACGTAACTTCGCAGCCTAACGTAACTTTTTATCGCGGATTTTTCTATTTTCTTAATAAACAACCCACAACTATGCCTAAATATTATAGTAAGAGCTATAAAATTAAGCAGCGTATCTCTAATTATCTTTCTAGTTTTTCTAGCTTAGAAATACCTAATTTTGCAGCTGCAGCACGCGAATAGAGCGTGCCTGTTTCGTGACTTCGAGCGCGCGCTGGAGGCCGGATCAGCCGCCATGACCGCAGCGGCACGAATCTACAACTCTTAGAGATCTAGGATAAAGCGCTAAAGTTATATATACGTCGCTACGACACTATTAGCATGCTATACCTTATACTATAGTTAAAAGGTGCTACTTAATATATCCTTAATTACGCGCACCCTAATAGCAGAGCTTCCCTACTTAGTAAGGACTAGCTATCGCGATGGCTATTAAGAAATCTAGACTGTCGCCGTATAAAGTAGAAGTCGTAGCATATCGATTATATAGCAATAGCAACGTTTAAAGCTTATAGCTATTATTTTATTAAGCTTAAAAAGGTGATATACACCTACGGCGTCACCCTATTAGACACCTATAATATAGACAAAACCGGCTTCCGCATAGGCATTAGTAGTAATTAATAGATTATTATTATAGAGTTTAATTATCTTTATATCTCTACGTTAGAGACGTCGCGCGATTATATTATAAGTATTAAATTAATCTCTAGTAATAGAGAGGTGCTCGAACCTATGCTCGTCGTACAGGCCATTAATTACCTTTATTACTAGTATACAAATATAGCGCTGCCTAATAGCTATATAATCGCTATATTAATATTAGGATACGCTAATAACTTTATCTTAATAGAGTAGCTAAAGTTTTTCGAAATATAAACGCGCGCGCGCTAGAAAGACACATAGTAATTACTTATATTTAATAGATTTAGTAGCTACCTTACTATTAAGTTTATATAGTTCTACGATAATTATAAGATACTTCCCTTCTTACTATTACTATATTTATTACATTATCTGCAGCCTCTAGACGTCGTCTGTTTTCAGCTATTAAAGCAGAATTATAAAAAGGCTATAAAGATAGCCACTCGAACTGGCTGCACAGACTTTAACAAAGTTAAATTTCTACATTCGATCTATAGGATTAGGATAGATATATTTAAGCGTAGCACAATCCTAAGCGCCTGGGAGGAAGCTAGGATCTTTCTATTTAATCTAGAGCTTGTTTACATAAAGCTGCTAGCACCTATCCAGACGCTATCCCTATTAGTTCTATCTGCTGTTGATTCGAGCCCTATCGCTAATACACCTACAGCATATCAGCGGCAGCATCAAAAAATGTCGCGCGCCCTAGAGAGAAGCAATATATTAAGCAGGAGGCTTACAAAATTCCTAGAAAGCTTGCAATTGCTAATTAATAGTCTCGCGCTGGCCCAGCGCGACCTCATAAATATCACCGCAGCAGCTTAACAACGCTAAAAAAGGCAGATTAAAGATAAAAGGCTAGTATAAAAAGGTAGCGTAGTAACTATTAAAACAGCGCGACAAGTAATTAATTAACGTATAGAGCTTAAGGCTTAAAAGGTTGCTTAAAAGGCTGCAAAAACGTACAAGGACGCCTACTTGTAAAGCCTATAAAATTAGCCCCGATAGGTCCTATCTCTTAGAGAGATGACTGTAGATCCTGCCCTACTTGCTACACCAACTCCACTGTATATTAGCCCATATAATTGAAGTCTACGCTGTCAAAAGACTGGATTAATTTCGATTCTCTATACAAAGTTACGTTGGGCTGCGCAGGGCCAACCTCCGGTTGGCGTGTGGGGCGAGTAGGTGCTGTGCGAGATATGGCAGATAAGCTACTCGCTAAGCGAGGCGCTGGCAAAGTTGGCGAAAAGTGGCTACGTAACTTTATTAAGCGAACAGACTAACTTACTATATAATTTAATTAGCTATACGATTAACAGAGAGATTTATATAAGGATCTAAAGGCTATTAGGGCGTAGTTCGACCTTATAGCGCGTACTAAAGCTACCTATAGTATCTATAATTAGGATACCTATAACTTTAATAAGACTAGTTTTATAATAGGCAAGATATTAGCGCAGCTTGTTATTATAAGCTTAAAAAAATAGGGTAGACTAAAGGCTATCTAGCTAGGTAATTATAGATAAACTATAGTAATTTATAGAATTAGCGCTACTAGCTAGGCGATCCCGCCCTTTATTATCTTCCTTAGCTAGTATTACCTCTCTACCTAGTACTAGGATAATAATATACCACGCGACTAGGCTTTTGCTATTAGTAATAATAGCTAAACTACTAATAAGCTTAGAGTATAGTAGCTAAAGTACTTTATTAAGTATGTAGTAGAGCGTAGGGTAGGCGCGCGCTAGCTACTTATATTTAATAGCTATAAGAGCTATAACTTGCTTGAATTTTAAGAGCTCTATAAGAAGAATAATATTATTACTCTTTATATACTACTATATTTATTATACCTTTTATAGCTACTTAATATTAGTTACTTCTCGCTATTAAAGCGCGCGTGTAGTTACTAAATTAAGAGCCTAATGCGTAACTATATTAGCTATATTATAAAGCTAGAGTTCTTACTAGCCTTTTACGTAGCCTATAAGTAGTTAATTATAAAAGAGAATATCTACGTAAGCTTTTAAGGCGCTAGCCTAGTCCTATATAACCTAGAGGTAGTAATATTAAATATTAAAGCTTAATATTAAGCTTCGTACGCCGACGCCACCTCCGCTAAAGGTTACCCTTTAGGAAGCTAAAATACTAAGTAACGCCTATAAGCTAAAGGCTTAATTAATATTAATTTATAATAGGATTTAAAGGTATAAGAGCTTATTACCTACTTCTATTATTATAGCGCTTAATTAGCTTAAAAAAGGTACTAAGGTAATAGCTTATAAAAGTATGCTTATGCGCGATTAGATCGCGAGGCTTAAAAAGGCTAATAAGGCCACTATAATACGTAGAAAGAAAAAAAAAGAAGCGGATATAGTAGCAAGACACCTTAATAAAGGCAAAGGTAGAGGAAATTATCGCTTAAAAGGACGCAAAGTAGTAGGTAGAGGGTAAAATATATTAAAGTAAGGCGCGATTAGGTGCTAATTAGTAGGCTTTAACGCGCTATAGCTACTATAAAGAGACTAGGTATAATGCGCGAACGTATATAAAGCGTACTATAAATACTACTTAATCTAGAATAGTAATTATATACTATTATCTTATTATGTTATTAAGGTAAGTTACTATAAAGGTGCAAAAAGTTAGTAGGGTGCGCAGCTCGCTTGCCTGCGCAGCTCGCTTGCCAGACACGTTAAGGTTAAAGTACTTATTAACCTTTAAGACACCTGTTAGACTTTACTATAAGGAGTAAGAGGACTAATTAATGAAATATTAAAAGAGCGCTAAGAACCCCTAATAATATAATAATACTCTTAAGAGATAGGAGATATAAATTAGCTATTAAAAGTAGACTAATAAATAAAGCTACTAAAGAGATTAATAATAGAGCTTATCTTAAACTAAAGAAGAAGCCGCCGCCCTAAGATTTTTAACTTAGTCTACTTTAATAGTAAATAATAGGATTACTACTACTTTAGGATAATATTATAATATAAGCTCCTAAAGGATAAGGACTGCCTTAGAAATATATTTAGATATATTATTAGTTAATTAATAGGACGTGCAGCGACGGTAAGAATTATATACTTAGACTACTACCTAGGATACACTAAAGCTAACCTTTAGAAGTTACTAAACTATAACTTTTATAATTACCTGGCGGAAGAAATCGCGCGTAACTACTTACTTACAATATAATAAGGAAATTAGAAGCTTTATAATTTTAATTTTAACTTTAATAACTATACTATAAAAGCTAAGGAGTATAGTTAAGAAATCTTAAAAAACTTATACTTTTAAAGCCTTTGCACGGACTTACGGGACTAAATAGTTATAGTAAATATAAATAATAATTAGGACCTATAAAGGGTTTAGAAAAAAGTTAGTAAGGTTAAAAAAAACTTCTTCTAAAATATATTATAGCTACTAAAGTTTTCTGCTAAGAACGGGGAGCTAGACAAGATAGATTAGGAACCTACTTAAGTTAACCCTAGAAGGATGTCTGGCTAACAAAGCTAAGGTAAAAGACACTAAGTAATAGATAGAGCTATAGGACACAGGTCTAGTAATACCTAAAAATAAGCCACGTAGGTGTCGCGCGAGGTAATAGAAACCCATAAACAGAATAGTTCTTATTATTATTATAGAGATACAGGATATCGCGTAAAGTAGTATAAACTTTTACTTATAATAAAGCTAGTATAAGTTCGCGCTACTACACCTACTATTAAAAAATCCTTTAATAAAGATTTTAATATAGCCTCTACTAATTTAGAAAACTAGGTCTTTTTAGTAATAGTCACCGCTAAAAGGCAAAAGCAGAAAAAGAGTAAAAAATAAGTTTTAATAACTTTTAAAGACTATAGCTAGACTTAATACTAATAATAGTATACTTGCTTATATATAATATTATATTTATATTAATAATAATTAATTTAGGTTATTTAGCCTTTAAATTTATATTAAAAAAATTTATAACAAAAGCCTATCTACAGCGCAAAAACTTACCCTATCTATAAGAGGTTATTAGTATTAGAGGCATGCGACTCTTCGTACGCGAAGTAGTCTAACTAAAAGTAAATATTAATAGCTATGTAGAACTAATATAGCTATACGTCTTACCTAATAACAGGTCGTACAATCTAATCCTTGACCTAATCTAAATAAAAAAGAATAGGGTTAAACTAGCCCTAGTAAAGAAATTAATCTAGATTAAAAGTTTAGGCACCCGCATCTATAACTAAAAAAGTAAAAAACTATTAATAAAGCTTTAAGGGATATTAGCTATAGCCTTTATAGCCTTAGATTAGCGTAATTAACGCCTAGAAAACAGGGCTAAGGTATTTTTTATATTAATAAAGGATATATAGAAGGCGTTAACCCGCAAGCTAAAGGTAAACTTATAAAAGTTATTACTTAAAGCTTTTAAGGACTTATAACGTATCTTTTATAAGGAACAAGCTGATAAGCTTCCCCTGCACTATAGACCTAGAGTAGATCTTTTTATCCCTCTCGTAGAAAAAGATAGTAAGACCTTAGAGATCCCCTATAGCCCTCTATCTCACGAAGAGTTACTCGTCCTTTAAAAAAAGCTTATTAAATACTTAAATAAAGGCTTTATTTATGTAAGCAAGTCCAGCGCTACTACTTTAGTATTATTTACTAAAAAACTTAGTAGAGGACTATACTTTTACGTTAATTATTAAGCCCTAAACGCTATTTTAAAGAAGAATTAGTACCTTTTATTATTAATTAGTAAGACTCTTTAGCTTCTTATAAAGGCTAAATAGTTTAGTAAACTTAATATAATCTAAGCCTTTTATAAGCTTTAGATAGTAAAAGGCGAGGAATAGAAAACGGCGTTTAGAATTTAATTTAGTCTTTATAAGTAGCTAGTAGTTTCTTTTAGCCTAGCTAACGCGCTAAGTACGTTCTAGCAGTATATTAACTAGGTACTAAGGGAGCATTTTAATAACTACTACTTAGCGTATATAAAAAGACTACGAAGAGAAAGTACATACTATAATCTAAAAGTTAGGGGCTACAGGACTATACTTAAATATTAAGAAATTTAAGTTCTACGTTAAAAAGACTAAGTACCTTAGATTTATTATAAAAGTTAATAAGGGCGTAAGCATAGCCCTAGACAAAATCTAAATAACTTAAGAATAAGAGCTACTAACTTTAGTAAAAAAAGTTTAGAGCTTTATAAGCTTTATAAACTTTTATTAAAGATTTATATAAGACTTCTCTAGCATAGTAACCCCCCTTATAAAGCTTATTAGTAAAGGAGTAAAATTTATCTAAGGATAAAAATAGTAGCACGTATTTAACTTCTTAAAAATAGCGTTCTATATAGACCCCACGCTAGCCTACTGTTGGCTTCAAACCTGCGCAACACTGCTACGGCTTTCACCGCCATGTAGTTTGCCTGCGGTTTATTGCGTAGTTTACTTGTGGTTTGTTGCGCTAGTCCTGATTGGGCTAGTAGGGGACAAACCACGCTCGATAAATACTTCTTATAATAGCCTACTATAATAGATCTATAATTAAGAATTAAATTAATACTATATCGTTGTAACGAAGTCTTCATCTAACAACCTATTGCCGTATTAACACTAATCAGTGGTTGCTACACCACAGATTGGCAAGATATACTGTGTACAGGGAATCTTAGCGCACGTTTCAGGCTAAGTATTCTGGCGATAGAAGCGGTTAGCGCATGCCTCCTCCCCTACTAAGGCCCAGGATACAGCATCGCTAGTGCGAAGTACAGGTACGACAAGCTTACTGCTATCCTGTATCAGGATCAGCGGCGCCTCGTATTTGAAGGATCTCTCCGCCTGGATTGTCCCTACTAAGGCTTAGTTTGGAAGGAGATTTGCGTTAACCACGCTAACTCTTGTTAAATTACACTAATTACAGGCCTATATCTAAAACACTATTATAAAATACACCTAAACAAAGGATCGCTCGTGGTACCTAGATAAAATAATCTATAAGGACTAGTACGCTAACTAAGATTTTAACATCGCTAACGCTATCGTTAATATAAACAAACTTAACACTATAGTTATTAACTAGATAATACAGGTAGAAGAAGATAACATATTTAACCTGTTTTTACTACTTAAGTTTAAGGAGTATTTTAAGAATTTTACCTGCGATTTCTTTAATAGCATTAATAAGCGCATCTAAAAAGCACTTAAAGAGCTCCTCTGCTAGTAAGGCATTTATATTAAGTAAGGTAATAGTAATAATCTCCTTAACTAATTTATAGAACTCCTTATATTAACTACTGTCTTAAAATGGCCTGCTAAGTATCTTAAGCTTATAAGGCTCTGCGAAGGCTTTAAGTGCCACTAGATTATAAATAATAAAGAATATTAGTGGTAATAGCGAGCTCCGCTAGGTGGAGGATTATTATTATTATTATAACCTAGATTTACGCCTGTGCAGAATAACTCTTATTTACTTACTAACCTTGCTAAGTTATACACGCCGGAGTAAAAGTATTTAGGTAATAAATATAATATCCTTAAGATAAAAATTAAGGTGTTTAACGACCTTTGCAATAAGATTAGGATTAATAAGGATAAGTAGTATAAAATAGCATTTTTTATTATGCTTACTAGCTAAGCGCTTTAGTATTACTATAATTATATTACTCCCTAGGCGCTTACGCTTACTTATAATATAATGCTTAATAAGCTGCGCACGTACTTTAATACTATATAAGCTTACTAAATATACTTTTAGGAGTAGTATAGCACTACGCTTAAGAGCGTTATAACTACTAACCTTAAAAAAGACCTTATAAAGTGTCTTAAAATAGTTATTAGTAAGATAAACATGCTCTATTAGGCACTATTATAAGACTAGGGTAAGAGCTATAATTAGTATTTACTTACGTAACAGCTCCTTAGCGCATGTTGTAGTATTAAAGCAACTACTATAGCTTGCTTAAAGCTAGTAACTATATTTAAAGGTGTCGCTATAGATCTCCGCAACGTAATTAGCATATAGTTAAGCTATTATCCTAATAGCTAGTTTCTATTACGAGATGCAGATAAGCAGTATTATATTAATTACTACTATATTTATAATAATTAATAAGCTATAGGATTATTAGATAATAACTACTATATTTACTACTATTAAGGTTAAGGCAGATCGCGCGACAATTAATTTAATAATAATAATTATTAGTTAAACTACTTAGGTAATTACTATAATAAGATATACTTTATTTATAAGTAGCCTAAGTACTAATTAACTTAACACTTAAAGAAGGAGCGCATAGAGCATCGCTAACGCTATAACTAATACGCTTAAGATAATCCTAATACCCTAAGCTATAAAGTGTTTCTCGCTAGCTATAAAGGCATAGAGCTTAAAGACAGCGATAGTAGTAATAATAATGCTAGTAATAATATTATTAAAGCATATTTTACTAACTAAGTCTACTTAACTATATCTTATAATAAGATTAATAGTAACGCTATTATCTCTAGCCTTAATAACGCTATTGCACTTTATATAATTATAGGCAATAATCCTTATATCTTTAGTAAAGTAAATAAAGATACTTAACTCTTCTTATTTAATTCACGCTACGGCGCAGATATCTTTTAAGGTATTATACCTAACACTAATATAGCTAATATCTTAACTGCTAGCAAGATATAAGTAAAGGCGCTATAGCTTATCTAACTATTTATAGTTATTAATAAGTCTACCGCAGGACGTTATTAAATCTAATTTAGAGATAATCTAGAGTGTTTCTTCCTTAGCAACGTTAATATTAGCACGCTATTTAGTATAATTACTTTTATAGTAATACTAACTAATACACTATTTCTGCTCTGCTTAAATAATATAGATTATTATAGTATCTTCTTTAACAACATCGACAATATGCTCGTTTAAGGTGGCAAAGAATTCCTAATTATCCGTAAATAGGGACATCTATAGCTCCTGCTTAATAAACAAGAGACTATTATTTACTACTTAACTAAGACTAAGCTGCGCTAGCTTTACTAACGCTTTAGCTATCTTGCTACTAGACGACTGCACAAGATCCTTAGCAAAGCAGGCTATAAAGATATTAATAAGGACATTATTAATTACATTAATAAGTACTGTTACTAGTGTTAAATCTATAGCAAAGCACCTAGCCATTTCCGCTTTACTATTCGCAATAATATAGACTTTAACTTATGCGTTATTATTAATATAATATATATTAATTAGAAACTAGTGCTCCACGCAGTTAATAAAGCCATAGCTTTTTAAGCTACTTAATTTATGCTAAATATCTAGGTAAACACTACTTAGGATCTCCTTCGCGCTATATAGATCGACATGTATATTAGTCCTCTTAACGTTATTAAGACAGATGCTAGCAAGAACTTTATTACTAACAAGTTTATTAATAACGCCACGTCACTTATAATTAAGGTTAAGGAAGTCCTAGTAGAGGCATATTATTTAATTAGCAAGATTAAGCGCTATTATGCTCCTATTTACCGTGCTTATAGGGTAATCTCTGCAGACGTTAGACGCATAATCGCTCCTAAATATATCTTATAGATAGCTATTAAGGCTGTTAATAACACCGCAGGTCCTAATAGACTTATCCTAACTCTTCTCGTCTTTAGAGCATATCCTCGCTTGTTAAAGAAATTACTACTATCGCTATCTATTACCGCCTACGGCGCTGTAGTGCGCAAAGCAATAGCTAAAGTGCGTAAGATTAAGGTAAAGCGCTAAGTTAATAAGGCTCTTATAACTTATAATAGTCCTAACGTAACTAATATCTTACTATTACCTATTCTAAGCAGCGTTAAGGTCTAGCAAGAGAACTATAGATAGTCTGGCCCGCATTAGATAATCGCCCTTTACGTTAATAAGGAATCCGTGGTTATTAAAATTAATAATAAATAAGTTACCTTCCGCATTACCGTAGTGCGCCTATATTATATAGACAATACAACTATTATTACCCCTCTTATAAAGGACGAGGATAATAGTGGCTCTAACAATAATTTCACTCCTATTATAGAGGAGCCCGCGCCTAAGCGTAAGCGTAGTAGGCTAAAAGGCTTAAAAAATAAGCTAAAACCTAATAAAGTTATAACTACTATAGTTAACCTTAATTAACGTAAGCGTAATAATCTTGTCCTGGCTAAAAAGCTACGAGTAGTTAGCAAGATTATAATACTAAAATAATTATTTAAAGTATCTATAAAGGCAAAGATTAACGCCCTTATAATATAAAATATTTTTTACTTTAAAAAGTATAGTCCTTACTATTATAATAAGGTCCGCATCTTTAAGTTACGTATTATTAATAAAATTAAGGGCAAGACTACTAATCGCCTATATAAGAAGTCCTGTCTTGTTATCTAAGAATACGCTAATAACGATAAGAAGCTTATCTTAATATAGTCTCCTACTATCTAGCGTGTAAGCCAGCGTGTGATTATTGCTCTAGCACCATTACTATTAAAGCTAGGCATGTACCTCTGGCTCCGTGACATTACTCAGGCCTATATGTAATCGGATGATCTACTCTAGCGTACTATTATAGCTAATATACTAGCCTAGCTTAAGGAAAGTTATCTAATAAACATAGTTATAGTTATTATTAAGCCGCTGTATGGTATTGCTGAAGCAGGTGTCTATTAGTAGTTAACGTATAATAAACACCACACTAAGACTCTCTATATAGTAATATCTACTTATAATCTATACCTATTTATTAGTAAGGCCGATAGCAAGTGCTTTGGTATTATTAGTATATAAACTAACGACACGCTTAGTCTGTCTAATAAAGCTTTTATAGACCTTAAGGACTAAGAGCTACGTTTTAAGGCTAAGCCTAAGCAGTTTCTCTTACTAGACGCGTAAATTAACTTTAATAGCTATATTATTAAGCTTAATAATAATAATCCCGCCATTACTCTGCGCTAGAAGAAGTAAGGTAAAAAGCTAGAAATAGCTAATAATAAGTAATTATACATTTAATAGCGCGTTCGAGGTGCTTATATTATAATAATTTATTAACCTAAGGCGAGCTTCGACCTCGCCGCCGTAGCCTAAGCAAGTAAGCCTATAAAAGAAGAAATTGCTAGATTAAATAAGCGTATTATTTAGTAAAAGAAGAATATTACTCGCGGCCTTAACTTTATCCTACTAAACTTAAGTAACTTAAAGCTATACGCCTTTATTAACGTATTATTTACTAATAATAAGGACATGTTATTATAAATAGGCTTTGTAATTACGCTCGGTAATAAGACTAAAGATAGTAATTATAACTTTAAGTTTACTAGTAATATTATTTACTAGTTATCTATTAAGTGTAAGCGCGTTACTCGCAGCGTTTTTACATCTAAGATCTACGCGATAGCTTATAGAGTCGACATTATAATTGTAATTAGTAGTACAATTAATATAATTATGTGGTAACTTAACCTCCCTAATATCTCTATTATTATATACACTAACTCACCCTCCTTATACAATTACCTTATTAAGCTTAGCACCACTAAGGAGAAGCGTCTTATAATTAATATTATAGCTCTACGTAAGGCCTATAAGCGCAATAATCTCATGGATATCTGCTAAATTAATAGACGTGATAATCTAGCAGACTTAATAACTAAGGCCAGCTCTAACTTAGCTATAGAGTATCTTATTAACTATAACTAGCTTAAGCTTTGCGTGCAAGGCTGGGTCAATCGTGCTAAAATTAACACCCTAAAGTACGATTACGATAGTAAGAAGTAGTAAGTCTATAAAAGGAGTAGCAAGATAGGCACTAAGAGGACGCGCACCAGCGCTAGTCTAGTTAGAAAACTAGCAACTATTATAGATTGTGTTTTATTGCAGATTTAAGCGTTCTGGGCTAAACTGGCCACATGTAGCATAAAAGAAAAGATAGCCAGTGTTAGCTTCAAACCTGCGCAACACTGCTATGGCTTTTACTACTATGTAGTTTACCTATAGTTTATTGCGCAGTTTGCCTGTGGTTTATTGCGCTAGTCCTGATTAGGCTAGCAGGGGACTAACCACGCTCGATAAATACTTCTCACAATAGCCTACCACAATAGATCTGCAATTAAGAATCAAATTAATACCACATCGTTGCAACGAAGTCTTGATCCAACAGCCTATTGCCGTATCAACACCTACTTTAACCCTAAATAAGAATTAGTACTAGAAGTAGACACCTTTAGCTAGTTCATTAGAAAATACTTCTTTTAGTATAATAATAATAAGATTTTACGCCTAGTAGCTTACTGCTTAGTAAAAAATAGCCTGGCAGAATGTAACTACGCTATCTACGATAAAGAGATACTTATAGTTATTAAATACGTAGATAAATAAAACTATATATATTAAGTAGTAAAGCACCTTATAGTCTATACTAATTATAAAAACCTTACGTATTTCGCTACTAAACGAAGGTTAGACAAACGACACGTTTAGTAGGTAAATACACTTAGCTATATTAATATAACATTTATATATAGACTAGGGTTAGTAAACTCTAGGACAAATGCCCTTTTTTAAAGAAACTAAAACCTACTAAAAAATAGTAAAAATAATAAATTAAAGTTAAGGCACTTTACGCTTTTTTAAGAAATTATTAAAAGAAATAGCTTAAAGTTTTTTATCCCTTAAATACCTACTACTATAGAAGAACTTAACTATACTAAAATAAACAAGGACCTAGTGCTCGCTTACCTAACACGCCCTAAACTACCTATATTAACCCTTTAAGGAGGTAATAGCCCTACTAAGCGACGCGAACTATACATTAATACTATATAATAAAAGGTAGAACGCGATAAAGATAGCGCGTATAGTAAAATAAAAGTCTATATTAAGAACAGGCTTAGGAAGTTTAAACCTAGGTAAAAGTTATCTATTAGTATTTTAGAATATAGTATAAATAACTAAAGGTACCTACGCTATAGGTTAAGATAATAAGTACTAAAATTAAAACTTTTATAAATAAAGCTAATAGTAGTCGCGTATAGTTCCCTAGCTTTAGAATACTTAAGATAAAAAAAATTTATAAATTTTTTACTTAAAAACTACTTCTTCTTAAGGATATCTAACTAAGTAAGATAGTATATTAAGAACTATAATATTTATAAAAAAACTAAACTATAGAGAGAAGTAAAATAAAGCTTGCTAAAGCCTTTACTACTACCTAAATAAGGATAAAAGGATATTATAATAGACTTTATTACTACTTTACCCGAGAGCGATAGCTGCACAAATATTATAATAATTATAAATAGACTTAGTAAGGACCCTAAGTTTGTAAGTCTTTTAAATTTTAATGTACCTATAGTTATAATAGCGTTTTTTAATACTAGGTAGTAGACTACTTCTTCCCCTCCTCTATTATATTAGACTACGGGGGACAATTCGTGAGCGAATTTTAGACTACACTCTATAAATAAGCAGGTATTAACTAAAGACTGTCTATAGTAAAGCATCTAGAGATAGATAAGTAGATAAAATAAATAAACTCTATCCTTAAAGCCTACCTTTAGGCATACTATAACTAGTAATAAGATAATTAGATAAAATAGCTTCCTATAGCTTAGATAGCTATTAAAGGGCGAAAAGCTATATTAGTAGAAGTTAGCCTATTTTTCTTATCTTATAGCTAGAATATTAAACTAGTTAAGAACTTTAGGGCACGGAGATTAGCCTTAAAGCTTAGAACTAATGTAAAGAAGGCCACAAAGGTAATAATAAAGAAGTTTAAAAAAGTTTTTAACTTTATCTAGGTAAAAATAATAATAGCCTAATAAGAATAAGAGCGCCTAATAAATTATTAATATAATAATGCTCTAATATTAAAGGAAGGAGATAAAGTATAGCTAAAATATAAAAACTACCTCTAAAACTAATATTTAAGCAAGAAGCTTAACTAGAAGTAAAAAAATTTACTATAAAAAAGGTAATAAACTCTTATATAGTGGAACTAGATATCCCGCCAAATATGCACCAAAGGTTCTATATAGATAGGCTAAAGTTAGCCTTATTAAACCCTCTTCCTAGCCAAACCACTAATAACGCCTAGCCTGAAGCAATTATAATAAAAGAGGGGGAAAAGAAGTATAGTATAATTAATATATATAAAAAACGCTAGTCCTATAGAAGTAAAAGGGTAAAATACCTAATATAGTAAAAAAACTACTCTTGAAGAACTTAGGAACTTTGTAGAAACTTTAACTAAGTTACTATATTAAACTATTAGGAAAAGTTTACCAAGCTATATTAAAATTATAATAAAAAACTCCTAATAAGATTCTATCGCGATATCCCCTAAATTAGCTTTTATTAGGGCCTAAAGGAGGCTCTATAATGCCTATTTTACTAAGTTAAAGAACCTAGCTAAATAAAGGTGTCTAAAATAAGAGTAGGAACAACATTATCAGGAAATAAAATTAAGTATTAAAAAAAAAGTTACGAAAGAATCTTAAAAAAGTAACTTAAAAAACCCTTAAAACTACTAAGGATAATAAGGGGACTAAATAATTTTTATAGTAGTAAGGGATAACTCTTACAAAAGAAGTAAGTTTTAAAAGTAAACTAAAGTAAAAATAAGAAAGGAACTAGGTAGAAAAGGTAACTTTAATTACTAAAAAAATAGTAAGGTAACTTTAATTACTAAAAAAATAGTAAGGTAACTTTAATTACTAAAAAAATAGTAAAACCTTTTTTAATAACGTTTAGGTCTACTTCTCTGCCTTCTAATATACTACTAAAGTTAAGAAAGCTATTATCCTCCTTACTTAGGCACTCCTTAATTATAATAGCCTAAAGCTACTAGCGTAAGCCTTAGTAGGCTTAAGTAAATATATTAGCTCCTGCGAGGATATTATCTATTATCTAAAAACTATTTATTATAATACTCTTATCTACTACCACGAACTTGCTAGAGAGCTACATAATAATAGCCTTAAAAGATAGCTTTATTATTTAAAAGGAACTTATAGAAAGATTCTTATACTCTTAATAGAATACTTTAAAGTTAGTAGCATAAATTTAAAGAAGGTTAAAAGTTTTTTTAACCGTAATAGTAATACGCTCTAAAAGCTAAATAGTTTTTAAAAAAAAGTAATAGGGCCTAAAGTAATAGTAGTCTTACTTTTAAAGGAGGTATAGTAATTCATAATAGTAACCTTATAAGTAGAATAAAATATATTAAGGTTAGTAAAAAAGGTCTTCTATTCCTAGCTATTTATTAAAACCTTATTTATAAAGTAGCCCGCACTAATAACTATAATATTAGTAAACCTTTTATAGCTAACCTTATTAAGGGCAGGCTAAATCTAAGTAAGAGAAAAAGTTAGTAGAGCATACTTTAAAGTTATTTAGAATAAGTTAGACTAAAGCATACTTATTTAGTATAGCTAATAAGCTTATAAATATAGCACTCTTTGCAGGACACCATCTTGCCCGCTAGCACCTACTAATAGACGCGTCTATAAGTAATATAGTTAATATACTAGCGCTTAATTATCGCGCGTAGCAAGATTAGACTTTAAAAGCTAAGCTTATTAAGTTAACGAGTGCGCACACCCAGGCTAATAAAGAACTAAGAAGGAGGTTAGAAAAGTAAGGAAGCAAGTTAAAAGGTAGGAAGAAGTAAAAAAAGTATAAAAGAAAGTCTAAAACTTACTTTATAAGCTTTAAAAGGACTAAACTTTTTAATAAGCTAGCTAAGAAGGATTACGCTAGCGTTAAAAATAGTAGTTTTATTTTAAAAAAGCTTAGTCTTCTTAAGTTAGTAATTAAGTAACTATAATAAGGACAGGCCTTCCTTTATTTTATTATTAAAGTTAGTACCACGCTTTTAATACTTAGATATTTTTATTACGTAGCTATTACGCAAAGGGCTAGTTATTTTATTAAAATAGTAAGGGGAATTAGGTCGCGAAGTTAAAAAAGACTAGGTTAAAAGCGAGATATTATAGCGCACGAAGTTAAGCTAAGAAAAGAAAAAGCTTAAAAGAGTAAGGTCTAGAAGCTAAGCAAGAAGCGATTTTATATATATAATAATAAGTAAACGCACTAGCGCGAATATACCACTATAGTAACTACTTATAGCAAGGATATAAAATTAGACACGTAAGAATAGAACTAGTAAAAGGTTTATAATAGTAAGAGGATTATAAGTAGATAATAAAATAATTATAAAGCTACATAAACAAGATAAGACGCGGAGATTTTTCTTTACCCTTAATAAAGGAAAGGGAGGTATATAATAGGCTACGCCTAGTTATTATTTTAGATCCTTAACCCTTAGTTATGCGAATCCTAAATATATAAGTTTAACGTCCGAAGCTTAACTTTAGACTCTTTATTAAATTTATAAGTATTCTTCTGGCACCTTTGGCTCCTTCAGCACCCAGCCCCTTACAGGTACGTACAGCCCTTATAACAGTTTAATTAGTATACTGTAGCAGGATTGCCTATATATTTTGTAACTACGCCTAGTCTAACCTATTTTCTATCTAACTTCGTATTTAGCGTTCTTAACTTTATATATCAATTTAATACTTATACCTTATTACCTACTCTAAGGTTAAGAGGTAAACTTTTTTTTTATCTTAAAGCGTCTTTTAGTTCTTCTAGGTAATTGTTTGCTTTAATTTAGTATTTACATAGATATTAATAAGCTTTAAAGCTATTAAGAATGTATATGGGCTATCTTTATTATGTAAAGGTCTATTAGGCTAATTTAGCTTATAAGGGTTATATCTATAGTAAATTTAAAATGGTGTAAACCCTATAATAGAACAGTAACTATTATTATGCTTATATTTTATATATAAGACTCATAGGGCCTAATTATCCTGCTCTAAGCTAAAAAAAATACGAAGAAACTATTTTAAAATATAATTTTAATATTTAGTCTACCTATTAGTTTAAAGGTAGGAAGCTAATATTAAAACGCGTTTTAAGTTTAAATAATAATAAAAGCTATCCTAATGTTTTGCTTACATTATTAAACCTTTATTAAATAGTATAGACTTTAAATTATTATAAAGCTATATAACTTTATAAATTTAAGTCTAAGCTAGGTTAACGCTATTCTAGTCTATTCTTGCGGATACGTAATAAGCTACTTTTAAATATTAGTTAAAATTAACTAAAATAGCGTTATAAACAACTCCACCAAAGCGACTTAAAGGCAGGTCTATAATAAAATCTATAGTTACGTGCTACTGTACTCTATTTAGGATAAATAGTAGTTCGAAAGGTCTATATAAACCTAAGTAAGCCATCTTTTTTCTTTTACGTAGAGTATTAGCATACCTATAAAAAATTTATACTACTTTATTTATTATAATTAAAATACTTCTTAAAAAACTTCCTTAGAACTTTAATATTAGTTACTAAGAGGTTATATATGGCGTAGTATAGAGGAGAAGTTCCTAATTTTAAATTAATTTATAAACTTGTTAGCCTATAAGTAGTTAGCACCTTATAGTTTTTATTTAAAGTGAAATTTATAAAGTTATTGTACCTTTTTAGTAATAGTAAATTATTACGCCTAATTATGCTTTTTACGTCTATTTTATTAATAGCGCTAACTAAATAAATATAAATTATTATATAAGGGTCGCGTATAGTGCGCTTAAACCTATTAGTACTTTTTACAGCTATTTATTTAAAAAGAGCGTTTACTCTTTTTAGTGCCCTTTAAAAAGGATACGCCTAATGTGACGATTAAGTACATTCTACTCCAACGGGAGCAGAAGGTTAGCCTTTTGCTCCGCGACACCTAATTAAAATATTTACCTTTAAGACTTCCTTATTAAACGAAAATAAACCTAAAAAGATCTTGAACTAAAAAAGATTTATTACTATAAATAAAACATTCTAAGTTTATTTGCAGCCCAAGGGTATTTTTAAATTTATATTAGTAATTACTACAGTAAAAATAATAACATTAGACCCATTTATAGCCTACGCTAATAAGTAGTTTAAAAAGGTTACTTTTAGCTTTATTTGTTTTACTAATTTAGTAAAAAGGAATTTTAAGGCTAAATTTAAGTTAATAAGCACGTTACTCTCATTAAAGATAAGTATACCCTTAGGCTAATTAAAAAGCTAGTTAAATGATTAGCTATAGTCCTTTACCTTAAGGATTTTATTAATACAGTTAGTTAGAATGTTAATATAGGTAATAAGTATAGCTGCTATATCTTACGCCATTTACCTTTTTCTAATAAGTTACGTTTTACTTTAATAGAGTTAGCTAAGACTGGCTTATCCTTCTTTAGATAGTCTAGACTTACGTAACCTAACTAGTAATAATAATAGTAAACTAGTAGGGTAGATACGCCTTTAGGGGTAAAGGTTACTATAGCAGGTCCTTTAGTGCCTTTTCGCGACTTATTAAGGCCTTTAGCGAATTTTAAAGGTTTTAAAAATTCTTTTATTTTTAATAAGCGTTTCCGAGAGCTTTTTAATTATATTAAAAGTCCTTAATTAGCTTTTAAACCGGATAAGTGTTTCTAAAATATAGTAGCTTTTTATTTTATTTTAGTAATTATATCTCGCCAAGAGTTATTTAAAGTTACTAAGAAACCTTTAATAGAGTAGCTTAGATAGCTAGTATAGTTAAGTATACGTATTAGCTTATCCTTTTTTATAGTTTAGCCTAACTTTTCTTATAATAGTTAGATATATTTAATAGTATAAATAATAACAAGCCTAGCTTTTAAGAATACCCCTTAAGGGTATTATAGGCTTATAGTTAACTTTAAAAAGAAATCTTTAAGCTATTAAGTATTTTCTCCTTTGATATATCTTAAATTTTTTTTAATTATAATTTTAGCTATATTAGGACGCTACTTTAGCGTTCTAACTAATATAAAGAGTCTTTATTATATAAGTAATAGTGAACTCTACCTTCGTTTCCTTAGTAAGAGAATAAATTAATAATTATTAAAAATAATATTTATAATTATCTATTTAAAGATTAAAATCACGTTAATCCTTTTTCTAATACATATATAGTGCTTTAGGAAAAGGAGGTTACATAGCAGTTACTAGGCTCGCCACTACAGGCTAAATAGCTACTATAGGGGTTTTTAAAATAGTATTTTAGTTCCCTTATTCGTATTAATAATATATATTAATAATACGCTTTACTTCTTTACGATTATATAATTTCTTAAGAAAAGTATAAGCATTCTTAATAGTTTACTATGTTATAAAACTAGCTAGTGCTAGTTAAGTAGACGTCGTGCCTAAAGTAATCATTAAAGTTAAAATAACGCTAAAAGGGCCTATTTACGCCCTAAAAGGGCTAGCTAATACTAAATAGTTTCTTTAAGTAAAATATTTTTAAACTAGATAGTTTTAAATATCTTATAGTTTATTAACTTTATTTCTATTAAAGTTATCTATAATAGGTAAATTGTGCTTAAGAAAGTCCTAGATGGTAAAAGTATAATAAGTCTTTAGATGTATCGTGCACTAGACGACTACTATAAATATAAAGTAATTTAAATATAAGAGAATAAGTTAGGTAGGTAGTATAGTTATAAAATAAAAACTAAGGGGGTTATATTTAGTATATAAAAGAAAAGTAAATTATTACTAAGTCTTTGCTTAAATAGCGTTAGCTATATACCTAGAGTTACCTAATCCTGCTATGTCAGGCCCTTAGTTAGTTATATATACCCATGGTGTGATAATCCCCCTTCTTTAGCTAAGGTGCTATATTTTATTAATAATTAGTATAAGAAATGCTTTACTATCAAGCCTTCTTAAGGTTTTCTTAAAATTACTTATATATCTTTTTTAGAGTTTTTGCTATACTAATAGCTTCCTTTATCTTATTATTTATAAGAAATATCTAATTAAAGAGATACAAGTATTTCTTATAATTTATATAAAATAGCATAAATCCTGTTACTACTAATACTTTATTATTATATGCTAATCGTGTTATAATAATAAGAAAATCTAGTTATTCGTCTAGTTATTATAGTAGATGTGTAGGTACGTCTTAACTGTTTAATTTATACGTGGTGTCTGTCTGTCTGTAAATAATAAGCTATTGATAGTTTTTATTCTATTCTAATAAGTGCTATAAGCGTTATTCAGTAGTTTAAAATAAAGAGCTTATATGTATCGCTAATAATTATTTTTAGAGTACTATAATATTATATAAGTTAGTGTAGGATAAGAAACGCAAGCTCTTTAGCTACAGTTATTTTTAAGTATAATAGTAATTTTACAAATTTAGTAAATTAATAGATAATTATTAATCTAGAGTTACAGCTTATTCTATTTACAGAATCTATTGACCTAAGTAGTTCAGTTATAAAGTCTATAGCGATGTCTTCGTATAGCACTATTAGTATCTAAAATACTTACATTTTTTATACTTAAGATGCGTAGCGTGTTTATTTCGTTAGTAATTTATATATTTGCGGATATACTTAATTATTACTTATTTTATTACTTTAAATACGTAACTTTATTAGAGAAGCTTTATTATTTTGTAACGCTTAGGTGTCAATATATAGTATTATTATAGTATTATTATATAATTTTAACTTATTAATTCTTAGGTACATCTCGTGTAATAATGAGTTAATTATGAGTTAATTAAGTTCTGCCGTAGGTTTTAAATATCTATGTTCATTTTGCTAGAGTATTATAAAATACATCTTAGCTAAACATCGGTTGCTGGAAAGACGCATTGAAGAGGTTGCGTGGCGTTCCCACGAGGCTGTTGATGCGTTGAGACTGTGGAGCTCCTCCAGGGTCTTGTTTGACGGTAGCGATAACATGCGAGAAAAGGAGCAGTACAGCAGCGAACAGCCTGAAGCAATTCAGTGCTGCCATTTTCGCAAGGCTGGAAAATGGTGGAGGTCGCAGCTGGATGGCACGGCAGAGAGATAGTCCTAGGTAGTTCGCCTCTCGAATTGGGCCACCCACGCGAAGGCCGTAGCGTTTCTGTGCACATACAGATGAGTTCTAGAGCCGTGAAGCACACCTTGTCCCAATCCCAAGCGTCCTACCAGCGCAAGCGAACCATTAAGATTGTTGATCGCCCACAATCATCTGCTGACGCATTACCACGCGTACGAAATGGTTGCAACGCACGATTCTAATGACGGTACGTTCATCTCAGCCTCATCTGCAGCGCCCCGGGCGAATTTAGGTTTCCGATGTTATTCGTACAAATTGGTAGTATCGTGGTGTTAGTGCAGGCAATATGGTGGCAGGATCGTGGCAGGGACCTATCTAGTTAGAATCCGCGCCAGAGGTGTCGCCTTCTTGAACCTAATCAACTAGATTGCTTTTTTGGGCTGCGAATAGCATCAAAGTAGAGGCGGGATCTTATCGCTGCACAGGCCTGCAGCGTCGTGAGCCGGAAATCGGGTTCGCATTCGACATCTGGATCTAGGATCATGTACCTCGTGCATTTACGAAGACCTTTGGACCTCTACTTACACCCTTCCACAACATCTGGAGAGCGGACGGTTTACATAGGCATAAGGCTAAGCATGTAGTCACACGTGCTCGAGATCTGAAGCCAGCGCATCGGCGTCTGAGCGCTGAAGGGCTAGCGGGGCTTTGAATGACCATTCATAATACTAATGTATGCACATCGAGCTATTTGCAGATCCATCGCTATCTATCTGGGTGTTGAACTTCGTAGCTTTAGACTGGATGATCTGAATCCGATCGGGCGGTTCTGTTCGTCCAACCGAGAGTCGAGGTGTTGAGACAAAGAAGAATTCATACAGGCGGATCCATTATGCAAAGTTAGAATGTTGAGGTCCGATCCTCTGGATCGCTAAGGCGGGTCCACCCACCCCTACCCGACACGCGCGCGTTCGGGTAGGGAAACAACGCAAGAGAATGACACTATGATTTCAAACTTCCCTCTCTAGCATGCAACACTATGTAGTCAAGCCCTAAAAATCAAAAGCCATGAAGCAAAGGAAAATGTTTCCAAATGTGCGTGTCCATTGTGCGCTCAGGTATCTTTCGTTGGATGTGTTATAAAGATACTAAATGGTTGGGCAAGAATCGCAGCAACAATCCTGAAAAAAGCTCTTGAAAACAGTGTCACTATTGGCAGGGTGCCTGCTTAAGCAGTGCATATGGGCAGCAGTCTCTCAATCGGTTGTTGATCTATCTCTGCTTGGTAGGGAGCTTCCACTGTTCCCAAATGCGCGAAGACGTCGTATTCTGGAAGCGGATCTTGATATGGTCCAGGAACCTCCAGTCGAGCTCAGCATCTCCATCGCCTTGTTCATTCTCTTCGAACAGATAATCGAACATGATATGGAAGCTCTCTCTGATACTACGATTCTCCTCGGGGGACTTAGACCCAAGAATATCGAGCACCTTCGGCCTGAGAGTGTGCACCCATGCCGGATGCCAACATGTGAATGGCCGACAGCAACCGAGCGGGCAAAAAGCGTTGGTGTAGTCGACCACTAACGCCAGCGCGTGGGATTCTTATTGGTGCCATCGTGGTGTGTCCCATAGTTAGTATCAGATGTGCAGCTTACATAGATTACTAAGTTACGGTTTATTAGCGTATTTGAAGACTTTATGCAAGATATAGTATTGTAAAGAATATAAAA
Source organism: Bimuria novae-zelandiae CBS 107.79 (assembly GCA_010015655.1). Lineage (NCBI taxonomy): Eukaryota > Fungi > Ascomycota > Dothideomycetes > Pleosporales > Didymosphaeriaceae > Bimuria > Bimuria novae-zelandiae. The sequence continues at coordinate 209,510 of ML976679.1, read as the reverse complement.
AGAATTTTTACTACTTTATAAAAATTATATCTATTACTATTAAAGCTATAGATATTAAATCATCTAGTGTACGTTATTTAGGATCGTGCTTTTGCCGGCTTCCTAACCAGCCGGTACCCCACCAGGTCCCAACAACAACTCTGTAGTCGACCTCTAGGTAATTCAGGGAGTATTTACGTTCGTCTTCCGGACGATGCAATTTCAGAAGAGAGGCTTCTACCGCGCAAACGTCCCACCTCAACAGATCGTCAAGCATCGCGTCGTGTGCCGTCGTCAGACCTTCAGTGGGCGTCATGGCGTCGTGGTCTCGCTACTTCCCGCCCATGAATCTGAGTCATGCCCAAAAGAATAATACATCATATCGGTCTTACCTAAAGCAATGCTGATGTTGCGGACCAACTTCAGGCCCCGCTCGGAGAATAGGAATTTTCCGTTGTCGTAGGGCGACCTGAACAGTGCGCAGCACGTCCATGCAGGTGGGAGCACGAAAAGGTTTTTTGATAGATATACCTTCTCGGACTCCTTGTGAACTTGCTTGGAGACGCGAAGAATAGCAAGCTCGGGCTTTCGGTAGTAGTCCTTGTCCGTGAATCACTTGCTACATTGGGGTCCATGCTCAGTGTCTTCAAAAAGATCTTTCCGATGACCACGAGTTCTTCGTAGATTATGTTGCGTAGTTCTGGTGCCAAATCGAGAAACCGGAACAGGGCGTCGACGCCTGTCTTAAGTATCTTCCGCGACGCCCTCATGGTGAGCCAAATGTTCAACGGCACCTGCCGTTTACCAACTTTAGCCCGTTTGTTGTTCTCCTTGGTATCATACTTCTTATGTGTTATCGAGTTAATGCTTGCTCGAGTACTGATGTGTCCTGACAAGCTCTTGAGACCCGACCCTGAGCTTGATCTTCAGGTGATCAGGATCGCGATGCGTGTTTGCAGAGTTACGGAGGACGTTGTATCTAGTAGACGCACAGAATCAGCAACAGTCAGTTGTATTTATGGAGATGGACCTGCAGTTGTTCGTTATCTGCTGCATAGAACTCTAAGCTGCTTCGCCCACAGGTGCTACAAACAATCAGCAAACTGACCTCGCCATAAAGCTTTGCTGCTCCCCCGAGCACAATCTGTCCACTTACCAGAAGCGCTTATCGCCCCTAATATGCACCTGAATATGCTCGTTGCCAGAGTGTGTCGAACTGAAGGCGTAGTGTAATCTCGCTCGGCAGCCTCGCTGAGGCTCAACCACAGACCAAGACCCTACTATTCGTCCAAAATCGTTAGCAGAATGAAACAGCTGGTCTCATGGTCTGGAATGCATAGAAAATCTTACTCGGTTGGCTTCTGTGCCGACTGTGCCGATTCTAGAAGTGGGTGTGGCAGAGAGAGAAATAGATGTAGACCTCGGGAGTGGGGTCAATCGAGCACCTACCCGTAAAACTCGAGGATGTCGACGACGATCAGCGGAGACAGGAAGTCACTCTTGCTCTCGAGAAGAGACACTCGAAGATAAGAAAGAGTTCGCTGTGTGGGTTACAGAAACCCGTGAAGCGTTAGATTCCAAGATTGCAGCGCTATGAGCCGCCATATTGTGCATGATTAAAAAAGTTAGATAATTAGGGTGAACGAGTGCATAGAGTCAAATATAAAGAGTCCATTCCCTAGTCCTAGTCATTGCGCCATCGAACGAACCCACACTTCGTCTGCCACACGTTCCCGTATTCCATTAGAAGAGGGCAAGATACCAGGTCACTAGAGAATATCACTTTCCTTGCGGAAAACGCCTGCCCATCTTTTCCCCAGGGAAAACGTGGTTCATAAGTCCAGACGGCCGGCCCGGACCGGGTACAAAGTCGATGCAGCCAGCCACTCTGTACTGTTCGTCCAGGGGTAACACACAGGACTAAGACAATCCTAAACAGAACTGTCTTACCCAATCTTGTACCTTCACGATTGGAGCTCACCGGCAGACGCGTTGTTGAGGCCTCGTTGTGGCGTAGAGTATTTGTAACGGCTAAAGCGAGGCGAGCAAACCACATCTGTGAACTCGTAGTCGATATTATCGAGGAGATCAGTGTCATACCCTTCCTCATGGTTCATCATGAATGATTGCTGCAATTCTTTCACTCTTTGTGTAGCGGTCAAGATATCATTGTCCTCTTGTTCCGATGTCGTGCCCATAAATTCGACTGATACTGGTGGCAGGTCGAAGAGCCAGTCGAGGGGATATAACCAGGTGGGATGACAGCATCCGATGGGACAAAACGCATTTTTGAAGTCTATTTGGACATATGCCAGCGGGTGCTTCCTTGTAGACAGAGAAAGTTCACCCATGCGAGTGTTGGTAGGCAGGTCATCAGGCTCAATGTCATCGAGAATACGGTCATGGACATCCTTCAAGCATTGGAGGTGCGTCATGTTGTTGTCAAGCTCAAAGGCCATCCTGTCAAGGCACTAGGATAAGTTTGAGCCTAATTCAACGCGATCTATAGCGAAGCTGAGGTTGCGTACGAGAGACAACCCACTTTTAGAAAATAGCCACCTGCTGTTGAGAGGACTGGGATCGATCCATTGGTCGAAGGGCTGGTAGTACTACCATTGCTGTGGGAGCACGAAAAGGTTCTTCTCGAGGTATAGCTTCTCAGCTTCGGCATGTACCACCTTAGACACTCGCAGTATCTCCAAAGATGGTGGTCAATAGTATACCTTGTCTTTAAAACGGTCCGTCTTACGATACCGTAGTTTGGCAGTCAGTGCGCCGCGTCAGTGAACGCGCCACTTTTTACTAGTAAATTTCAAGAAAATCACCAACTTTAAAGCCTTATAACCCTATATCTAGGTAATTGTTTTTAATTGTTTTTTAAAACTATAATAGGATACTATTTATATTAAAGATTTAAAATAAAGAAATATATATTATATATACTAATAGAGTTATAAATTAGAAATTAGAAATGTATATTCTTTTACTAGTAAAAAGGCAATTTTTTAACCTTTAATAACTTTATTATATATTAATAGCTTTATAGAGAACCTATATTTATAATTACTAAGCCTTAGCTATCTCATATAAAAAATTAATTTTTTTAGTTAGCGGAAAATTAGCGTATTTTTAAAATTCTAAATATATTAAAAGTTAAAGGGGCTTAGGCTTAATAATTAAATATATAGGTTCTATATAAAGCTATTAATACATAGTAAAATTTTGAAAATTTATTATAACGTAATTATAAAGTTATTAAAGGTTAAAAAATAGCCTTTTTACTAGTAAAAGAATATACATTTCTAATTTCTAATTTATAACTCTATTGGTATATGTAATATATATTTATATATTTTAAATCTTTAATATAAATAGTATCTTATTATAATTTTAAAAAATAATTAAAAACAATTACCTAGATATAGGGTTATAAGGCTTTAAAGTTGGTGATTTTCTTGAAATTTACTAGTAAAAAGTGGCGCGTTGACTGACGCGGCGCACTGACTGCCAAACTACGGTACTCCATGTAAGCGGGGTCCTTGCAGTAGACTTTGCCTGCGACCAACAGCTCCTCATAAACGAGACACTGTAGTTCCGCAGGCAGATCGAGGAACCGGAAAGTGGCCTTGTTATTTTGTGTGTTCCTGGCATCTGCCGTTTTGAAAGGCTTTCCCAAGTCCGTCATTTTCGGATTTTGAACAGGTCCTGGCTTATCGGCTTGGGAGAGACGTAAACGTGGCCAGGTCGATACGTTGGCGGTAGTCCTACAGCGGAAATCAGCAGCCACAATCCAAAAAGCATGTTCCCCACTCACCGATTTGTCCAATTGACCAAAGTCTCAGGCAGTCTGTGATCTTCTTGCCTGCTGTGAGGAAACGGTGCTGAGTTGAGCGCGGACACACTGAAGGTCTGCTTGCACTAGACACAATCAGCAACAGAAGGAAGGCACGACCCAGGTCCTCCTCACCTTCCCCGACCACACGCACCCACGGCAGCAGGCCCAGTTCACTGCTGCCACAACGCCGTATCTGTAAACTGCATTAGAAGCCGCCACTACCGCCTCATCAGTGGGGTACTCACCGATATACTTGTCACCAGCCGCTCAACCGGCTCGCCAGTTTCCACCGGAGGAGACGCTGCAAGTGGAGTGAGGAGAAAGCGACGAAGAGGAAAGGGCGAGCGCCTAGATATACAAGAGTACGGGTCTTGGCATGCTGAAAGTAAGCGACAAAGAGGGTGAAGTAGCGAGGCTCTCTCACCTTCACCATAGAAGAAGTCAGTCAGAAAGAAGACAAATACAAAACGTGCAGGTATAACCAGCTCTCGCGAGCCTATATCATCTTATTTTATTTCAAAGTTTTTTCTCCCGAGCGCATACATCTAATCGCATACACACCCAATGGCTCACTCCCCGACGACCAGAGCGAAAAAAAAGCAGAAATTCCATTTCAGAAAAGGAAAGATTGTAAGGAAAATATTTGATAAACTTCCGTCCTCGAATCATAGACTCATTAGAACTCTCGGTTACCTCGGAGGATAAGATAAAGTGTCCAATAGACCCCAAACCCCATTCCCTTCCAGCGAAGACGAGAGAGCATACAAGACCGTTGGTGAGTGTAAGGGAGGCGCATTAGTGGCGAGAGGGGCAGGACCGGGAAGAGGGCGATAGAGGATGATAAGATGTTGACAGGATGTTTCGGAGTCTAATAGCACCCTAGAGGACCTTCCATGCCACGGGACCAATGGTTCAGGTGGTTGTTACCCATTCCGATGCACAAAACCGAGTACCTTCACTTTTGCCTCCCCGAACAGAGTGTCGTCGATATTTAAGCCTTGGCCTCCTCCGCGGCAGGTGCAGCAGGTTCCTCCTTCGTTGCCTCGGGAGCGGCGGCGGGAGCATCTGCGGGGGTGGCCTCTGCAGGAGCCTCGGCTTCGGAAGAGGTCCAGAGAGTCTGGCACATACGTTAGCTTGCGGCACAAATATACACTGGCTGTAGCTCCTTACCAGATTGTCTCGGAGAAGCTGCATGATGAGGGTGGAGTCCTTGTAGCTCTCCTCGGAGAGGGTGTCAAGCTCTGCCGTCCACGTTAGCTCAGCCATTTCGACTTCCCACGCGGGCACATACCGGCAATGGCGTCATCGAAAGCCTGCTTAGCCAATTGGCAAGCCTGATCCGGAGAGTTCAGGATCTCGTAGTAGAACACGGAGAAGTTCAAGGCAAGACCCAGGCGAATCGGGTGAGTGGGGGCCAAGCTGGAGGCAGCGACCTCAGTGGCGGCCTTGTAGGCTTCGAGCGACTTGTCGGCGGAGGTCTTGCGCTTGTCACCGACGGCGAACTCGGCGAGGTAGCGGTGGTAGTCACCCTTCCTGTAGCAGTGGTCAGATTGCATGCCCAGCGTGCACCTGCCAAGGCTTCTGGTACTCACATCTTATGGTAGAACACTTTCGACTCGCCGCTCTCAGCGGAGGGGATCAGGTGGTTGTCCAAGCATGCCAAGATGTCCTCGCAGATGTTGGCGAGCTCCTGCTCAATCTTCTGGCGGTACTCCTTGATGAGACCAACCTGGGTCTCGTTGCCCTTGGACTCCTCCTTCTGCTCGATGGATGTGACAATCCTCCACGAGGCGCGGCGGGCACCAATGACGTTCTTGTAAGCGACGGAAAGAAGGTTTCGCTCCTCAACGGAGAGCTCCTGGTCTGCGGAGGCAACGGCCTTCATGTTCTCGACCATTTCTGCGAGGCCGTTAGCCGGGCATTTCCCATAGCGCTGCAGAAATGCTTACCCTCATAGCGTTCGGCCTGCTCGGCCAACTTGGCCAGGTAGACTGAGTCCTCGTAACCCATTGTGAAATTGTAGGAAGTTCTGATGCCGATGGTGTTAGCAAATGGTCGCTGTGAGAGTGGAGAGCGCAATCTATGACGACGTCACGCCGACCAGTGCGTCCAATGCCAGTGTTGAGCCGAGTTTGTCGTTGAGGGAGTAGCGTCAGTGAACGCAGAGTGGTTTATATAGCGTGCCAATTGGTAGCTGCAGCGGACGGGCGTTCACCGTTTGTGCGCGCGGGCTGCCGCATGTACATGCAGCGGTGTGTGGAGCAGAGGGGCCGCGCAGTTCACATCAGTGAGCCTGCGCAAACGGGCCGCTTTGGCTGCAATATGCTGCAGCGAGGCTTATCGAGGCTGGCGAAATCGACGGCGGCTACGGCTTGATGGCACTGGCTGGCGTGCGTGCGAGGCGGCGCGGAGCAAATTGCAGCCCGATCAAGGAGGGGATGACGAAAGACAGAGCGCGGGGGACAGGGACTTACGAGAGAGCGGTTGGGTGTCTCGAGAGAGGTATCTGCACGAAAATTGGCTGGCGAGGGAGCTGAGGCGGGGCGGGTCTGGTATATAAGTCTGCTGGCGGGTGGTGTTGAAGTAGTAATGAAGTGGGGATTTGACGAAGGAGGTCGAAGTGCTTGCGCCAAGACCGGCCGTGACTACTCACAGCCCAGATCCAGAAGGGGCGCGCCTTCTTCGCAGTGGTCGGATCGCAACTGCCTGCGCAGAGACTGGTAGACTAGACCACCGGCTTGACCAACACAGCTGCGCGATAGGACTCAATGGTGTGCGCCTGTCGCCTTGCGCCGGCTTGCCCCGCCATGCTACGATGTTCGGACAGTAGATGCTCAGAGTGTGGCCTCAGTCTGCATTCACTTGTGCGGTCGCACCGTGCTCGAGACAAGCGCGCCTAAGCGCTCCGAGACGTGCCGTCTGGCAATTCATGCGGGGTTTCAGCTGTGTGAATGCCCTCAAAGCACTGTAGGCGCGCAAACCATACCCGTGGACCACCTGAATTCACCACACTAACCAGGTACTACGTGACATATCTGTTATGCCAGTCTCGCCATCTCCACATGCATGCATCCCATGAACCATACAACCAAATTGGCAACAGCCGCCGCCGCGACCACGGTTGCTCCTGCCTGTCACTGAAATGTCACATGACATGACGCAGGGCGACCATTCCTGATTTGTTCACGAGAAGCTCCAACCCTCTCGAGCTCATCATACCACCTTTTCCCCTCCCACATATACCCGCATCTCGCCAATTGCCGCCTCATCACCACATACACCATGTTCCGCACTTCCATCGTCAAGGCAGCTCGCCCGCTCGCCTCCAAGCGCTGCTTCTCGACCTCCATGCGTGCCATGGCTGGCGGCGACACCGGCTCTGGCGCATCGCGACCGGGTGGCTCGCGCAGCGGGTAAGCTTTCATAATCTCGATTCGATGATTTTTAAGTTAGGAGCGATGCTGACAAGCTCGTCTGTGCAGTGACGCGTTCACCAAGCGCGAGACCGCCGCCGAGGAGATGTACATTAAGCAGGAAGAGAGGGCCAAGTACTTCTCGCAGAGATTCCCCTTCGTCCGAGAAGCTTACTAACTCCACTTTAGGCTCCTCGCCATTAAGCAAAGGCTCCAGCAACAGCAGAAGCACATTGAGGAGCTCACCGCCCACATGTTTGTTCGCCTGTTCTCTCGTGTCCACCGCACCCGACTAACGCAGACACAGCGACGAGGTCACCAAGCAGGAGGGCGGCCAGGGCGAGAACCAGCCATAGATGTTTCGCAGCGGGGGAACAGTAGTGCGGAGGAGCGGATAGCAGAGCAAAGTCATATGGCATGATGCAGTTCTGCGTGACAGACTTTGCACGGGTGGCTCTTGTAAAACTAAATGTTGGACCGCTTCCACGAACAATATACACCACCTGTATACTGGCACAAGGTGTTCGTGATTGCAGCCTCTTGGAGACTGCCTTTGGTAGACATCACTCCCAATTAGGTATCTATTCTAATGTACACCTCGGCATGCAACCCAACCCATGTCCTCGGCCTAATACACTTGCTCAAGATTCGTATTCGGTACAGTTCCGCGTTCCATTCAAATCCCAGAATATCTAATGCTCCGTTGAACACAAATGCCAAGGTCCCATTAAGAACCTCCTCTACGACACACCACCAAACCGTTCCGTCCTATTGCCCATGTAGCTCTTGTAAAAGTCCTCGGTAGGATCACTGCCCGGCCCGCTCCAGCCATTCGTACCCGTCGGCCGCGCATCCTTCTGTGCCTTTTCAATCTTCGCTTCTAACTGCTTCGCGCCCATATCGACATTTTGCAATTGAACAAGCTGCGAGTTGAGCACGCGGACGACCTTGGTGAGCGGGTCGTCCGGCTTGCCAGACTTGCTGAGCGTCTGGGACGTGGTGTTGATCTCCTCGATCATCTCCGTGAGGTCCTTGTTGAGTTCATTGAGGCGGTCTTGCAGCTTCTCGGCGAGCTTGTATCTGTTGTGTGCGTCAGTATATGCTAGTCCAAAGGGATCTGGGTAAGGTAAGGGATACACTTACGTTCGTTCGCGTTCTTGGTCTGGGCCGCGCAGACCGTCTCCCCGGCCGCCGACACCATGCATCTGCATCATCTGGTCGATTTCCTTCTCGTATCTGTCAAGATAGAAATCCAGCTCCGTCTGGTTGGCCTCGATGTGTGAGAGGTGCTTCTCCACCTCTTGCGCATCACGCTCTGCCTGAAACGTCTTGGTGTACAGTTGCTTGACTTTGTTCGAGTTGTCCACCAAAGCACGATCCCACTTCGCGACTGTGTTGGCCTGGGCTTGAAATTCTTTTTGATACCTTGACAGATCCGCAGCCCATCGCGTGATGATCTCATCCATAGTCTTGTTCTTGAGGCGGGATTGGGCAGACGGCGCCGGTCCAGCAGTCGAACTGGCGAAACCAGGCTTAGTTGTGTGCCCTGATGTGGCTATCGTCGAAGTGGGAGCCGCGGTACTAGTGGGTGCTGTTCCGCTCGGTGCTGCGGTTGATGTGGCACCTGACGTGGGCGTCGTGCTGCTGCCCTTGTTTAAGAAAGAGAAACCTGCTGTGGTTCCAGAGGATGCACCTCCTGATGAGGCATTTGCATTCGAAAACAAAGAGGGACCAGAGGTGGCAGTCGTGCTCGTGGCTCCGCTTCCAGCAGATGCAGCCGGCTTGCCTCCCAGCCCAGAAAATAAGCTAGAGCCCGAACTTTGGGTAGTCGCTGTAGGCTGGCCGCCGCTCGAGCTTGAGCCCCCGAGAAAGCTCATTGGATTGGCAGAGGCAGGGGTGTTGCCCGTGGATGCTGGTGTCGATTTGTCTCCACCGAGGCTAAACGGTGTTGTCTTGTTACCGCCGAGAGAAAACGCGGGCGTAGGGTTTGAGGCAGGCTGAGAAGTACCAGTCTGACCAGAGGTTGGCGTTGGTCCGAAGGTGAGGGCCGGTTTGCTTGCTGGGGTAGCTGCAGGCGTTGTGCTACCAAGATTGAACAAAGACGGCTTGGGTGTCGCTTGCGGACCTGCACCACCACCAGGAATGCTTGGCTGTGCGGATGCACTCTTATTCGCATCGGCCGACGCATCTTTCTGGCCAAAGCTGAATGCACTCGCACCGCTAGCAGCTGGTTGCGCCGGAGTCGAGCTCGTTGCCACGCCGCCAAACAACGGTGTGGAAGAAATGGGGGGTTTTGCACCTCCACCGAAGAGAGATGAAGTAGAGCCTGCGGCTGTACCAGTGTTGCCGAACAGACTCTTGCCCGGCGGGGGTCCTGCGGGTGTGGTCGAGGGGAGGGAGAAGGTCGTCTTGTTAGCAGCGGGCGTTGCAGCTGGAGTAGAAGAGTCTACATATTGTTATCATATATGTTCTATGCAAGGCAAACTTTGCATTGCTCGTAGCTCTGCTTCTCACGCACCTGCGGGTTTGCCGAAGGAGAAAGAGGGCGTGGATGTTGCCGTGGTTCCTACCGTCGCTGAGCCTGAGCTTGGAGCAGCTCCACCTCCGCCAAAGAGCGAGGGTGACGCAGCACCTCCCGCATTCCCAGCAGGCTTGAAGCCGAAGGGACTTGAAGCCGGCTGCGATGCGCCGCCCGTGGCCTGCGTGTTTCCGAAGAGCGGCTTGTTGGCGGCAGGTGTGCTCGCCGCGCCCCCGAACAGCGAAGTCCCTGAGCCTGTGGCACCTCCAAAGAGAGACGGGGCCGCGGCTGGCGTGCTGGTACCTGGAGCCGAAGACATGTTGTTGTTCGCGCCGCCGAAGAGGCTCGATGTGCCGGAGCTGGCTCCACCGCCGAACAGAGGCTTGTTCGGGGTGCCGCCGTTGTTGTTGTTGCTTCCGAAGCTGAAGGACATGGCGGTCGATGTCTACAGGTCTGTTGGTGTTTCGTTAGTTGCGTGGTCAGGGTGAGTTGTCGCGACGGTGTTTACCTGCGTGTTGCCCTAAATGCGCTATATAGAGGCCCGCTGCTGGGATGAACAAGGCGCGCAATTGCAGCCGCAAGCAACGTCTGTGCAATTGAATATGGTCTTTGAGAAGAGACGTGAACGATGGGTCGATGCGACAAACGGCTTGCCTCACTGTCGCGCTGCAGCTCCAAACTTTGGCCCTCTCTACGCACACCGCACAAGCCACTCGGTGAATTGTTCTGCCGCGCGCCTGCCTCCGCTCCACTCGCCCCTTCCTCCTCTGGATCTAGACCCCGCTAATGCCAGCTGCTCTCTGCTGGGCGCCGTTACTGCACACAGCCCTGAAGCTTGACGTTACCTAGACATCCTGCCTTGACACCCGCACGTGGACGCTGTCCTCCCGTTCCAATCCCTGTGCCCTACATCACTCTCTCCCCGCTCTTTACGAGCACCTCTATTCTAGCTATCGACTGAGCATCTGCCCTATCAGTCGCCATGACCGACGAACTAGCTCCTCCCCGCAAGAGCGTCGAGCTGCAGGACTCGGGCACGAAGGACCTGGGTAATACACCTTCACTGCCATGCCTCCAAGGACACATTGCTGACGAATCTGCAGCTGCCGAATCCTCCAGCGACGAGCACTTCTCCGACGCCTCTGAGGGCCGCCCTGAACCACTGGGTCGCTCCAATGCCACTTCGCCTATCCCAGTCACCCGCGTGGAGCGCGTCGACGACGAGCCCAGCTACGGCGAAGTCCCCGGCACCGATGCCTACGCGAAACGCGCCCAGGACGCCGTTCCAGACGAGGTAGAGGTCGTACCGGAGGGCCAGCGCAGTCGCAGCACCTCCAGGGTCAGCGCAAGCGACCGGCCGTTTACCCCTGGAGGTACTCAGATCCCCAAGACGGTGGTGGAGAAGATAGACCCAGACGTTCCCAGCTATGGTGACGTCCCAGGCACTCTGGCCCATGAGCTCCGTGCCGCAGATGCTGAGCCTGACGTTGTGCTGAAAGCGCCGCAGCCTCCAGAAAAGAAACCCGAGGGTACGTAAGGCGAGTTTTCTTTCTCCCTGCGTGCAATTGACGGAAGAAGGGACGCCAACCGCCTCCATAAGCAGATCTCCCATGAGCTCCGACAGCGAAGACGCCGACGCCGACGAGCCAAGTGGCTCTGCGGCGGATGATCACGAGATTACGGAAGGGGGCAGTGCAGTGGAGGACGACGGTGAATTTGGTGACGACTTCGACGACTTTGAGGAGGGCGGGGAAGGGGACGATTTTGGGGATTTCGACGATGGGTTTCAGCAAGGCGAGGAAGATACCGAGACTACGTTTGACAAACCCCCAGAACAGCCTTCTTTACCCGCCCCTTCACCGGGCCCTGTAAGTCAGAAATACTCAATCCCAAGTCTACATTCTTCTAGAGCTCCGTCGTGCGGTGATGCATTGGCTGACGGGGAGTCTGCGTAGCCTGTCCTTGATTTCAAAGACCTCGCCACAGTTGAAGACATTGCCATTGCTATACAGCCCTATCTTGATGAGATCTATCCGTCCTCGCAAGAAGTACCGAGCATCACTACGACGAATCAAGCAGCCCTGCGATCAATCTTTCTCTCAGAGCGGAGCGAGTCGCTGTGGTCACAGCTCGTGGCACCTCCCCCTTTGCAGCCTCCAGACTGGGTTCGTTCGCGGATACGTCGGCTTTTCCTGGTGTCGCTCGGCGTGCCGGTCGATCTTGACGAGATCTTACCAGCTTCTAAGCAGAAGAAGTTGATCCTACCGTCCATACACATCCCTGGCGAGAAGTCACCGAGACCTTCGGCAGACAGTCGCAATGGAGCCCTTGGGAGAGTGAAGAAAGACAATCCTTCCTCTACGTCTGTGGATTCATCAGCCTCGAAACCAGGAAAGCGAAAGGGACCGCCGCCGCCGCCTCAACTGGACCTCAGCTCCACGACAATGCTCTGCTCTACGACGGATGCTGCGCTCGGTAACCTCACGGACGAAGAACTGCGTGCCCATGTGAAGCGACTGGAAGAGCTCAAGGAGCGGGCGAACGAGGTCTTCGAGTACTGGCAGAAGCGCCTGGAGAGTGCGCTCGGCGACAAAGACGCGGTAAGCATGCATAGGCTTTCGATGCAGTCACCAGCACGTGTTGGTACGGCCAACACGGTAGCGCGGTGCCCTGGACGTGTACTGTATCTTTGCGCATTTGCTAATCATCTGTCGCGTCCAGTTCGAGCAAGTGATTGAGAGCTTAGTCGCGCACGCTAAGAAGCTGCGGTGAAGGCTCCGACCTCTCCTTGTGCTATTATATTACAGAACAGCCACCGAGGTCAGGCCGGATGACATCAAACTCTGAACCACGTTGCAGTGCAGCGGACAGAGCAGGCATATCCCAGGTGGTGACTAAGGACAACCCTGGACGACAGTCAGGCAAGAAGGTTAGAACCTTGAAGTTGGGCGCCCCACGTGATGGGCATGTTCACGGCGACTTGGGCGCGTAACGGCAGCGTCTGCGTGGTTATTAAGTGAGCGGGCTAGGAGCATGGTGCTGTAGTGGCTTGGAAGCGGTGGGAGTGGTGGTGTGGTGGGGCACGTCAAAACCTTGGAACAGGGCTACCAGTGGCATGTACTCGTCCTTTGTAAGCCGTCATGGGCGGATCCGAGGAGAGGACGGACTAGAGCACAATTGAAACAGAATAGTATGACCATCTTAATCTCCACGATGCTGTGAATGCGACGATCAAACAGGGGCGACGTTGCGCCGCATAATGAGGATTGAGGATGCGATGTGTGCATGGAGGGCGTCGCGACGGAAAAACGAGGGGCTTCCAAATGACTGCTCGAGCGGCCGAGTCAGGGATGGATGGCCTTTTGAGCGCTCACAATGGCTTTCGAGAGGAGAGGAGCGGATTCCAGCGGAGCGCCGTGACTCGCCGCATGGTCCGCTGTTCCACAGGCAATTTCTCCATTTCTCAGGGTCTCCCGCACCAGCGACGGAGGGCCGCCGTCTGCTGTAAAATGCTGGACTCGACGTTATTTTGCCCCCTCCTATTCGCATCGGGGCGCTTCGGGCTAGCTCCCTGCCGCGCTCGACTTGTCCAGATATCGCACGTTGCAGGTGTGGCCACGCAGGCCGCCGTGTGACCTGCGGCCATCATTAGCAGCACCGCTGTCCGATGCGCGATGAGATGCGATGTCCTAGTGGTCTCAGCGCCCACAATTACATCACTGGCGTTCCCACTCTCCGAGGCCGTCGCGTGCGAACAACGATGGCATTTCACGGGATATGCATGGAGATGGAGGTCACGGGAAACGCATCGGGATGGAGGCAGCACGGAGGGCAACTGGTCCAGCAGCCCCCGTCGCGCTGCGCCACCTGGGCGGAAACGCTGTGTGCAGTGCAGGCTAAGCTCGGAGGAGGGCATGCAGCGGCTTCGTTACTCGAGTAGATGGATAGGAAGGCTCACTAGCGCACGAAGGCCAGTTGCTAGTCCAGTGACTTCTTTGTAAAGAGAATCTTGCCGATCCGCCAGCCCTCCGCATCTCACTCCAACTGTCCCTGTGGATGGAGTAGGTAGCAGTATTTTCCTCTTCACCGCGAAGCAAGCCTGCATCCATCTGGTTTATCGATTCCATCCTTCGCCGCGACCCGCCCTTGACTCCTACCCTCTAGCCCGTACGCCAACCTCGCTTCAACCTCGCTTTGATACGCGGGGGCCATCCTGGCGAGAAACCGCCCTCCTCGGCCCTTGCCTGCAACGACAACACTCATCTTTCTACGGAACCCACTTGCTGCGTGTTTTCTCCTTCTCGACGCCCTCGCTCGTATCAGACTGAGCGTCGTGCTGCTGCTCCCCATGCGCACCACCTAGCACCAGCCTCCCTTCATTCGCAGCAGCGATGTCCGCCGAAACGTTCCAAGGACTGACAGAATTCGTCAAGAATCTCGCACGATCACACGACCCGGGGCTCGATGCGTCCGTCCGCACCCAGCTTCAAGGCGATGGCGCAAAGCAGAGCCCCATTGCCCTCGCCGGGCCTGAATCCGAGGAGAAGGCTGTCCTCGAGCGCGAGCTCGCCGCACTCGCCGCCCGCGTGAAGTACCTGGAGGCCAAGGCGAACGTCGTAGATAACCACACCTTCCCCATGACGCCAGGCGAGCCCGCCAACGCACCCTTCACGTACGCTCCTTCCTCAGCGCCGCAAGCTCGCAACGGCGCCGCCCCCGACCGTCGCGGCTCCGAAAAGCGGGCGACGTGGGTCAGCAACTGGCTGGCTGCCAAAGAGTCCAATGGCGACTCTGAGCAGCCTGCCGCTGCCCTCACCGAAGAGCAGCTCAACTACCTGCGCGACCATCTGAACAAGCAGGCCGACCAGATCAAGAACCAGCGCGAGCACATTGACAATCTCAGCGCCGAGGTCAACAAGCAGCTGAACAACCAGAACACGGCATTTGCACACGGTATCGAGGACATTGGCGCTCTCAAGCGAGAGCTTGGGAAGCACCAGCAGGCCAATTTGGCCTTCCAGAAGGCGCTCCGGGAGATTGGAAACATCATTTCGGCTGTGGCGAAAGGCGATCTGAGCAAAAAGGTTTTGATCCACGCTAAGGAAATGGACCCTGAGATCACACTGTTCAAGCGCACCATCAACCGCATGGTGGACCAGTTGCAAGATTTTGCCAGCCAGGTCACTTTCCTGGCCAAGGAAGTCGGAACCGAGGGGCGCCTCGGTGGCCAGGCAGAGCTGCCTGGTGTGTCAGGTATTTGGGCAGAATTGACTGCTAGTGGTACGTTTGGCTTCCATCCCTGCTGTTGACTGCCGCTAACGCACGGTGCAGTGAACCTCATGGCCAAGAACATAACCGAGCAGTTGCGTGAAATCGCCATCGTCACCACCGCTGTGGCACACGGCGACTTGAGCAAAAAGATTGAACGACCCGCAAGAGGCGAAATCTTGCAGCTACAACAGACGATAAACATCATGGTGGATCAACTACAGTCATTCGCAACCCAGGTCACGAAAGTGGCCAGGGACGTCGGTACCGAAGGCCAGCTTGGAGGGCAGGCTGAGATAGCTGGAGTCAAAGGCATGTGGAACGAGCTCACAGTCAACGTCAACGCCATGGCCCAAAACCTCACAACTCAAGTCAGAGACATTGCCCAAGTCACTACCGCCGTCGCTCAAGGAAATCTCACTCGGAAAGTCGAAGCGGAATGCAAGGGTGAAATGTTGGAGCTGAAGAACACGATCAACTTGATGGTGGACCAACTGCAGCAGTTCGCACACGAAGTCACTAAGATTGCCCGAGAGGTCGGTTCAGAGGGTCGACTTGGTGGCCAAGCTACTGTGCACGGAGTCGAAGGGACGTGGAAGGACCTGACCGAAAACGTGAACGGCATGGCCATGAACCTCACCACCCAGGTGCGAGAAATCGCCGAAGTCACCACTGCCGTCGCCCGCGGAGACTTGAGCAGGAAAGTCAAGGCCGAAGTACAGGGCGAGATTTTGTCGCTCAAAATCACCATCAACACCATGGTCGACCGCTTGAACACTTTTGCTCAGGAGGTGAGCAAAGTCGCTCGTGAAGTCGGCACAGACGGTAATTTGGGCGGTCAAGCACAAGTCGACAATGTGGAGGGCAAGTGGAAAGACTTGACCAACAACGTCAACATCATGGCTCAGAATCTTACCTTGCAAGTGCGAGAAATCTCCGGAGTCACACAAGCCATTGCGAAGGGTGACATGAGCAGGCGAGTGCATGTGGATGCTGGAGGCGAAATGCGGCTTCTCAAGGATACCATCAATGATATGGTCATTCGTTTGGATGACTGGTCGCTGGCCGTGAAGCGAGTCGCCCGCGATGTCGGTGTTGACGGAAAGATGGGTGGTCAAGCTGATGTACGAGACATTGACGGCCGATGGAAAGAGATCACCACCGACGTCAACACCATGGCTCAGAACTTGACGTCCCAGGTGCGTGCGTTTGGCGACATCACCAATGCCGCTATGGAGGGCAAATTCACACAAATCACCGTCGAAGCATCCGGTGAGATGGACGAACTGAAGAGGAAGATCAACAAGATGGTGTCCAGCCTTCGCGAGAGTATTCAAAGGAACACAGCGGCAAGGGAAGCCGCCGAGTTGGCAAACAAGACAAAATCCGAGTTCCTTGCGAACATGTCGCACGAGATTCGCACACCCATGAATGGCATTATCGGAATGACTCAGCTCACACTAGACACCGACCTCACGCACTCGCAGCGAGAAATGCTCACCATCGTGCATAATCTGGCCGGCCAGTTACTCACCATTATTGACGACATTCTCGACATCAGCAAGATCGAAGCGAACCGAATGGTCATGGAAGAGATTCCCTTCTCTCTGAGAGGTACCATTTTCAACGCTCTGAAGTCATTGTCGACGAGAGCAGACGAAAGGAAACTCAACCTTGCCTACGACGTATCCTACGACGTTCCCGACTATGTTGTTGGAGACTCGTTCAGATTGCGACAAATCATTCTCAACCTTGTGGGTAACGCTATCAAATTTACCGAGCATGGCGAGGTCAAAGTCGCAATTTCGATGGCCCAAGACGAACAGAACACGGGCCAACACGTCTTCCAGTTCGCAGTGTCCGATACTGGAATAGGAATCCACGGTGACAAGCTCAACCTCATCTTCGATACTTTCCAGCAGGCGGATGGCTCGACAACACGCAAATTCGGTGGTACGGGCTTGGGTCTATCCATCTCGAAGCGTCTCGTCACGCTGATGGGCGGTAGGATGTGGGTCACGTCTGATTACGGAAAGGGAAGTGTGTTCTACTTCACGTGCAGGGTCCACGCTGCCAACCCAGATCTCAGCAACATTGCACAGCAATTGGCACCTTACAGTAAGCATACGGTGTTGTTTGTTGACCAGGGCCACACCGGCTTCTCTCAGCAGATTGTAGAGCATCTGCAAATGCTCGACCTTGTTCCGGTTGTCATCCACTCCATTGACGAAGTGCCGGAATCCGACAAGCGTACTGCGGATATGGGCTTCGACTGCGTCATTGTTGACAACGAGCAAATCGCTAGGGAGCTTCGCATTGCTGAGCGCTTCAAGTATATCCCACTTGTGATGCTTACTCCGCGGGTATCAATAAGCCTCCGGTCAGCACTTGAGAACGGCATTTCAAGCTACATGACGACGCCTTGCTTGCCAATCGATCTAGGCAATGCGCTCATACCTGCGCTCGACGGCCGCGCAGCTCCCTTGGTCTCTGATCACTCCAAGTCGTTTAGCATTCTGCTTGCAGAGGACAATGCAGTCAACCAAAAGCTGGCCGTCAGGATTCTGGAGAAATACCACCACCGCGTCACTGTCGCCAACAACGGTCTTGAAGCCTTTGAGCACATTCAGAAGAAGCGATATGACGTCGTTCTTATGGACGTACAAATGCCTGTAATGGTAAGTCTATCTCTCTCACACTTTATCCGGACGGAACTAACATGTCACAGGGTGGTTTTGAAGCCACAGCCAAGATCCGTGAATGGGAGCGTATAAACGCTATCCCATCCACCCCCGTCATCGCTCTCACGGCGCACGCCATGGTAGGTGATCGTGAGAAGTGTTTAGCCGCCCAAATGGACGACTACCTCAGCAAACCACTCCGCCAGAACCAGCTTATCCAAACGATTCTCCGTTGCGCCACCATGGGCAGTACACTCTACGACCACGACCAGCGGCACTCGATGGAGCACATGGGGACGCCGGTACTCGCCCTCCCACAAGACAGTCCGTCGGGCACGCCAAGCAAAGGCGCGCACCGCAGACCGCACATTGAAGCTAGAGGGTACACGGAGAGGGGCAGTGCTGCGGGAGGGAGCCCAAGTCTACTCGCGGCGGACCAGAGCGATCCGGTAGATAGAGTAAGTAAAAGGCTGAAACGGTCCTGGGAGTGTATCTAATACGCGTTAGCAGCTTCTGCTACGGAGTCATAGCAGTTAGCGTCTGTGGGGGAAATGGTTCTGGTCAATCAAGTCGATTCTACACACCTACACCAATTGCGTTGAGTCTTGTCGATGATGTGCGGGAGGAGGTGGGCGATGTTGTTGTGCTTTAGCGGATACCCCCGATGGCTGCTGATAACTGGCATTTCGTGGTTGACGACTCCTTATTTACTATTGTTTTGTCTTTCCCTGTCCACTGAGGGCGTTGTGGCTTGCGGGTTTTGATTTACCTTACCATCGTTTGTCTCTCTACACGCGTATTTGTAGTATTGCTTAGTGTGTTATGGGCGAATGGTACGCGGAGTGCATAAGATGGATGCCGCTGGGCAGGGGATTTATGGAAGGGAGCAAGATTGCATTCTTGGGAGTTTGTGCTTGGTTTTGGTATGTGGTTTGGTCAATCTTGGGAGGCTGGGATGGAAGAGAGAATTTTATGCATTTGAGAGAATTTTATGCATTTGAGAGATTTGGCGTGCTGTGTGGATTTGGAGTGTGCGTGGGATTTGCGTGATGTTTTATGTCTCACAGGATCTGGAGCGATCGCCAACAGTGACCTCGGGAGTGAAGTAGAATGGGGGTAAGTGGAGGCCAACCTAGTCGCAGCCTGCCAACACTGTGCGCTGTTCAAACGGGTTGTTGAGATATAGAATACCTGGGTAAGGTCGGAAACAGTGCTGCTTGGTGGTAACTGAGCCGGTTTTCAGACCTCCATCCACGGTAGGCACATTCATATGCCGTAATTGGGCTACTTACACTTTCCTGCCAAGGCTTACGTATCCATTGCCTACATTGAGAAGAGAGTGCGGTAGCGAGCGTGAATCGTTAACTACGAGTAAGTGACTAGGTGACTTTTGTAATTCCACGAAACCGTACGTGGGTGCTAGAGGAGGAATGCTCATAACAAAGTCTATACAACTGTACGCGTAATTAACCCTCATTTGCGATAATTATTCCCCCCGCGTCAGTTTCGAGCCTTTTCGTTTCCGCGCACTCGGGCGGAGAGTTCTCCGAGCGGTGCGGGACGGCGCCGCGCTGCGTCGCGCTGCACCGCCAAGTTCGTTTGTTTGCGCATCCTCAGCTGCACGTCGCCAGAAGATCCCACCAAGAGTCGCCAGCCTTGTGGACAGCACATCTTGTGTCCCATCAGCCTGGCGCAGCCTCGACTTTCGTTGGCTGGATTATTGGGGCGGACGCACTCAGAAGGGGCCTTTCTCACCGGAAACCGCAGCGCGTGGGCGACCTATCGAACAGGTAGACAGACCATGGGTGAATGTGGGTAGGTCCTCACCTTCACCTCCAACTTCACGACTGTCACGGTACTCCTATTCAACCTCGCTGCCACAAGGCATGAGCGTCACCGTGCCGCGCTCGTCTGCCTTACAAAAGCCCCACTACCTGTCGTCGTCTGCTCTTCCCGCTCAACACTCACAAGGCTGAGCTTCCGATTGTGCGCCGGCTCTCAGTCGTACCTATCATTGCTGCAACCTTACACCTCTATTCTGCCTGCTTGAGGCAGCCCGATCTGGGAGGTGCGGCACACCCAGGCTGTCGCCGTCCTTTTCTTTCGTCTCTTCTTCCGCCCCAACCCACTGCTTCACTTTAGTTATATTGTACTGTCGCGCAGCCAGCGCAGCAAGTTAGCATCGCATTTGCTACGAGAGGCGCAGCTGTCCGCCATCCAGCGAGCTTGCGCCTTCCACGATCGCGCTTGCGGCAATCCCCATGGCTGCCGAACTCTACGTCCCGGCCCACAATCTTTCTGATCCCATTGCTATCAGGAGCGAAGTCGACTTTCTCTGTGCTCTGATGAACAGCATGGACGAGCCGGCCATCAACCCGCACTACGCGCAGCAGCGCGCCCACTATGAGGGCCACATCAACAGGCTCACCGACCAACTCGCTCAACCATCGCCGGCTGGCCCCTCGCCGGCCGCATCTTCAGCCGCTGTTACGCCTGGTTCCGCCGCAGACTGGAATGAGGTTTCTCGTAAGCGACCCCGCGAGTTTTCATTCTCCGACAATGAGCAGCTGCGCGCTTTTGGTAACAGCGCCCCAGAGAGCCCTGGCACCCCGTTCTCCTTCGAAAACATGCCGGGCGCATATCCAGGACCGAAGCGCCCTCGTCAGAACGGCCTTGTCATCAGCGGCAGCAATATCGTCGACCTCACGGGTGATGATCCAGTACCACAAGAGCCGTCTCCGCAGTTACCACTGCGATCACAGAACCCAGGATACAATAACCCAGTCCCAGCTGAGCCCTTCCCGGCCGACCCGTTTCCAGAAATGTTTCACGAACGACAGCCAGTACTGGCTCAGAGCCACCCCGCCGATGCCTTCGTCCAAGAGCCGATAGGTCTTGATGAGCTTGCCCAGTTTATGAGCACGGCCACGACCATCGGTGGTGGCTATGGCTACAATCAGCTCCTGCCTGGCCAACAAAATCCTTTCCTCCCACCGCAACCGCTGGATCTCGAGCACATGGGAGGTGCACCATGGCAAGGGTCTCGCGACTTGGCCATCCGCCTACCAGCACTCTCCGTCCCATCAACCGCAGACAGCCAGGTGATAGACTCGATCATCAAGAACATCAAGAGCCAAGACGACGCTGGAATGCCGCGCGAGCCGACTCCTAAGGGGATGAGCTGCAAGCTCATGGAACATCAAAAACAGGGTCTCGCATGGCTTCTCAACATGGAGCGGGGTGAGAACAAGGGCGGCATTTTGGCGGACGAGATGGGGCTTGGTAAGACAATAGAAGGGCTTGCGTTGATCGTGGCCAACCCTTCAAAAAACCCGGCCCGGAAGACGACTCTCATCGTTGCTCCTGTGGCTCTTATGCGACAGTGGGAGAAGGAGATCGAGAGGCACATTAAACCGTCTGAGCGGCTAAGCATATACACTTACCACCGCAACGGAAAGAAGGCAGACTGGAGTGTGCTTCGCGAGTACGACATCGTTATGACCACTTATGGCACCTTGGCGAACGAACAGAAGCGCATAGATACCCGCAAAGAATCCGCGGCCAACGACCGGGAGCGTCGCGACGACACCTTCAAGCGTAAATCAAAGGACAAGCTCGGTCTCCTTGATCCCAATTGCTACTGGTATCGGGTTATCTTAGATGAAGCCCAATGTATCAAGAACCGAAGCACTTTGACCTCGAAAGCCGCGAGCGCGCTCTCAGCCGAGTATCGCCTGTGCATGACCGGGACCCCCATGCAGAACTCTATCGAGGAGCTGTATCCCTTGATTCGGTTTCTGCATATCACTGCGTATCAGGCCTGGCCCAAATTCAACGATGATTTCGTCAAGCCCATCAAATCGAACTCTGAGTACTCTCGTAAGCGAGGCATGGCCCGCCTGCAGGCTCTCATCAAATCCGTCATGCTACGACGTGAGAAAACTACGATAGTTGATGGGCAACCAATTGTCAACCTGCCTCCGAAGCACGTGGCCAGCCGCCATGTAAAGTTCTCGGCTGCCGAGCACGAGCTGTACAAAGCGGTGGAGACCAAGTCTCAGCTCAAGTTCAATGCCTATCTCAAAAAGGGCACGGTGAGCAATCACTATGCCAATATCCTGGTGATGTTGTTGCGCCTTCGCCAACTCTGCTGCCACCCGCATCTTGTTAATGATCTGGGTGTGCAAGTTTCGACGGACGGTATCAAGGAAGAGGACCTGAAGAGCCGCGCCCAGTAAGCTGCCTTACTTTTCCTCTCAGAACACACACTAACATGCGATAGATCACTTACAGATGACGTTGTCAATCGTTTGGAAGCTTTCGAGGACGATGACTTCCAGTGCCCCATTTGCTTCGAGGTACGTTCTATTATTCACTGTTGCAGACGTTCCCGGCGTCAAGCCCATAACGTATCCACTGACCACACCGCAGATGGAGCTTAATCCTACGATCATCATTCCTTGCGGACACCATTGCTGTGGCGAATGCTTCCAGAGGCTGGTCGATCCTGCTCGCGCCGTCCAGGACGGCAACGAGAGTGGGTCAGCAACGTGTCCCAGTTGCCGCGGTACCCTCAGTTCCGAACGCATCACCGATTATCGACACTTCTGCAAAGTCTTCTGCCCTAATAAGTACGAAGAAGTGCGTCAGAAGTTGACGGGCACTGGGATCATACTCGAGGAAGAAGCCGAGGAGGGGCAGGACGAGACAGGCAGCGAGTCCGGCAACTCCAGCGACGACGATGATGACGAAGACGCGAACGATGCCACGCTCGGTGGATTCATTGTTGACGAGGACGCGGATGACGACGACGAGATGGACGATGCTGAAGCATCTGGCGTCTTTAGCGGCAACGGAGGGAAGACAATGGGCAAAGGCAAAGGCAAGGCGAAAGTGAAAGCGAAGGAGGTGAAGAAGAAGTCTTTTGCGGAGCTGAAGAAACTTTCCCACCGCAGCATTGCTGATCGGAAGGCGTTCTTCAAGCGCCTTAAAAAAAACTTCAAGACTTCTGCCAAGATCGATGAGACGATGAGGCTCCTCGACGACATCCGAGAGAATGATCCAACGGAGAAAACACTCATTTTCTCAAGCTTTACGGCACTGCTTGATCTCCTCGAGATTCCGTTGAGTGAGAAGTACAAGTATGTGCGCTACGACGGAAGCATGAAGTTCGACGACCGGATCGAAGCTGTCAACGACTTCATGGACAAGGCAGATGAGAATATCATGCTCATTTCGATCAAGGCTGGAAACGCGGGCCTGAACCTGAACAAGGCGTCCCAGGTCATCATGCTCGATCCATTCTGGGTATGTTTCGTCGTTGGTCTATTGCAGCGTGTACTGACGGGTGATAGAATCCTTTCGTAGAAGACCAGGCGGTCGATCGAGCTCATCGCATGCCCCAGCAGCGCGAAGTGCACGTTCACCGGGTTCTCGTCCCCGATACGGTCGAAGACCGTATCTGCAAGCTGCAGGATAAGAAGAGGGAGATCATCAACGCGGCGCTCGACGACGGGGCGGGCAAGAGTCTGAGCAAGTTGTCGGTGAATGAGCTTCGCAGCCTGTTTTTCAGCATGTGAGAGAAAGTTTCTTCTCTTCGTCGCTACGTCGCGGATGGGTCGGTCTTTTTTCCCTCGGTTCATTGCAGGGCGTTGCTACGGCTGAGGGCGGCAATTTCCTTGGTCAGCATTCCGGTTTAAATTTATGATACCCTTTTCATTACGGATGGGGGCGCATATGGTAAGGAGGAGTTCAGTGGATGTATGAGGAGGTGGCACGTATGAAGAACGGCAAGGCATGGTTGGTTTCCTCTAGAGGGTGGATGAGATGTTCAGTAACACGACGCGAACAGCGCGAAATGATTCTTCATAAACTGAAAATTTAATATGTCTACCATTCAAGCGTTGTCTTTGCCCTCGATACACATGCTCTGTGAGTAAAAGAGGATGAAGGAGGTTTGTTGACCGAAACGGCATAGTCTTTCATTGGTCCGATGTCGCCGACCCTTTCCGCCCTCCGCCCTCTATCCCGAGGTAGCGGAGCCCTTGATACTCGAGATAACATGCCCATTGTCTCTGTGTATATCTCGGTTAGGCCCACCACGTTGCAACTCGTTTTGAGTACTCTTCCAACTCCTCGTTCGCCATGCGCCACCTTCCGGAGGAGCTCATTCTCCAAATTATTGCATGTATGTCTATCTCGGAACGCTCCCGTGTCACCGGAACTGACAGGCCCTACCAGACCTCGAGCCCGAAGAGCTCGTGAAGCTCCAATACGTGTCTCGCCAGTTTCTGAATCTCTCCCGAGACAACAATCTATGGCGCCTGCTCTGCTTCGAGCATTCGGCGGGCGAGCGCAGACGTCGGCGCCTCCACCCTGCATCGGACGACATGGATCCCCGCCTGGCCGAGCTCATCAGAGCGGCCAACGAAGTCGCGAATGCCTTTCCTACCAGCGTGCACGATGCCGCCGCACCGAGCGTAGAGGCCCAAGTGCAGAAGAACGTGGGCAAGCGCAAGGCAGCACTGCTTGCCAATTGGGATCCGACGTACCCTGGTGAGAGGGTCGACTTCTACCAGGAGTTTATACAAAGGCATGCGCCGCATTCGATGAGCTGGTTCCAGGACGCAAAGCACGGCCATCGGGACGACAACTTGCACCATGAAGCTACGGGTGCGGGGATACTGTACAGCGAGGAGGGGCTGGCGGATAAGCTGGTGGCGCCGCTGGAAGACGGGAGCATCAGCATCTGGGACGCCTCGGCCAGCAACGAGCGCCAGGGACGCATCATTGCCACGACGGCCGTCGGGCTGCTGCCGAACAAAGGGAGCGACCTGGACCACGACACGCGGCTGGCGCAGAGCCAGGCCATGATGACGGAGACGGGCGCAGTCGAGTGCGTGAGCATCGACAGCCGGCAGAAGAAGGGCTTCTTCGCCGTGCAGAACACGCTCAGCGAGGTCGACCTCCAGACGCTGCAAGTCGTCTCCAGGACGCCCTATCCGTTCCCCATCACGGCGCTCTCAGCGGCGCGACATCCGACGCCAATCACAGTCGGCACCAACTGGACCGTCCACCTACACGACACGCGCAAGCCTCCTTCCGTCCCAGCTGCTTCCCACTGCGAACTAATCGGCGGCTCTACCGCTGCGTCCAACTCGCTCTCGCGCCTCGAAACCGGCGACTTCGGCGGCCACGTCTCCCTCGCCCAGCCCGGCGCCCTCTCCATCCTGCACCTCCCCACAACCCGCGAATGGGACGGCAACGGCGACATCTGGGTCGCCGGCCGCTTCACCTCCTTCCTCAACTTCGACCGCCGCTTCTTTCCCCGCCTGCGCGGCACCGTGCACTCGGGCGCCCGCCTCTCGTGCCTCACCGCGCTGCCCTACCCCTTCGTCCCCCACGACCTGCGCGTGCACCGGCCCTACGTCAACGCCGCCGCCATTAAAGAGGCGAAAGAGACACCCGGTCATACTCTGATTGCGACGGGCGAGTACAAGGGCAAGGGCTCGCTCGAACTCTACGGCCTGTCGCCGGATCCTACACGCAGTATTAATAGTAGCGATGCGCGCACGACGCGGAACGCGGGCGCGTGCTATCAGAATCGCCAGACGGCTAGTGCCTCGAAGTTACTGTCTGTTGCGCCGCATGGGACGAGGATTGTTTTTGCAGATGGTGATGGCAATTTGAAGTGGGTGGAGCGGGATGGGTCGACGCCGGTACGGCATTTTAATATTAATGAGAGTGCTGCTGGGATGGGGACGAGGACGCCTGCGAATGCGAATGCGAATGCGGCGGGAGGAGCAGGGGTGGGAGAAGATATTGTGAAGAAGATTCTACCGACGGTGGAGAGTGGGGTGGGGAGTCTAAGGTCGGTAGATGTGCCGCTTGGAAGGGATAATTTGGTTGTGTGGACGGGCGATGGGCGCCTGGGTATGGTAGGCTTCGGAAGAGAGGGGTGGGATGAGGAGGTTTGGTTTGATGCGGTGGAGGAGGTGGAGAGTGAGGAGGGGAGGAGGAGGAGGGAGCGCGAGAGGGAGTTTGCGGGGGAGATGAGGAGGGCGTTGGAGATGCAGGCGAGGGAGGCGAGGTGGATGAGGGGGTATGGGCTGTAGAGTTATACGGTGTTGTCAGTGGTGCTGTTGGGCTTGGGTAGAGTCGTATGGTATTGATGTTGTTAGTCTTATGTGCGTGTTACCGGGAATCTTGTGTGCTCTTGCGGTGATGAGGGTGCGTTTTCGTTGGGTTACTTGAACGTAGGATTGCGGTGACGTTGTGGATAGTGTTCGCAGGTCGAAGGGTACGGCCTCCTCAAGAGAGTTTCTAGATCAGAGCTTTATTAGAACCCCAAACTATCGCCCTCTACTATACTATCTTAACCTTCTTATAGCCTATACTAATACTTAATAAACTTTATAATATAAATTTTAGCCATTTTTATACTACTTTTTTTATACCTTTTATAGTAGGTGTTATAAGGCGCTCACACCTTGGTCCGATTTGTGTTAGGGCAGTAAGGCTAAAGTAGCACTTTATAGATTATTTAGTAATATAAATTAAATACGACAACGTAGCGCGTAGCTATATAATTTAATTTTATAATAAATAAAATAACTATTAGTCTATATAGGAGAATGTACTTACAAAAAAAATATATAAGTTAACTATAAAAAGCGTAATATAAAAAACTATTTAGTATATATCCCTAGCCTGCTTAGTTACTTAGTACTACTAATTAACTAAGTAATTATATAATTATAGGGCTAGCTCTTTAGCGTGTTTATTAAAGTTATCTTAATTATTAGTCTTATTAAGCGCCTTTTTTTTAAGTTTATAATACTATCTTCCCTTTTAGTTTTTATTCTTAAAGATTTATACCCGGTAACTATTTATTTAGTACTTATTATCGCCGTAAGCTTATCGCCGCTATTAAGGCATATAAGACTATTATAGTATTAAAGTACTAAAACTATAAGACCTACTTACGAGTTTGCAAAGTGTCTATTTATTCTAAAAAGTATAGTAAGTGCCTAAAGATGGGCGCTTAGTGTAACGTAGCTATTACTCACAACAAGTTTTCTTATCTAGTAGCTAAAAAATAAAAATTAGATGCGCAGATACTAGAGGCGCGAAAGGAGCAAAATGCCACGTTTAAGGCTTTATATATAGCTTATATAAAAAAAGAACGTTTATTAAAATAATTGGCTTTTAATATAAAGCATGCTAAGGAGGTAATTATTATTAAAAACGCTATTTTAAAAAAGCTACATAAAGATTTAGCTTAGCCTACCTAGCCTGCTGGTCCTGTTAAGCTAACCCTTACTATTTAGTTAGCTATAAAAGAGCTTTTTTTTATTTTTAGGATAATTCTATTTTACTATTATCCTAGTTCTTTAGTCTTAGTGTTTCTAGGTTTTTTCTATAAAAATCCTTTAGTGCTATATTATAGCTAGTAAAAATTTTTTATTAGCTCTTATATATTATAGCTCTCCCACTATCCTTCCTATTTTACTAAGTACTTATACTAACGTCTAATTTTTTATAGGTCTTTAATTACTTTAATCTTATACTCTTTCTCCTTAAGTTTTAAGTATAACTCTAATTTGGGGTCTAGTGGTGCTAGTTCTAATAATAATTTATTAAAGACTAGGTGTATACGTGTATTTATAAGTAATTATAGTTTAAAATTAAATAGGCTTCTAACTTCTTAAATTTTAAATAGTCCTTTTTAAAAGTTATCTAATGTTTTGCTTAGCTATATTATTTTAAAAAAAAGTTATAAGAGGAAGACTTAATCCCTCTTTTTAAAAGTTGGTCTCTTAATTCTTTTCTTATTTGCGTTTTTTCTATTTACATATTTTACTAGGTAATATTTTTACATAGTGTCTTATATAAGGCCTTTATAAGTTCTACTTTTTTAGCTACATCCTTTGTAATGCTTTTAATATCTAATAGATTTTAGTAAGTAATTAGCTTATATCCGTGGTTAGCGTAGTATAGTAAATACCTTATAGTCGCTAATCTTGCGCTATTATATGCTAGTTAAGCTATTCGTAGTAGTTTAACCTAATTATTTTATAGCTTATTTATATATATCTAAAGGTATTACTCTAATAATTAGTTAGTTCGCTCTATTTATCTATCTATTTTTAGGTAGAAGCTCGTTGTAAGCTTATGCTTAATACCTAGTATAGTGGTAAACGTGGTCTAATATAAAGATATAAATATCTTAGCTCTATTAGTAATAAACTTATCTAGTTATCTAACCTAAGATATAAGCTCTTATTTTACTATATAGGCTAGTTCTTTTACTAATATAGCTTCTTTAATTAGCATAAATCTTAACTCCTTAGTTAGTTAATAGACTATAACTAAAATAAAGTTATAGGGGTATTTATTCTTTAGTGCTAATAACGCTAGGAGCTTTATAATAAAGTCTATAGTTACACTAGACTATAGTCTTAGGGTTAGCTATAGTAGTTGTAGAAGGCTATAGGGCTTATATCTTTTAGGCTTATTTTAGTAATATACTAAATAGTTACCTAGTACCTTCTATACTACCTGCTATAGCTTAAAAATAGCGTATTTATTCGCGACTTAGCATGTTATTTTTATAATTTTTAGGTATTCCTACTCCTTATCTTCGTGTAGTCTTTTAACTAATAGTAGTACTACTTAGTTATGTATTTCTACCCTATTCCTATAATCGCGCATGGATAATTTTAGAGCCTAATTTAGGTTATACGCGTGTTAATTATTGTCTAAAAGTTTTTTATAGTCCTGGAAATTAGCTATAGGGGACCTATAATAAGTAAGATCTACGCGTTGTACTTTTAGTTTAGGCGCAAGCTACGTTTTATTATAGCGTAGCGTTCTATCCTCTACCTTTATAAGAATAGCGTCGTGGTTAACGTTGCCTTCTTTTTCTATAAGATTAGATTGTCTGCTAAAGGCGTCTATCGCTCTATTAGTTATTTTTACTAGGCAGGTAATTTAAAAGTTATATTTTACTAACTATTTAGACTATCTAACTTGCCTTTTGTTAAGCTTTTTCGTAGTTATAAAGTAAGTAAAGTTTAAGTAGTCTAAGAAGATTTTTACTTAATATTTTACTTTCTTAAGCTATACTTTTTACTACTTAAAGTAGTTAATAATTACTAAAAGTTTTTTATTATAGATCTTGTAGTTAAGTTCTGCTCCTAAGAACTTTTTTAAATAATAAAACACTAGTCTCTATTTATTATTATTATATTTTTATAGGAGTATAACTCCTAGCGCGTAGTCCAATGCGTTAGTATAAATATAATACTACCGCCTTAGGTTATACATCTATAGTAGTGGCGCGGTTAAGAACAGGCATTTTAGTTTTTTAAAAGCCTTTATCTCTTCTTCCTATAGTAGTCGCTATTTACTAGTTTTTATAAGTTTTATTAGTAGGGCAGTTATCTTAGAGTAGTTCCTAATAAATTTACGATAGAAGTTAGTAAAGTCTAAGAAAGACTAGACGTCTTTTACTAATTCTAGTAAAGGCTATTTTTTTATTATCGCAATCTTCTTTAGGTCTATTTTAACGCCTTCCTAAGATATTATAAATCCTAGATACTCTGTCTTAATAACGTAAAACTTATATTTTTTAGGATATAAGAGCAATCTGTGCTCCTGCAACTTCTTAAGTACTTTTTAAATATGTTCTTTATATTTCTTAATAGAGCTGTTCGTGTAGATTAACATATTATCTAGATATACTATGTAGAATACATCTAAGTATTTATATAAAACTTAGTTTATAAGTTCCTAAAAGGTTACTAGGACGTTTATTAATCCTATTAGTATAATTATATACTTAAAAATACTGTATCGCGTGCAAAAGGCGGTTTCCTATTTATATCCTCTTACTATTTATATTTAATAGAATCTATCCTAGAAATTAAACTTTGTGAACTATTTAGCTCTTCTAAGTTAGTCTATAAGCTTTATAATTAGGGGTAATAAGTATTAATTCTTAACTATTGGGGCGTTTAACTATTTATAATTTATATAGAGTTATAGTCTCCTGGCCTTCTTAGGCATAAAGAGTATTAGGAAGGCTATAGGACTCTAACTAAGCTACTATTTCTTAGAATAGAGATTCTTCTCTAATAGTTTCTTTAACCCTCTTTTCTAATTTTATATAAGGGGCTATAAGTGCTCTAGCTATAACTTAGCTCTTTTAATTAGTAGTATCTTATAATCTTACTTTTAGTATTTAAGTAAGACTATCTCGTCGTATTCCTTAAATAAGTCTATAAATTCTTAGTATTTTACTAGTAGACTAGGGTTCTTATTAACTATTTTAGCTAATTATGTCTATAAATAGCATACTTATTTTAGGTGTTATTATAGGATCCAATTTATCTTATAAACTAATATTTTTATTATTATAGATATTTAGTTCTTTCTTCTTTTCTAAGGTTTCTAAAGGTTTCCCTTTTACTATAACTCTACTTAAGTTATCGCGAGTGGTTTCTTAGATAGAATTATCCTTATAAGCTAATTTATCTCTAGATTATATTAGTTAAGCTACTTATAACTAATAATAGCTTCTATATCTCTTATTTTAGTAATAGTAAAGACATGCTAGATTTTTAAGCCTTTAATATTAACTTATACTAGCGCTATCTCTAGACGTAGCTAACTATTACTATATCCTTGCAATTAGGTCCTATCTATAAGTCTTATTTATAATATTATTTTCTTATTATAATAAGGCATATTATATTTTTTAACTACTTTTAAGGCTACTAGACATGCGTCTACCCCTAAATTAATAAGTACTTTAACACGATATTTATATATTATAATATTTTTAATTAAGCGTTTCTTAACTTAGCGAGTATTTACCTAATAAGTTATAATAATTACACTATTACTAGTGTAGCCTATTACCTAGTAATATTTTAAGTTTTTAAGTCCTTAGGCTTACTATCTAGGCCTATAGTTTCTTAAATCTAGTTCTTAACCTAAGCTAGCTTCGAGATTTCTTTAACCTTATACTATTTATAACATTAGTACTATACACTATAAGCTTCCTTAATTCTATTAGATTTATATATTTCTAGAATTCTATATTAAAAGTAATTTAAAGTAAGGTATTCGTGCGCTGCGAGTGCGTGGTAGCTTAATTAGTTTTTAGTAGAGGCTACTTCCTCTTGTAGGCTTAAATGCGCTAAGCACTATAGGTAATATTTATTTTATTAAATAAATAAGTAGGTTTCCTCATGTCCTGTCTAGGTCACTTCTGTGACGCTTCTAGGGTTGTAAGGGTCTATGCCACATAGAAACTATTTAGTTACGTATTTCTGCTAGGCATAGATATTACAAGTGTCTTTAAAGCACTTATACTAGCTATTCTATTTATAGTATTTTATTTAATAAAGTAGAAAGTGTTTATAGTAGTTATTAAGTACCCTATACTAGTCTTTACCTACCTAATAATAGTCCAAGTTACTAGAGGTGCGAGACACCTTAGCCTATCCTTTATAATACTATTAATATTTTTTTTAGTATATTGCTATTATTCCGCACGTGCGTGCTACTTAACTATTATAATTTAGTATAAATAGCGTGCTAGGACTTCTTATATCTTTTTTACTAGCTAGTAGGCGTCTTAAGCATGTAGTCTTTATAATACTATTTTTTAAGTATACTAGGGTAAATAGTATAACTTATTATTATATACCTAGCATGTTCCTTCTATTAGTTAGCTAAGAATATTATATTCTTATAAAACTATTTTTTTTCTTATTTTATTAAGTTAGTGATTTCCTGCGTAAAGTCCTTAATCTTATTAGCTAAGGTAAAGGTAGCTATTACTATATTAAGGAGGTTAGTTACGTTAACTTTTATCTTTTACTTCTTATAGTCCTTAGTAAAGTACTTTTATTTTCTATAATAGAGGCATGCTTTGTCCTTATATTATTAATTTTTTTTAGGAGATATAGAGTTCTTGCCCTACCTAAGTACTCTAAACTTTTAATTCTAGTTAGCCTATTTCCTGTGCTAACGAGCTTTATTAGTTATAATAACGTCTCTATCCTTATTATAGTTTATAGACTACGCGTAGTTCTTTAGTTTTATAAATATATGCCCTCCGCATTACTTATCTATTTTTCTCTTATATAAGTAATTATCTACTTTTATAGCTTAGTTAATAAGTTCCTTTAAGTTATTAGGTATTTTTTTTAGTTGACTAGTTTATCTTTAATAGCTTCCTTAAGCCCCTTATAGTAGGTAATTATAAGTAGAGCCTTATCCTATCGTGCTAGTTTTACTTTAATTTATTTAAACTTTAGCGTATAAAGTACTATTAACTTTTTCTAGCGTAGACGTTAAAGGCAGATATTAGCCTAGTACTCCTTATTAATTATACTAAATATATTCTTTATAGCGTCGCAAAAGAATTTCTAATTCTCTACAGCTTCCTTTATAGTATCATTATAATCCTCGAGTTTATTATTCTTAAGGAAGGTATTAATTATTAGCCTAGCCTACTTTGCTATCTTGCCCTATATATTTATATAGGTAGACAGTCGAATTTCTCTAGCACTCTCTTTCCTCCTATGACTAGTAACCGGCGCTGCTTTACTTAGGTGCTAATCACCCTCGGCTCACCCACCCCTTAGGCTGCTCACCCACCCCTCAGGCTGCTTACCTAACCCTCAGGCTGCTCACCCTCTACCCAGTCAGGTTCCCCTGCACTCCCCCTACCAGCCAATCGTACTCATTTATAAGTTAGACATAACCTCACGATTTCGTTAAGTCTAGACGAGTGTAATACTTAGAGGCAGGTTTTAGGCTCTGGGGCGCGTTTTGGAAGGGGGGCCGGAATTGTCCCCCAAGGACTGGGGACAAAACAGGCCCCCTCGCCATGCGCCCCCCAGCGTTCCACGATGCCAGCGCCGCCTCTCCTTGGCAAGGTGGCTTGTGCTATGCCTTTGCACTATAAAGGCACAGTCGTGCTGCTGGGTCAAACCTACCTGACTACCTCAACTATTACTGCAATACTGTCGCCTTCTTCTTAATAATATTATTATTAGTTTTAGAACTTCGTGCTATTTCTTATTCTATTTTTTACACTACAGCTTCTTTTATTATTAAAATACTATAAAAGATTTTGCTAGAGGCCTTCTTTAAGCGTGCTAGTAATAACGTAGCTATAGATATAAAGAAAGACATTATTAATAAAAAATAAGTTTTAAAAATTTTTTAACTAAAGATAAAGAAAAACTACGCACGCGCGTTAGCGCTATAAAACTAGTATATTTATAATAGTATTTTTAAGCCTAGTATACCTTACTAATATAAACTTTTTACACTAAATATAAGAAGCTAAATCTAGGAGTAAGTCTAAATAATATTAAGATATTTAAGGACTACGTTATGTCTGTTACGCTTAGGATAGAGGGTGGGTATAGTAATAAAAAGCCAGGCTTGTGGACCGTAGTCTAGTACTACAAAAACTTTACCGCTGGCTGGAGGCGAGCTAGGATAGAGGAGGAACAGGAAAATAAGAAGAAGAATAAAGATAGGGAGAAAAAGGAGCTAGTAAAAGTAATAAGCCTAAACGTAACGCTATCTACTTTAAATATAAGTTTACTATAGCTAGCTAGGCGTTTTATAGCATTAGTACTAATTATATAGAATAGTTTATTAAGTACAAGCTATATAATATCCTTAAGCTACCTTTTAAAAAGAAACTATAATAATATAGCTCGCAAATTTATTTTCTTTACCTAAAAATATAATAGTAGAAGAATAATTAGTTCGTGCTTTTAAAGCCACGGCGTAGAGTTAAGATATAGGCTCTTATTATAGCCTATATTTTTAGTACTTTAAGAATTATTAAATACGTAGAATCTACATGTCGCCTAGGATCTAATAGGGGCTTACGTTTTTAGGTAAGTCTATCTTAAAGTAGCCTATATAAACTAACAGCGACGGGCTAGGATACTATCTTTACTATCTTTTACAATAAGTGTAGTAATATAAAATTTACTATATAACTCTAGTAAGACGCGAAGTGCATAACGTTTACTCTAAATAAAAAGTAAATTTAATCCTTATTACGCACTCGCCTAACGCTAATTATAAAATAGACTAAAGTATATGTTATATAAAGGTGTTAAAACTTGCCTACCTTTTTATAATTTAATACTTATAATAGTTACTATATGTATTAGAAGAAATATATTTAAAGATTATAAGTTAATAAATAAAGTTCTAGCACTAGAACCTCTAAAAGATAAGTAAATAATTTAACTTTACTAAAATTTAAGCGTCTAGGACCTGCTATTCTTTAAAAGAAGTAATAAGAAGATAGAGACTATAAGCATATTTAGCTAATATTTTTAAAAATAAGGCTTTCGTGCTAGCTGTAACGAACCCCTAATAGTATATAATTTTAGGGTAGAGGGTCTAATCCTTACTAGTACGTATACTGTTTTATAGTACTCTATATACCCAACTCATATCGTGTGAAGACAGAAATTATTCGCAGGACACAAGAATGAAACAGGGCGGACAGCGTGACCCAGCGGTATATCGTGATCATTACGCAGCAAACAACGCCGGAGTAGACAGTTAGGCAACCTTCTTCTACGACAAAGACTATCGCATGGACATTACAGACCTTTTCCGTTCCTTGCTTATTACTCGGAATCTAGAGCTATAGTAGTTACTACTAGTAGAAAAGCGGCACGAGCTTAAGCAGAGCACTAAGTTTAAGAATATTAAAATAAAACTTAAAGATCTTTCTTTAGGTAACGCACTATTAAAGAATAAATATAAAAAGTTATAGGCCTAAAAATAAACGCTAATTTTAGAAGCGCTTTATAGGTGTTAGAGAGAATAGCCTACTTAGGCTATAAGCAAAGTTAACGCGTATATAAAAGAATACACTAGCTATTACAGAAACATATTCCAACGAGCGCGTAAACTCATGCTAGTACGCAATTGTCTGGCGTCTAGCATGTTTATTAAGGCCACTATACGCAGTGATATAGGCAAGGCTATCTTCTAAGATCTAATTAAGCTCTATTTGTAAGAAAAGGAAGTAGCATTCTAACCAGGTCTTAAGCTAAATAAATGCCACTGTCCGAAAATAGACTTTACGCGAAAGATTAACAGGTACGCAACTTTATTTACTATTTATAATATAGTGTCTAATAAGAATATTTCTAATAGTTAACTAGCTACTACACGGTAGAAATATATATATAGTTGCTATTAAAAGTAGCTTAAGAAAAGTTATAAATTTGTAAAGTTTTGCTTCCTCTATAGCGGATAGTTTGTTAACTAAGAGGAATAGAACGCCTATTGCCAAGCCTATTTAGACAAGCCTAAACCGATCTCCACGCAGTGCAACCTACTAATCTACGAAGGAATACTTGCTACTCTAGGATTCTATCCTAACTATTTAGGCAATAAGTCTATACACCCTAAAATACAAATACAGCAGTTCCCCGAGACGACTAAATAGAAAGACTATATTTATAATTAGTATTTTAAAGATCCTAGATTGCTAGTATGCCCTCTAAGCAAGCTCTATTATAGAGAGTTATTTACGTTATTAAGAAAGCTCTAGTTTTATCTTAAAGACGTTTACTATATTAATTTTAGGAGTACTCTTAAAAGGTCCAGGTCAGCGGGCGAAGGGAGAGCTAGGCTAACTAAGTAGAAATAGCTATTAAGATAAAAAATAGAAGATCTAAAATATAAATTTGTTAATAAAAGTAATATATTTTAGAACTAAGGAAAGAGGTCAATATCCTGTCTTACTCTACTTAAAGCCCTGTCTTTTGCTAGCTTAGGCTCTTCGCCGATCTTAGAATTCATGTTAGATTAAAATAAGAGTAAAGATAATACGCCACTATTATCGTGTAGTAATAGTCTTAATAATAAAAATACTCTTAGTAACGGAGGCAATAATAAGAATTAGGAGCATATTAGTAAAATTAACTATCTAAAGAGTAATTACCTATAAATTCTAATAGATAAATAAATAATATAACGTTTTTAGAGACTAGAAAAGCTAAGATAAATAAGTAAAATAATTATTTCTAGAGCATAAACTTTTATAAGGAGTTATTACCTAGACTTTAGCCTAAGTGCGCTCTAGCGGCGCGCTCCTAGTCTAACCTAGCTCTTCCTACTTAGGGGGATAAAGAAGACAAATATAAGGTTAAGTAAGTTCTAGAGGCATATATTTTTAAGAGAAAGCTTAAATACCGCGTGTAATAGCTTAGCTATAATAATAATCTAAAATAGTATAACGTAGCTAACTTTAAGAATAGCCTATATAAGCTCCATGCCTTCTATAAAGCCGATTCAACCTAACCCGGACCTCTACAAAGGCC
Source organism: Bimuria novae-zelandiae CBS 107.79 (assembly GCA_010015655.1). NCBI lineage: Eukaryota > Fungi > Ascomycota > Dothideomycetes > Pleosporales > Didymosphaeriaceae > Bimuria > Bimuria novae-zelandiae. The sequence goes on along the minus strand of ML976679.1, from coordinate 173,424 downwards.
GGATCACTGGATGCAGTGCTGGGAGGAGGATAGGGACGCTAACGACTATCTAGATAGTAACAAGCCCATGAATGGGCTAAATGGGCTGGTTGGGCGGCGTGGAAAACTTCGCTAAGGAGAAGGATTAGACGTTAGGTTTTGGTAAAATGTTCTACTTAGGTCGTGATAATAAGGCAGGCGTATGCAGAAAGTTTTCGTAGATTCTAATAGTTTTAGCGTACGGTAAACGTTAAGCGCAGGCAGCGTAGAAATCGCATTAGAACCTTAGTATTGCTGCTAGTTAATACACGGATACTAGTTCGACCTACAAGGTCTTGGCCAGACTTTGACTTGGATTTCCCAGATTGTGCGGAGATGATTAGGTTGGTGTGGATAAATAGAGGACGGGGCGAGGGTGTTGTCGCGTTGTCCACGAAGACAGCATTCTCCACATCGCCCTTATCCAACATACGTCGTTTTCACTACGCTGAGCTTGCCTGATCGGGGCCATAGTTCCGTGTTGTCCTTCCACCACAGTGAGCGACGATTCATATTTGTAAGCTGGAGCGGTTGACGGTACTTGGCTTGTAGTGCCTGTTAATGGGCGCGTTTTTAGGACGGACAGGGCGAGGCGAGCGGGTTAGCAAGCTATTCGCAAACGATTGCGGAGCTAAACGTTAGGGGAGTGCGCGGTTACTAGATACTTCTAAAGTCGTAGCTAGGTAAGGTGCTGGGCATGTAGAGCGAGAGTAGAGGGACGGGTAAGGACTTAACTATTTATTATTTAAGATATTATTGCGCTTGTGTTTAAAGATAATAACTAGCAAATCTAATTATTACTAAAATAGCTTAGCGTAAAGCACGTGGTAATAACGGTTTAAAGTAGCTTAGCCTAGTTAGTTTTTAACCTTACTATTAAAGAGACTACTTATTAATAATAAAGTAACGTTAATATCCTTAATAACGTTACTAATTTTATATCTAACCTCCTCCTAGCGTAATAGAAGTCTTTTTTTTTTTTTTTGCTTAGAGGTAGTGATTAAAACTAGTCCTTATTCTATATATAGGCATCTCACAGCTAGTCACCGCCAAGCGCTTGAAACATTCCTAATAATAGCGAGAGGCCATTTCGGCACCCTGAACAACTACAGGGACACGGCGCAGATTTTATAGAGAAAGTCGCGCGAATCGTATCTACAGGAATCCGCATTCCCACTAATCTATGGCTCCAATGCGCGTAAGCAATCTGGAACGACGAGAGTGGAGGACGAAGTGCCGTAAGGAACTATTAAGATATATACGTAATATAAACCTGCTCTTGTATTTAGGAAAGCTAATAAGTCTTAGAAAGTAGACTTAGTATTATTATAGAGCTAGCTTAGGTTTGTCTCCTTCTAAGCCTAGACAATCCGTACGCTTAGAGATTTCTCCCTAAGAAAAAGCACTTATTCTTAAAAAATATAAGTAATTATTCTATTAGCGTATACAAAGAGCTATATAATAGCGTTAAAAAGACTTTTAAGGCTATTCTAATAAAATAAGGAAATTCTACTAACTCCTTAAGTATATTAGATAGTGCCATAGCGTTAACTATTAATAAAATAGACGTTAGTTTTAGTGCTTTAATTAATTAGCTATAAGGAGAGAACGCCCTATTAAGTCACGTAATAAAGAAAATAAGAATATAAGTATTAGTTAAACTAAAACGCTAATAGCACGCAGAATAAGAACTAGAGCATCTTAAAAAAGTTAATTAGAGACTATAAGAGGAATCTAAGAAGCATTTAGCTATTACTATATATTTAAAAGAAGTTTTTAACGCTTAATTACAAGAATTAAAATCTGCTATGTAAAAGCTATAAGCGCTATAAGAGGGGCTCTTTATAAGGACTTAGCTTATAGGATAGTTTCCTAATAATATTAAACTAAGACTTAATAGTTCCTTTTTTCGCTTTGCGCATTTGTAGAAGTTAAGTTATTCCTTAAAGGCGCTGACGGATGTCGCGGCCAGGTCCTACTTAGCTAATATTATTGCCCTTACCTAGCTAGCAGATTCCCCTCAGCGCGCTGCGAGATTTTCCTTACACCACTCTTAGTAGCTATCTTACGAAACTAAGCTAAGCGTTAAATAAGGTAGTACTTAGCTTTATTAAATAGTATAAAGTAGATACTAAAAGTATTACGGCGAAAATTTTACAGCGCGCTAAGAGGGGAAGCTAGTTTATAAATAACTCTACTTAATAAAAGTAACTTTTAATTAATGCAGTTGAGTAAGTTGGATTAGGACTAAATATTTCCTAACGGGTACCAAAACAGGTCCCATAGTAGCCTGAAGATCTGTACTATGCTTCGGATAGTAGACCCCTTTAGTTCTTACTAAACGACTATTTTTAGAGAGGGTTAATAAGTTAAAGTATTAGAATGCTTTATTCTTAGCTTTTCTAAAGCTATATTACGCTAATTTAAAATACGCTCTTCTACTATTCTTGCTCTTCTAATATTAGTTATCTCTATTTCCGTAATACCTACTATATCTGTAACGGTATTTAGATTGTTTATTATTGCCTATGTTAGGTTACTACTGCCTACACTCATTTACTGCTGCCTAGCTTGCCTAGCAGTATATATCTTAGCTACTACACACATATAATCAAATTAGTGTTTTTCCCGACTTTTGCTTTGCAGCAACAACCGCTACAGTTATAAGCCTAGATTACGACGGGATCTCACTCACCTGACTTATTACTTACTCACACATAGAGTAGAGAGACCTGACCTACCAGCCTACTTATATATAGAGTAGAGCAACCTGCAAGCACGATAACTACTAAAGTAAACTTAATAGTTATAAGGGTAATAATTATACTTAGCTAATTAGAAGATTAGCATAAATAGCTATTTATCTATAAGGATATAGCGCAAAAAAATTAACTTTAAAAGTACGTTAACCTAAATATTATAGTAGACTAGCTACTTTAGCTAGAGGAGCTAATAGAACCTTAGCTAAGTAATTATAACTAGTAAGCTACATTATATACTAGCTTAAATACTAAGTAGCGAGCTAACTATTGTTAGGCGTACAAGTAATAAGAGAAAAAAAATTTAAAGTATAAGTATTAGCTTAAGGCTCTAGTAAACTTTAATTTTAAGATTAATAAAATAATAGTAGCGTATTATATATACTTAATTAAAGATAAGGATACGCCGCACTAATAACTTATAACCTTTAAAAAATATTTTATACTATTAAATATAACGCGCCGTCGCGATTTAATAATAAAATATAAGAATTTTTAGACACCGCTAAAGGGCAGAAAGGTTAAAAAGTAGCGTTAATATTAGATTAAGGTTACTAGCTAGTATAAGGCTATTAAGCTTTTAGAGACTAAAGATACCTATGCGTAAGAAGACTTCTTAGTTACCTATAAAATAATTAACCCTAAATACAGAGTAGTAGGTCTGCGAGACCTAATTTAAAAAGAGAGGCTTAGTATAAAAGTTTTATTAGTAGAAGACTATATCGCTAAGTTCTTAGTATACCTAAAGCGTATATATCTAATTAGTACAGGCTTTAGTGCACACGCGGCAGAGCTAAAGATAGTAAAACTAATAATACTATAAAATAATAAACCTTCTTAAAGTAGTATATGCCATTATAGTAAAAAATACTTATAGTCTAAGTACTAGGTAATAAACCCTAACGCTCCTAACTAACCCTAAGAATATAATAATAAGAAGGCTAGTAAGAAAGTAGTAATAGCCTTTACTAAGAATCTAAGCTTAAAAGTAAGGGTAAAGAAAGCTATATAAAACTAAAAGGTAACTTAGTTAAGCTCTAAGTCAGTAGTTACTATTAATAATAGTAAGCCTCCTTCTAATCTATTAACCTATACTACATAATATATAGTATCTAATACTATTATAGTTAATAAGCACGATAAGCGCGATAAGGATCTAGTACTTAATAATAATATTAAACCTATAAAAGAGCTAGTAGCTCTATTAACGCTTAATAATATTAGTAGCTATAACTTATTAAGTAGCTAATTTATATTTAATCTTAGTTTAAATACTTATATTATTAATACGGAGTCCTAGCCTAAACAGACAAGAGAGTATAAGGCCAGTGCTAACGACTTTATAGGAGCAGAAATAGGCTATATTAAAATAACTACATAGGGTAGCATAAAGCTGACTATAAAAATACTAAGAAGACTATTACTTATTGTCCTAATATATATTGCCTTAGTTAAAGGCTTCTTAATAAGTCTTATAGGCTTAGCACGCTGTCACTTAAATTAAATTTACTTTAACTTAAAATAAGATTTACTATATAAAGTTAGTAAAAACACTATAGTTATATAGCTAGAGTATAATAATAGCTACTAGCTAGTTAACGCTAATGCTAGCCACCGCCTAAATATATGCCTATTATTATCTTTTAGTATAACTTACTAACCTTTAAAGGACCCTTAACGTAACCTTATAATTAACTATAAGATAGCCTATAGCACCTAGGGTTATCCTAATAAAAAGGCGATTAAGAAGCTAGCTAACTATATAGAAGACCTATAAGTAGAAGGTAGAGACAGCGACTTTTATAGCGTATATATTAAATTAAAACTCTTAAAGCAAGTCTCTAGAAGATAGTAAAAAGACTTTATATTTAGGAAGTTCTATCGCGTTGCTATAGACTTTATATAGCTACTACCTTAAGAGGCAGATTCTTATCTTAATAGTAACTAAGTTATAGGTTATATAGTAGATTAGTATAGTAAGTAGCACGAAGTTAACTACTTTCTATAGCGTATAAAGGTATTCCTAAACTACTAGCTTATTTATAAGATTCGCAGGATACAGCGTATCTTTAATAGTAATATTACTATAATTAAGACTAATAATAACTAAAGATATAAAGTTATACTAAATATATTAGAGGAGCTCTGCGCGGAGTTAGGGATTTAATATAAGCTATAAGTAAAGTATATAAATAAGCAAAATAGCCTTATAGAGTACGTAGGCAAGACTATTATTATTTAAGTTTAAGCTATAAGGCTTAAAGGAAACCTGCTAAAGTTATTATTAAATAAGCTATTTAGAATAGTAGTATATATACTAAACCGTACACTAATTAAAGCGCTAGGATAGAAGACTCCGTATAAGATTATATAAAAATTAAAGCTAAAAGTAAACTACCTACGCCCTATAGGCTGTCGAGCATACGTTTAGAATCTATCTATTAAAAAAGGTAATAAGCTTAAGTCTAGAGTTCTAATTAGCTATCTAGTAGGCTATAATTTAATAAATATCTTTAGGATCTAGCTACTTATAAAGAATAGAGTAATTCGAGCGAGAGACGTTATTTTCGAACTAACGCGATTTTATAAAGGACTAAAAGGCTACGTAGTAAAGTTAGTTATTAAAAAGGTTATAGAGCTACTTGCCTTTCTAGAAGAAGCTAAATCTAATAATATTACTATTAAAGAGCTTATAATACTTAGGTAGACACGCGATAAGACGCGCAATAAGACTTATAATATACCTATAGCTATAGCTTACGCAAGCGAATAGTAGGTAGGGGGTAAGAGTAGAATTAATAAAATTAATAGAGTTAATAAGGACGTAGAGGATCTATTTCTAAGAGGTAGGCTACCTACGCCTACGTTACCTGCGCCTTACGTAAGCTAGTAATAGAACAACGATACTCCGGTCGAAGTTCTCCCGGCAGAACAAGATCTAGAGATAATACTATAAGAGCTCTCTATAACCTAAATCCCTAATTATATACTTAATTACTATAATAATAACGCGCTAAGACATAGAAATTCTAAAATTAATAAGTTAAATATACTTATAAGCTCGCGCTAACGACAGCAGTGCACTAATAATCTTATTAGTATAACTAAATACTAAATATACGCGATTTCTTATAAAATAAGTATTAATAACTACTTATACGCGTTTATAATAGCGCTAAAGCTATAGCCTATTATTAAAATCTATTAATTATAGGTTCTACTACTGCTAAGGACCTAGAGAGACCTAGAGACTTATTTATATAAAGCTAAGTTTTAATAAGCAGGCTAAGAAAAATACTATAATATATAAAATAAAGGATATTTTGCTAGAACTATAAAGATAGTAGTAAATGTTAATACTAAGGTCCTATTACTTATATAGGTATTTATTTATAAATTTAATAAGGATAGCTTCCTCTCACGATTTAAGGTATAATTAGTAATTAGAGGTAATCTCTAGTAGCTATATAAAAATACCTACGCTACTACACTCGCAGCACGTACTTTTAAAGTAATTATTATTATTACTAATTACTTTAGGCTAGAACTTATTTAGTATAATATACTAATAGCTTTTTTTAATATTTTATTTAACTAACTACTCTACGCGCAGACGCTAGATAGATTTTAAAATAAAAATAAAAAACTACTCTAAATACTCCGCGCTCTCTATAGATTAAAGGAGTTATTACTACTATAGTATAAGGAGCTCCGCAGGACGTTACAGTTACTAGGGATAAAGCCTATGCCAGGCTTTCCATGTGTGTACACAAATAAGTGGCTCATACTATTTATCTACGTTAACGATATCGTCATGGCCTTTCACTTACACAATACCGAGCTCCACCAGCAGTTCGAGCAGAAGCTTAGCGAATACTACTAACTAAAGCAACTTAGTCCACTTAAGTGGTTCTTAGGTATACGCGTCGTACGAGACATCGCCGCCCGCAAACTTTGGCTACTCCAGGATGCCTACATCGACAAGGTAGCCACAAAGTATGGCATAACGTCTACCGGCCGCCGTACAGAAGTACCTATAATGGTCAACTACCTTGAGCCATCTATAGAGGAACCCAACGCAGCCCGTACGAAGCTCTACTAAGAGCTCGTCGGCCATCTCGCGTTCCTGACGCAGTTTACTCGACCAGATCTAGCACGCGCGCATGTGATACACGCTTCGCATCTTGCTAACCCTAGACAAGCTCACGTAGACTCTATACGTAAAGTATAGCGTCACGTCCTAAAGATAAAATACTACGCGCTTAAAGCTTATAAAGCTAAGTAAAAAATTTAAAAGTTTATAACTATAGAAAAAGATTATTATAATTTTACCTTTTTTAGAGTATTTAATACTACCTTTATAGATAACCTAGAGACTTGCTGTAGCTCTTAAGGCTATATATTTTAGCTATTTAAAATAACTATTAACTAGAAGTCTACCCTATAGCGTATAATTACTAAATTAATTACTAAGGTAGAGCTACTTACGCTCTCCCTTATAGGCTTAAAAATAAAGAAATAGCTACGCCTATTTAATAGCTTTTTACTAACGCTCTACACTGCTTTAACTATCTTATATAATAACTAGTAGATAGTTAGGATTATTATTAAAAAAATAAGATAAACTAGTAACTAAGCTTAAGCATATTAATATATGCTAAAGCTAGATCTACTAGGAAGTAGAGTAAGGATAACTCTACGAATAATAGTTATTTACTAATAGGATACCTGCTAACGGTATAACTAAGATACTACTATATTAAAAGCATGCTAAATTTATAAGGTAGCTACACCTTATAAACCTATACTCTTAACTTTAAAGTATAGTAGATATGTAAGAGAGATTATCCTTACGTCGTTAACAGACTATAGGATAAGGGGGTGTATAATAGTATTTAGATTATTTATTATTGCCTATATTAGGTTACTACTACCTACACTTATTTACTGCTGCCTAGCCTGCCTAGCAGTATATATCTTAGCTACTACACACATACAATTAAATTAGTGTTTTTCCCGACTTTCGCTTTGCAGCAACAACCGCTACAATATCTATAGATCTAAGCCTAATTCTAGACTTTAGCGTAATAGCTAGTTAAGACTCTAATAGAAGTGGTAGCTGCGCTAGCGCTAATAATATTTTAATTTTATGCTTTTATCTACCTAACTAAAAGGAATTTATTAAGAAAGTAAACTTAGCTATCGCTTTAGGAAATTTCTTAGGGACTCTTATTATATTTAACGTAGACCCTCTTGCTTAATTAGTAAAAGACTAGTTTAATTATTGTGAGAGCTAGTGATCCATACGCATAAGGAAGAAATTGAGAATTGTACTTGTTGTTGTATTGGGTGAAGCTACGAACAGTAGGTATACATGAGTGGCTGTAAACAGCGCTAGTGTAGGATGGGTAGTCGCATCTCAACACAGGTGAGGCGCCACTGCAAGTGGGGAAAGGGAGACTCCAAACCGTGACAATTATGCTATAATATATCTAATTATTTTATAGAGCTTTAATAGCACGCGTGGCGTAGGCTGTCCTGCAGCCTTTGCCCTAACTATCCTTAATTAATAAAAGCATTTTATTAATCTACTAGAGCGAGATCTATCCCACGGTAGTTAGCTTACTGTATATACTAAATACCGGGCTCTCATGGATAGGGTGTTATTGGTGGATTACAGTTATGGCTAGACTGTTTATAGTTAGCTCCTTAGCAGGCCTAGGCTATTTAAGTACCGTAACTTTCTCTTGTTAATTAGTCCACAATCAACAAAGTTTCCCTCTATCCAAATCGAACAGCGATGCGGTCAAGATGGAGTCCGGCATTATCGTTTGTGTAATTTCCAATTGGCTTGTTAGCAATTAGCTAAGTAGTAACGTTACTTTGCTTTATAACATTTTGCGCACGATAAAAGTGCTCCTCCATTACTAGTCTTTTCTTTCCCGCAAGCCCGGCATTTATAAATCGTTCTAAAGTCAAAGAGTTGCTTCAAAAATGGGGTCTGAAAGCATAGAGACATAGCTACTCTTATAAAGTATTTAGACATTGTGCTTAAGAAAGCTTTAGACTTGGTATAGGGCATCCGCACAACTTCGTTCTGCTATTATTTAACTTTAGCGACGCTTAGCTAAATGCCACCAAGCTACGCATAAACTCTATAAAGCTATAATTTATGCTCTACAGTGAGTTGCACCTAAAGCGGGAAGCTCTTAATTGCTCCTTTATAATACATCGCAAACCGCCATGCGTCATAAACGAGCTAGGTAAGCTCATCTTGGTCTTACACGTCCTAGTTACATTAGTGCCTAGGAAATTTAACCTTCTCTATATAAATATACACTTTGTACATCCTATACCTGCATAAGCAACTGTAACTTTGCTATTAACACCACACCTTTCCCTACGCTCTTACAAAGACTCAGCCCTTCTAGCCAGTAAATATACTTCTTCTTAATAAACTCAATAACAAGGCCTCTAGCCTATAGATTACAATCTCTATTAGCTAAAGACTTAGTCTCTCTAGGTCGCATAGGTGGTCACTCTAGTAGACGCAAGGGTAGCGTGACTCTGCTAAAGGGTCTAGGTTAGGCAATTTAGCATTCTCGATAGGAAATCCTAGAGCTTTTAGGCCGTACATATCCATGTGCAACGTCCTTAAGAGAACTACCAGCAACTTTAAAGAGACTTCCCAATAAACTTGTTCAACACTATATGGGAAGAGCTTATTAGATACTTTGGCAAAGAGGAAGTCTTTTGCCAACTAATGCACAAAGTAGACTGTATCTTCTCGCAGAGTAAGAAACGATCCACAGCGGCTGATGATATCCAGCACAGACTCCAAGTCGTTAACAAGATCCTCTAGCTCCTCAGCGAGTGCAACTAGTTCGGCAATCGTTACAGGTCGGTACAAAACCACAGTCACTACTAGTACTTGCAGACAGATATCGGCGCTGTCAGACGACCATATCTGGTCCATCATCCGCTCATACAAAGAGTCTAACCCAGGCGGGAACAAGGCTAGCTTCTTGAGCACGTTCCACTTCCGTGTTTGTTCAAGGTCTTAGCACACTAACGCTACCCAAAGGAAAGTATCGTTCGCGTTTAACGTTAAGTGCTGGAGTATGGCGTCTTGGATCTCTGGCTTGTAACGCTTCTCTTGCGCCAACCGGCCCACTTTCTGCCGAATAAAGACCTTCACCGCCGCCGCCACCGACTTGGCGTTCAGCTCAAGGCTCAGCCTCGCTTTATGTTCTGCCAGTTCCAGCTGTTCCTCAATGTCTGACCAGTTGCGGCTAGACACAATCCACTTGGCGCGGTAAGACTGCTTCGCAATAAAGTTAAGTAGCTTCAACCGATCACCAACGCACTCGTCTAGCGCATCGACAATCAGATAAGTAGTTCTTAGCTGTGGGTCTTGTAGCACGGCCGTGAAGATCTCCGTTAAGGCGATCCAGGCATTCGCACCTTCAAACAATGCTGGGCCCCAGGATCCTTCGGTCCCAAGGGCTCCCTCGGAAAGGACCAAGTCCTCGCCGACATCGAGGACTCCATCAAGCGCCTCAAAATCGACTCGGTCGACATCTTGTACATCCACGCCCCGGATGACAGTTGTCCTATCAAGGACACGCTCGAGGGCGTCACGGCGGCGCACAAAAAGGGCCTCTTCAAGCGCTTTGGATTGAGTAACTTCACGGCCAAGCAGGTCCAGGAGGCCTACGACGTTGCAGAGGAGCACGGCTACGTCAAGCCCTCCGTGTACCAAGGGAACTATTCCCCCGTCGCAAGACATCTGGAGACCATGCTCTTCCCCACGCTGCGAAAGCTCAATATGGCGTTCTACGCGTACTCCCCTCTCGCCGGCGGGTTCCTGACCAAGACGCCTGAGGACCTGGATGCGGGTAAGGGACGCTTCGATCCCAAGGTCCTCGGGGGGATGTACAAGAACATGTACGACAAGCCTACTCTCCGTGAGGCGTTGGGCGAGTGGAATGCGATTGCGGAGAAGGAGGGCATCTCCAAGGCGGAGCTGGCGTACCGCTGGGTTGGATATAATTCTGCGCTCAAGGCTGAGCTGGGCGATGCGGTCATTTTTGGAGCGAGCAAGATCGGCCAGATTGAGCCGACTGCGAATGGGCTGAAGAAGGGGGATGTGAGCAAGGAGGCGGCGGAGAGGATTGAGAAGATTTGGGAGAGTGTGAAGGCGGAGGCGCCGGTGGATAATGCGGGGGTGAATAAGGTGGAGAAGTTGTAGAGGTTTGGTAAGTAGGAGCACTATAGGACCTCTCGGTTGTGAGTCCGAGAGCCGCAGTCGGCACTCGTTATAGGCCGCCGTTGGGAAGCACATGGCTCGATTGTAATCAGAGTGCTGAGATCAGCTCCGTGTGCAGTAGAATAATAAAATTCATTCAGGTGTTATCAATGCCTTGATAATTAGTCGAGTTTATCAATGACTGCAAGAAAATTTCGTGATCTACCACGACCACCTAAATCCAAGCTGTCCAAGGTAGACTGAACAAATCAGCCACGCATGGCAAGATCAATAGACTTTCTGCAAACCTTCGCGTTGTGGAGTCACCCCAATCGTGGCCATCTATTGAACACTTCCTTCTCGGTGCAATAGGTCGAGACCACATGCGACGAGTCCTTCTGAGATACTTCTCATTCCATCGTTATCCAGCAAACCGGCCCAGCGGTACTTGACCTGGACCTTTTCACAAATTTCAAGACTTGTGGACTTGAGATAGACCCATATCTTCAGCTGCTTCCTGATGGCCCGCCAATTTTTTCCATCTAGAACTTTGTACTCATTTTTCTCGTACCGATCAACCTGTAGCTTGCTCAGGGCTTCAAAGTCAGCGCACGCACAGTTGAGAATGTCGAAGTATTTGTGTGGGAAGTCTAGCAGGTTTTCGCGCTCGTCTTTGGCCGGCTTTGCTCTATATGTACGAAGCCGGTCGTTGAGGGCGGCAAAATCCGGTTCCAAGTCTTTTACACGAGCTTTTTCGATGGCCAGCTGAGCATTTGATAAATCGAGAAGGAACTTTGTAGCTGTGTGTACCGAGCCGAGAATCTTGGTTCTAACAGTGAATAAGAGAGATTCATCTTTTTCATCGCTCGGTTCAGGGAGGGCGACTCTGCGACATGCTCTCTCGAAGTCTGGTTCTGGGTTCAGAAAGTCTCGCTTCAGATCAAATAGCTTTTTTGGAGAATCTTGTAAATTGTTGTTAAAATCTTCACTTCGTCCTCGTGTGCAAGATGGTGATCGGTGGGCTCGCAAACCGATCATTTTCTGACGTATGATAGCATCTCATAGCGAGATCGAGCTCCTGAATGCGCGCGCGAAGTGCCTGCACCCGGACCACAAGCGAATCTAACAAACCCGCATCCTTATACACCATCCCCCAACTATGCTCTGGTATTGGGGACCCGCTGGCTTTCGATCCGCGGCTTTACTTATCAGATCCGAAGAAGAGGGCTGCATTGTCTGGCATACGCCTGATTCAACCGGGCTCAGGTGTGACGAGGCCAGCGATTGCTCTACTCGTTTGCGCCATCGCAGCGATAGGTTTCCGAGACCCTCCGGGCCCCTGCGAGTAACTCAATGCCGTAGGTACAGATCTGTCCGAGCAATAGAATTCCTAAGATGTTGCCCTTCTTCTCGGCAAGCTTTTCTTCCTGTTTTGCCGAAAGACCACTGCAGATTTGATAGCTAAGGAGTGACATTGTGGTGATATGCTACCTGTATGAAGGTTGCCGCTTGACGGAAGTATGTAGGCCAGATGCGCGGGAAATGCTTGACTGGCGTGAGATCGAACACAATTTCCTGAATTGACTTGCTTGTGCTCCTGTAGCGAACAACAGAAGTATTGGAGAGCCAAAAGAAGACATTATGAAGATTGAAAGCCTACAAAGCTTCTTAACAAGTCCAACATTCACTGCCGTAGAACAGGGATTAGCGTCACTGCTAGACCAAAGGAAACGCGTGCCACTCCTCAAACCAATCTCCATCTCCGGGCCATACTCTTCGAAAGATAGGCTCGAGATCCCAGCTGAGCGTATCCCCCTCCTCCAATTCCGGACCTTCTCTTTCTGCACGGCGGAAAATGACTTCCTCCTGACGCTCAGCTCTTGTCACAACCCACTTCCTTCCGATCTCCTCCACGATCAGCGCAAACGACCCATCGGAACTCCCTGTTCCCCAGTCCCCACTATTACGTGATCTCAGCGACAGTTGCTGTAAAGGAGGATCTGGGCTAGCAGATACAATCGTGTCGAACACCGCCTTCGCAAGCGTACCATCTATGGCGGAGTTGATAAGACCATCACGGATGTTTCCTTTACGGATCTTCTCGCCCCAAGTAAAAGGAAGTGTGACAGTTTCGTTGTCGAAGTCGGTGAATGATGGATCTGATGGCGCGAGTTTCGTCGGCCCGTTAGTCAGGGTGTAATCTATGGTGTCGAAGGTCAAGTCGAGGCTCGACAGGTGCGGCATGCGGCCGATAGCTTTCAGGATGGCAATGTCTTCGCCTGGACTGTTCCAGATGCGCCGGATGGAGATGCCGAGGTCGCGCACGTGTTGACAGCGGCCGGTTATTAGTTCGATTGTGCGGGAATTGAACACGAAGCGACCGGGATCTCGGCCTGAAGGGATTAGGTATAGAGTGTGTAAGGCTGGAGCCAGGTGATCCAGGATTGCCTCCAGGGTTGGTAAAGATAAAGATCCTTTGAGACGAAGATGTGAGAGGCTGGGGAGATTACGGATGAATGTCTGCAATGTTGCGCCATCATGGGTATCCGTTTGAAGAACCAACCCCAGTGAATGAAGAGACTGCAAGGGAATGTTGATCAAAGCCTCTAGAGTTGCCCGATTGATGGGCATTTCGAGGCTGAGTGAGCCTAGTTGGGCAAAATCCGTGTGAAGAGCCCATGTTTGGAGGCTGGGTCCTTCCGCACCCTTAGCACCGGCCAGTTGCAAAGACTGCAACTGTCCGAGTCGTTGACCGTCGTGTGCTTCTAGTTCTGGGTCCCAAAATATCGGACTGTATTCCGGATATGGTGACGCTCCGCGGTGAGACCGGAAGATGCGAACTTCTCGGAGGTTTCCATTAGGACCGCGCAAATCGTGCTGGATCAAATCTTGAATAGCACCTTTGTCATGTCTGATGTCCAGCCATAGCGTCTGAAGGTTCGGAAGGCACAGAATTGACCGTATGTAGAAAGGGTCCGAGCCGTAAGGATAAGGTAGATGGAAAGGTTTTAGATGAAGGTTACAGCTGGGACGATCGCGAAGGAATTGAACCAAGAGCGGTACCAATGGAGCGTTACATTGCCACTCCAGGTCGGAGAGCGACGGAAGCTTGCGGAAGAAGTCGATCAAAACCTGTGCTTCACAACCCTCTATGGCATCATATGCTCTGCAGTTCGCCATCGAAGCTTGCAACCTAGAATCCCCCGTTTTTATCATGTCGTGCGGGTCATCGGCTGAGGCTACTTCGCCAGCATCTATAATGACGCGTTGAGGCACTTCCCACGAGCGCGTGCGCTCCAGAATTAACTCCCATCTTTCTACCGAGGCCTTGTAGTCTGCAATGTTGATGTTCAACGTTTTGTGTGGCACAGCCATGGTGATGAGTTCTGACGTGATTTTTCGATGGCGAATTTGGTCACGGATACCCTCGGGGCTAAATCTCCTCAGTGCTGCCTAGGTCGTCCTGCTCACGTGTTCACAGGTGCCCGGGTGCAGGAGCGTGCCCCGGTGGGTTTACGAGATTGGAGCGCGGAAGTCGAGGATTGGTGCATGCGGATGCATAGAAGTGACCTCTGGATGTTGGTATCATGCGCGTGCGGTTGCCTCCGCTGCAGGAACAAAGTAGTTCGATGCAGGGGCGATGTTGGAAATGGTCAGCCCTGAGACCCTGGGAAGGAGGATGCGGAACGCTTGCCAAATACCATCCCCCGCTCTGACCATCTCAGGTATGCCGAGAAAGATGCCTGCATTAGCTGGAGCCTGATCGTAAAAGATTTTCTCGGATTATGATTGTGGCTGCAGAGTTGAGGTTTTGTGGTTCCCCTCTTTTACCCGGTCCTTGGCGCAGTAACGTGTCCGTGCGCGTGATGAGCCACTTCGCGTGATGGGCCACCAACACCAAAACATCTCTACGAGAAACGAGGCTATAGAGCTACATACAGTAGCTATTATCACGAGATTTCTTTATAGAAGTACTATATTAATACTTGCAATTAACCTGTGCTATTTATATTTACTTAGAAGCTTAACGTTGCGACCGCGCCGCGTGGTCTTAGGTGGAGCTACTAATACGGCACCTAAGGCTTCCTTAGTAGCTACAGCGTCAACCACACGTTTCTGGCGCTTGTTACTTTGTGTAGGTGGCTGCGAGGCTTTTCTCTTACCCTTCTGGGTAGATTATAGAGCTTTTGCTACGTCACGAGCCTCTTTCTGGCAAGCGCGCTCTACTGCCTTCTCAGCCCTCTCCTTCTCCCTAGCTACCTTAGCGGCCTCCCGCCCCACACGCTTCTCCTCTGCAATTTTCTCCTTGTACAGCTTAGCTGCCTTCCTTAACTCAGCTATCTCTGCTTTTCGAAACTTTTGCTCCTTTTCCTCTTGCTCCTTCACAGACTAGCGTACACGAGCCTCCCTAACCTTCCTCGGTGACCAGAGGACTGCTCCCCTATAGTACTCTTAACGCTGCTAAAGGTCAAGACGCTTGCCCTTCTTCTTATACTTCTTCTTAACTAGTAGTGCCTCCTTAAGCCCGTTGATCTCGTGGTGAAGTAGCTCATTTTAAACTAAGATGTGGTGAAGTGAGCGGCTGAGCTTCTGCGCGTCTTTACTGGCCTGATTCTCTACTGCAGCTCGTACGAGGCGATCTAATTTACGCCAGTCAGATCCACTGAGTACTAACGTAGAGCTCTCTCGTGATTCCTGCTCATCTTGGGTGGTTTTGGCAAATCTTTTGAGTATAACCTCTAGGTTGAAAGGTGATATGCTAGTAGCCTCAAAAGACTTAAGAATCGTCTCCTCCTAAAGGGAGCTTGCCCAGACCTTCTAGAAGAGAGGGAAGAAGTTTCCTTTTTTAATTAAGACTAGGCCTTGGCTCTTTTAGAGGTAGGTCGTGAGCTCAGCAGAGTAGGCTAATAAGAGAGGCTTAAAGAGCACCACATCAAGTGGCTAAAGCGTATGCGTCGAGTAAGGAGGAAGTATAGCTAGGAGGATCCTATTCCTATCGCAATAGTCAATAAAATCCATAGTAACATAAGATCCATGGCCGTCAAGGATAAGAAGTCGGTAGGATCGTCAAGCTTTTGCCTTAGTGTAGCGATCAAACACCTGCTCAAGCCAGGCAAGGCCGATATCGTTGTTTGTCCAGCCTAAGGGTAAAGAGGAGACGTGTACGCTATGCTTTCCTGCCTCGATATCCTTAACCCAGCTTAATTAGATGTCCTTGTTGGTAGACTAGTAGATAAGGCTTGGCGGCAAGGCTGATCCATCAGCGCACACGCATGCTAGGAGGGTAATCCATTCGCAAGAGCCATCTTGTAGAGATGCTCTAACCTCCTTCTTCTCCCACATACGTCTGCTGAACACTCGTTTCGATCGGCCAATGATACCGATAAGGAAGCCTTTCTCATCCATATTATACGTGTGACGAGGCTCAATACCATATTCCTTAATTTTATCACCTAGGATATTAAAATACAGGCTGTATTTATCCCCTAAGTCGGCTTAGTGGCGATTGCTGTCCATACCAGTTGCCCATCGCGAGGTAAGATAGATGCTGTGCCAATTAATAAAGCGCGTAACCTAGCTCTCGCTCACTAGCTCCTTAGCTATTATCGACGCGAAATTTCGTATCATCTCTCTTGTAGGTGGTAGGTGACGTGCTGTAAGTCCTTCTATATATTTAATAAGCTCTGCCTCTTGTTGTGGAGCAAGCTTTTGTTAGTTAATAATCTTTAATACGTGTAGCTGTGTTGTAGCATGGTGCCTTCGCATCAAAGTTAAGCGAGAAACACCATACTTTTTAGCTACTTTTCGGTACAAAAACTATTCGCTAGGGCTTAGCGACATTAGATCTGCAAGCGCGTCGTTAATTAGAGCTATAATAGTAGAGTTATAAGGTTGTGAAGTTTAAGTGTTTTAGCGTGGGTGGCCCATCACGCGAAGTGGCTCATCACGCGCACGGGCATGTTAACGTGCCCGTGCGCAGTGTGCCCGGATTCACAGTGTGCCCCGCAGAACACCACATGCCCAATCTCAAAATGAGGCTGTACAGCGCCACACAATAGCTCAATATTGATAGAAATATAGTGTTGTAGTAATTAGATGCTTGCGATCAACTTGTACTATCTATATTTTTGTGGGAGGTTGACGTTGCGGCCACGTGATGTGACTTTGGCTGGAGTAGCAAATAGCTCATCTCCAGCTTAAACACCAGCGTGAGCAGCGCCAGCGCGTTTTTAACGCTTATTACTTAGTAAGACTACTCATGAGGCTTTACGCTTGCGTTATTAAGCTTATTAAATAGATTTTTTTTAGTGTTAAGCTTTAATTTTACGCGCGCGTTTAACTACTTTCTTAGCTCTTTCTTACTCCTTAATATCCTTAAGCCTCTGCCTTTCTACACGCTTCTCCTTAAGCTTAACTTAATGCTATAGTTAAGCCTCCTCGCGCTGCTTCTTGGCCCGTGCTTTTTAGAGTTTCTCCTCTATCTTATCTCGCTCCTGTACTATTCTCTAGCTCGAGCTTCACGCAGCTTGCGAGGAGACTAGTAGACAGCGCCACTATAATACTCCTAGCGCTGTTAAAGGTTAAGGGCTTTGCCTTTCTTCTTATGTTTCTGCTTATAGTAAAGAGCCTCCTTAAAGCCCTCATTCTCATGCTTTAATAGCTCAATCTACATAAAGAGATAGTAACATGTTGGTTCAGCACTTGGCGCGGTTCGGCAAATGGCGCACCCCCGCATTTTCCACCCAATCCTTCACCCACCCATAACTCAGCCAATATGGATCCAATT